>CM023950.1:2255932-2321021 GCA_013407115.1 Glycine latifolia
TCATTTCTATATTTTAAAAGCAGCATCAGTGATAAAATTAGTACTACTATATCAAAAATGAATTGACCTTCATGCCTCTTCCACCTGGAAATTTGTATCATGGGGTTGCACTAGCATGGCGTGGTACATACATTATTATTATAAATACAGCTGTATGTCTGTATCCGAAGACATACAGAAATAAATAGACAATATTATCCTAAAATGTTTTTAAATATCCAGAGGTAGAGAGATCAGAAACAATATTATATCGTAACTAAAAATATTTAGTGCATATACATGCTTTAATGTGTTTATTATCATCTTAATTTAATTATTTTATATAACCTATTGAAATTATTAGTTTAATAAATTACCAAAAGGAAAATGTATATTTTAAATAAAATGGGTTGAATAAGAATGACAATAAATAAATAAGAAAGATCATGAATATTTTCACACTACCATAATTTTGTATACTATTGTTTTCAAAATAGCAAAAAGCTTTCCCTAAAATAATATAATAAGAAAATCCGTTTACAATGGTAAATCACTGCATTAACCTCTCTCTTTTTCATTTTTCGTTCAATAATTTGAATAAAACAATATAGAGCGGGCTGAGTTGTCTTGCACGGATAATTCATTGTTTAATAGCAAGATATCGTGATTAAGATTTAAAGACACATTAAACAAATGAGATTATTAATGGGTTTAATATTAAGCCCACGTACGGCTCTCCGGGAATCTCTCTATCCCTCGAGCGGAATTAGCTTGGACTTTTTTGAACAGCATATTGTGTTACTATTTTCCCAAATGTTTCTGAAAAATAAAGTCTCAAAATTTGTACAATAAATGCAATTGAAAGAGGGTATAATTCTACTTGGTACCAAAATAATCTAATTAGTCTTAGCTGCAAGACTTCCATTTGATGAGCGGTATTAAATTGTTGTCTTGGTTTGCTCATGTTCTTATTGATTGTTTTTCAATATATATTTATTTATATTAATGGTTCAAAAGACTTAGGTTTTATTTTATGGCAATCCCCTCCGGCACGTAAAGTAGCACAACCAAGGTCGATCATGAGAAGGAAGATAAATAAAAAGACAAAATTTAAGTCATGTACTTAAAGACAGTTGAAGAATTAAAAGTAGAAAAATAATATCAATACATTTTATTATATTTTAAATATAAATTCTAATGTACTATTGTTTATAGAAAAATTACTATTACCTTCTTAACTTAAAGAATTAAATGTCGATCACAAGCGATATTAACTTTTTTATTACATATTATTCTAAATATTTTCTGTGAGAGACAATTTTACTTTAGTTTAATATGATTGTTATGAATAATAACATTTTCTTTCAAGAAATAATTTTGTTTAAATTAGGTATGATCACTAAATTGATAAAGTTTTTTATCTAAATATTTAATAAATGGTTGCGTATTAGAAATTGAATTAACAACATTGTACTAGTTGATGCACGTGTTCGATCGGTGAAAAAATTATATTGTTTAAAATATTTTTTTTTTCAATTAAAGAAAAAGCATACTTGTCCTAGTTATTATTTGTGTGGTGATCGAAAGAGATAATAAATGCTGGAGGAAGGTGTAGAAGCAACTTAGAATATCCATGGGGATAGAATAGATCATAGATCATAGATCTGAGTGCATGGCGGCACTCGTGCTGATATATATGGATGGCAACGACACAGGTTTAGCTAGATTGATACGGAATAGTAATTGAACAGGAAATGGGTGCTGTAACCAGCTCAATCCTGTTAACATCGCTCTACCGACAAATTCTATTTAACTACGCCTCATAATTCACTCCCCTTAATTAGGTTGATGTAGATGTAAACACAAGTTTCCTCCCCAGTTCAAACTCAAACGTGAATTGACACACACATCCCACACAAAAACAACTCTTTAAAAAAAAATCCTGTTATTTTAGTGAACTGTTTTATTAGAAAATATAATATTTTATTTTTTATATAATTTATCACGATTTTTATAAAATTATTATCTATTCGTAATTTCTTAAGCAGCATTTTTGTATGACATGAATGGACAATCCACATCTGTGCTAAGGAAGTTGCATGGAAGCAACCAATGAATTTATAGAACGTTTTATCATCCTCGTACCCACATCATTCCCATTTTACAATAAATACGCCATGCAAACATCTCTTCCAAATTTGCCTCTTTTTTTTTACTGTAATACCAAAACTCTATTGAAATAAATAACTGAGTGTTACAATGTTTAAAACCATTGCAAGAAGTGCCAACACAAATTATTACTCCCATGTTATTTCATCTTGTCTAAAGACTCTTCAATTTAGGACCAATACGAATTAGTTGATTAAAAAGATTTAAAAGAAAAAAAGGATAGAAATAGTGGAGAGGAGATAAAGGAGGAGGAAAAGAAGGGAACATATCTATGTAAGAACTGAAACAAGTAATTCTACAATGCAACGCATGTCACATTAATTAACACAACATTATCCATGTTTAACAATGTAACACTTTTTTAAACATCAGAAGTCTATACATAACGAAAGTGTTTATATAGGAAATAAAACAAACGGTATTGAAGTGTATGGAGTAAAAGATAGTTTCTACTATTATAGTTACCAACCAAAACATAAAAATTACAAGCATAGGAATTAAAATATGAAACACACCACGCAAAAATGCTATTATATTAGCGCCACATTAGCATCACATTAACATCTGTTAACTATGCTATGTTTTTTTATTGGTAAAGTCCAACATGAAAATAAAAATGCTTGCATAGGATTTAAAACTATAAAACAGAATTTTTTTAAGAGTAAATTATAAAACAGATTACTTTTAGTTGTAAAGACTCAAAGATACTGATAGTTGTATAATGAGTAATTAAACCTAAATATACAGAATCAGCATAAAAAAAAACCTAAATAGAATTTTCATCCTTAGCTGATTGGTTTTTAGCATTGGCACGCTGCCGTGTCATGCTATGAAAGCTCTAGGCATATATATGGCCATGTGATATTGGGCATTATCGCACTCATAAAAAAGTTTAGCATATTAAGCAATGTGGGAATTTTAGTTAGCAAAAAGTTAGGGTAGGAATTGTATAGCATGGAAATTTCAAGATAAATTGACTTTGTGAACTTGCCCATTAAACTGTTGGACTTATAGTTGGACAACCAAAATTTGTTGATCAAATGAAAGCAAAGCCAATCACGGAGAATTAGGCGATTCCGAAAGAGAACTTTGCTTGTTTAACGGTCTAATCCTAGAAGATAGATATTTTCTTTTTGGGTAAATAATCATTTTTTTAAATGTATAAAATATCTATAAATTTATTATTGAAAGATAAAAATTCAAATTTTAGTCTTCAAAATTAAAAAAGTTTACATGACATATTCAATAACAAATTTGTCAATACTCTACACATTTAAAAACGAAAATGACTATTTATTCAAAATATAATTTAATTTTCATCTTTTTCTCTTTTAATCGTTATAAGTATAACATAACAATGAACACTTTAAAAAATAGGAAATCAAGCAAAAATTAGAACAAACATAACAATAAATATTGATTAATAAACATAATTTGTCTATTGTTATGAAATTTTTAATATGACAAATTATACTTATTAATCAATATTATGTTTGTTCTAACTTATGTTTGTTTTATATTTTTTTTAAATGATTATTCTAATGTTATGCTTATAACGATTAAAAAAACGAAAAATATGAAAATTGTATTATATTTTGGATAAATTGTCATTTTGTCCTTGAATAAGTAGAAGGCATGACAAATTCATCCCTAAATATGTTATGTAGACTATTTAATTAATGATAATCGACGAAAGCAAATTGATGAATAAATTTGTCGTACTTTTTTCACTTTTGATCACTAAAATTTGAATGTTCACATATCGAAAATGAATTTATATAAGTTCTACACATTCAAGGACGAAAATAATTAATTATTTATCATTAATTTTTTATTAATCATTGAATGGTAATTAAAATTATAATAAATTTTTAATTGCAAATAACTATTTCAAAATAGAACTTTTATTATCAAACGCAGAATTTAAAAAAACATTTAAATAACGAGTTTTTACAATAATATTTAAATGCAAAAAATTGAATAACTTTTAGCTTTTCAATTTTTTTACCCAAAAAAAGCTATAATATCTAGCACATAGAAAAAGAACTGGAACCCTCGTTTATTGTATGTTTACGTCAGTCAAGGGGCCATTCCATTAGTGGATATGGGTATCTATCTTATCAAGTTTATCATTAGTGATTAGTAAAAGTATAATAATAATTTACTTTTGTTTTCGTTCTTTCTTGCTTTTTCCATCCCCCGTTTGCATACTTATTCTCGTACTATTTGAATTGAAAGAATATTTTTCATAAAGAACCTAGAATTGATGGATAGGTTTCTCGTGTGAGCATGCCATAAAACAGGACCTGCAGCTAACTTTTGTTGACCCTCAAACACGGGTGCAGATGATATATACACGAATAAAAGGAGCCATATTTTAAATAGCCTATGACATACAAGAGCAGATCGAATATCAATGTATCATTGACTACTGTATAATATTATTGAGTCCCACTTTGGGAAAATCCTTAAAAAACTCAGGCATAATTGACTGATTATTAATCATTCAATTTGAAATTTACAAGCTTAAAGTCACTAAAGATAAGAAGGATTTGTGTTTAGTACCATCATTTCCTCTTTCCCTTTCATCTTTTACTTTACTGCGAGATCGATGACCACAATCAATCACCACATCCCTCAAGCAATTTGTGAATGCAAGTATGTAACGCAATTTTTATTTTTATCAGCATTAGCCACATATGACATAACCCATAATCATGCATGCCTTCTAGTCAACATCAAGTATGATATTCATTTTCCAGGAACTCACGATCGATTTGGTAGTGCTTTTAGTAATAAAAGGCTTTTTATTTCCCAAGTATCTGGGTCAATTAATTATAAATGATGATAGTAGCCACCGAAATCGATATGATTAGATTAGATTATATTATATACTTAAAAATTCTACTTCTTAATTCTTTAATTATATTTTTAAGAACAATTATAAAAAAATATCGATTGAACATAATTTATTTATTCATAATAAAACATTACAATTTATACTAAAACATCCATTTTAAAGAGATTAATATATATATTACTTATAGTTTTAATTTTTTTGCTACCCAAATTGAATGTTTTACAATAATAAGAAGATAATTATTTGTTAAATTAAATTAAAGCTCCTATGTACTAACATTTATATTCAAAATAAATCATCATACATTAGAAGCTCATGATGATCAGCTTAACATATGTAAAATATAAGTAATTTATTTCTCTTCATATTGTTTATTCGGACAATTTGTCTAGAAATTCTGATATCTCATGTAAAATTTACTATCTTCACTTTTAAGACTATGTTTCATAAACATTTATTAGTTAGTTTTTTTTTTTACTAACTGAATTTTTTTTTATTATGTTAATAGTATTAATATAAAAAAAATTGTAACATTTTGTTAGACGTTATTTCAAATGACAATTTTAAAAAACTTTTGCCTTAATTTATTTTGGAATGATAGATGACATGTTGCCTTTTTTATTTTTTACTTTAGATATTTTTGATATTACATTATTTATTCTGACCATTACGTTAATTTTATTATCTAGGATTAAATATGCTTTTAATCCTTTCAATTAAGTAAAGTCATTAAAAATCGACTTCTTTTGGTCTCTCATTCATAGAAATGTATCATATGTGATTTTTATTTCAATAAATGAGAGGTCAAAGAGAAACAATTTGCTTTTGAAGTACTAAAAAGTAATAAAGAATATTAATTATCTTGTTTAGATTGAGTAAAAATAATTTGACCCCATGTTTTTTTTTACTGTCCCCCATTATTTTTTATTATCTCAATAATGTACTTCAAGATATTGATAAATAATTACTATAACAACCTAAATATGCAATAGTGTTTAAAAGTATAAAATGCGATAACCATTTTTTTGTTTTTGACAAAATGGTATAACCATGTTAATATAATGAAAATACGACGTCTATTTAAGTATATGTTATTTTGTTTTTATATTAAAAAAATTAAAAATATTTAATATATAATATAATAAGATGTAGGATCACATCCCTGTTCTTATTCAAAAATATGTCATATATGTATTTTTTTTTTATATTTTGTAGCGGTGTAGTTCGTTCTTTGTTCACTCCAATAATAATAATAGTAATTGAAACAAAATTTTGTACTGTAATTAAAATAATTGGTTTTTAAATAAAAATAAAAAACATTATAATTATAATTACCAATAAATATATTTATAATCAAATACTAATACAAGAAATTTTCAATTTCACAGTCATGACTCAAGACGCGAACGATACACGATGAAAATCAACATATTGATTGCAATCTACGTCGCACACAGTTGCATGTATGCATTTGAATACAGAGCTTTCTCTTTCACTTTAATGAGCCATGTTTTTTAAGAAATGAATGGGAAAATGACTAATTTTTTGTGGCTGCATGCCGCCAATTCCCATTGCCCCAAAATTGCATATTAACCCTTAATAATTTAATAACAACTCATGTATCTTGGGATGAACCAGGAAACCATAAACGGCAAGATAACTTGTAAGCCCGAAATGGAATTTTGGGGGACCCATCTCGTTTGCCCAAAAAAAAAAAACATTTTTTTTTTGTGAATTTTTAATTTAATAAATGAAACCATTGACGAAGAAAGTGCCTCCAGCCTCTATCGCCAGCCTGCACTGTCATATCAAAGCTGTGACACCACGTCTCCTCCTTTCTATTTCTTTCTTTAATTCCTTCAATAATATTATCGGTGATGAAAATTACGTTGATTCATAATTTAGATATTTGTCCGTAAGAATAGAAAGATAATTATCATCGAGCTAGCGTGGAAATCAATTATCGTATGTTTCCGATTAGAGATTTTAAGTTTAACTTCTAACCATGCAATTACATTATATACTTCAAAGAAGAATTTTGGTTTATAATAATTTGTTCGACTTAAATATCACACCGGAGGATAATGTAATCTAGGAAAAAAAATTAGATTTTTATAAGATTAATTTTGAATGAATTTATGATAAAAATAAATTTTTTTATTTTATTTTAATAATTAAATAAAACTATTAATTTTTTTAGGAAAATAAAATTATTTCTAATATGTGTATTTTAAAAAATTTATAATCTCGGGCTTATTATTAAATTTATTTAATACAAATTTAATTTTTTATCATCACAAGTTAATATTCAATATTTTACATGCATATTAAAAATTAAAACTATGTTTGAATTACTTTTAGAAAGATGTTGGCCAAAAGGTGTCAAATTGGAGAAGGGTCATTAATATATATTTGCTTCTAATGTGATTTTGAGAGGGTCCAAATGGTACCCCAAACATGCATTAAGTTGTAGGTGAAAATGCATAAATGTTTTATATATATTTTTTTTAAAGTGTGGATTATATTTCAGAAGATAAAATATAAAAAAAAAACACTATTGAATAAAGTTAGTAGTTAAAATTGTAAAATTGTGATGATATATAATTACTCTTCCTAAGATTTTTCGAGAATGTACCTGATCTATTTTTTTAAATGTTTATAGCAACTTTCTTATAAAGGTACATGGTGTAATGTTTTAAATTAAATGAGAGTTTCTGCTATGCATAAGGAGTATCAATATATAATGCTTTTCTAAACAATTAAGAAGGATTAATTTAAGAGTGAAAAAAAGAAGCATAAAGAGAAACATGATAAAACTACGGGATAATTAATGTAATTTTCTCTAATACAATAATTTTGATTTAAATATACTTTAAATATAAAACAAGTTTATTTATTGCCTTTTGTTTTTTAGATGAATTATGAATGATCAGGATTCAGGAGTGTGGCTCAGGGGAATGTTCTGCTCATGTGGGTTAGGTGCTTCACACATCCATGGCTTCCATTGCACTTGGGTTCATAATGGGGGATGCGTACATGCAAGAACACTTTAGAGTAATAACAAATTAGGTGGCTTGATGGGCTTTTATCCCTGGTTGATGCTAAGGTCGCAACCTTTAGGTAATAAATAATAATGGATATTAGTCCCTTCTATCAAAGACATAGGTCTTAAGGCATAGTGTCAATCCTTTCATATGCGAGGCTTTACAACTTCATATGGACTACTTGACATTATAACAATAGTGAGATTAATCGAGTGATAGTCCTTATATATGCTAAGGGTATGTGAGTAATTAACAAGGTGTATCTGTCGGTTTGTCTAATCATGGTTCGAGGCCTCGAGCTAAGTACTCAACCTTGTTATTTCTCTAAAAACATCTTTCTAACAAAGTTATTGATATATAAATCACATTCAAATAAATATATATTATTGTATTTCAATACTAAAATAATCAAACTGACGATCGAACTCTGCATTACAATTAATGGTGAGAAAATTCAGCAAGTATTTTGGTCATGTATAGTAATATATAAAAACCATTCAGCTATAGCTACGTATCACCATTAATTCGTGCATAGCACAATCCACTACCTAGTATAAGTAAAGAATAAGATAGTCATTACTAATTAGAATTTTTGTGTGAAGTATTTTGCTTTAATATGTTGTTGACACCGACAGATCCACCTCTTGTTTAGTGGGGGTAATTTTTCCCACTAAATTTATTTGTTTAGTTATATATGTGTAATAAAAAAAATCTCCTATAAAAAGGATAAGTTTTGTTCCTATAAGATAAATTTTCTAAAATATATAAAAAAATAAGAAATAAAAAAGTGAGAATAAATTGATACTAATTTTATTATTTTATCTTTTGAGTTTCATATTTAATTACTATTTTTGTCCTATAATTTATTTTTTAGGTTTAATTTGGTCACTTTAGTTTTAAAAGGTTCAATTATGTTCTTTAATTTTAAAATGAATTTAATCTGATCTCATTTTTCTTTCATCATCTTTATGAATATTTTTTTAAAAAAAAGACCAAATTGAATCTATTTTAAAAAAAAATAAAGACCTAATTAGAAAATTTAAAAATAAAGGGACTAAATTGAGTCTAATATATAAAAAGTAAGGAATCAAATTTAACATTTTAAAAATAAAATAACTAAGTTGAACATGAGAAAATCAGAGAGCAACAACAATAACCTAATTTTTAATGCTTCAATTCCTTTAATAGACATTATGTAGTGATTCACTTACTAACTTACACTACATGTTTTCATTTGAGTGATTTTATCCCTATTTCCTAATAGAGCAAGAAATAGATTAAGAGAGTTTGTTATTGAAGATGTTTCTCTGCAATTAATTTTGTGAAAAAAAGAATGCACAATCACATGGGGAAGATGAATGGTTGAATGATTGTTTTTGGTTACATTACATGGATAGATTTTTTTTTATATAATATTGACAATGAAATAAGCATAAAGCATTTTCAATAAAAATGCATAAATGACAATTATAATTTATAGAAGTTTAATTAATTTTGGATTATTATTTTGTCACGACATTATATATTTTGTAAGATCTTATGCTATTTTTATTTTATAAAAATATTATAAACTATTTTTTGCTTCCATTAAGAAAATTTCTAGATCCATCATTAGTTATTGAAATGGATATGTTATTTATAGGTATTTTATTATTATTTTTATATGAAATAGCTTCTTGCGATTTTTATATAAAAAACTTATGAGGTTAAGAGTAGAGTCCATAAATTAAATCTATGAAATTTTCATAAATCTATGTAAATTCTGGAGTTTGATAGTCTTATTTCAAGGCATTAGATTTGTATGTTGTTCAACTTTTCAATTCTTACCTAATGTAAAACTATTGTTACACTATATTATTTAAGTGAAAAATAACATGTAACAATAGAATTAAATATATGTATGTGATGTAATGGAAAGTAAAGGAATACTAATTATACAATAAATATTATGAGTAAAATCCTTCTAACTTCGCTTGATATAATCTCATTCTAATTAAATATGTGATGTAATGGAATGTAAAGGATTACTAATTATACAATAAATATTGTGAGTAGAATCCTTCTAACTATCTCATTCTTCCTTCAACCATGCCTAAGTCTAGGGTTGGCAGGGAAGAACGAAGAAAAGGAACCTCAAAGCTCTAACCGGGACAATAGGATAAGATTTTTCCTAAAACAACTGCGAATAACTTTCTGTTACAATTTGTTTTGTCTTGTTTTTAATTTGCTTTTCCTATTTTTTCCAGGTTTATATTATTAATAGGTTGTGCCTAAGGATGCAACTCACAAATTAATAAATAACATTTTTTTTATACATTCAATGATATACCGAACTCAAACTTTAAATCCTATCATTGCTTAGACATAACACATGGTAAAACTCTTGTTATGAACAGTCTTATTAATTGAGATTTTTTATATAGGTACATTCGTTTGGTTTTGACAGTCTTCTTTTGTTTTCCTATGGGGATGAATTTAACAATTATTCTGAACAAATTTAACAAAATTCAAGGTTAAGGCATTGAAGAATTTCACGCAAGTAATTTGTTAAGTTCATTACTGAAAAAAATAATCTACAAGCAAATTATGGCGAAACTTAAAGTCTCCTTAGGTGGTAATTTTTGTTTTTTCTCGTATCTCTCCGAGTATCTCACTATCCTTGTCTACATGCATATGTTTGAGGGGCAAGCTGTATAGAGAAAAAAATGTGAGTATCCATTAGTATTTGTAGGGCCATGGTATCATATGAAGATATGAACCATATACGATAGGCTAGTATAATAAGGTGGCTCGTTCCCATTAGTTTGGCAAGCTCTGAGGTTCTGCTACGTGCGAATCAAAAATTAGAAAATATCATCATTCACGTATAAGCTAAAAGTCTTAAGCAACCTCATTTCCTGAAGTAAAGAATAATCTAAGCAAATAATTTGGTTATGCAAATCCAATGAACGGTACATAGGAAAGCAACCTATATTGGTTGAGAATGGGGAGCAACATTTTTCAACACTTGAATATTCTCAAGCAATGAATTGAACTAATGTCCAAGGTTCAATTAAATTAGGAAAAGACTTCTTAGATGTAAGATATTATTCGGGCAAGAACCCATTTTGTTTTATGTGCACTCAAAATTAGGATTTTAGGATTATATCCCAATTTAAATTAATTGGTTCAAATTTTGTCATTTTCAGCCACAATTTAGAATACATGAATCTGGGGGATGGGGAAGCCTTGACTACTCTTATTTGTTAGGAATAAGAAGACACCGTTCTGTTATTTCATTCATAAAAGTGTCAACACGCCACAACCCAACCCATGTTATGTGGACAGTCTTTTCTAAAAGGCTAAAAAGCTTTATCTTAGTTCTTCCACTACATGACAAATTCAAATTCGGCACGCTTATTAGATGGTCAATCCTTTGCATTTTGTTTGGCAATTCAACTTGGATATGATGAAGCACAGCATGCACAGATTTTCCGGTTAATTTGCCCGTAGAAAAAATCCACACTCACTAACTTGTGAAAATGTTCACCATTAACTTATAATGGGGTGATATATTATATAATATTATCAACAATAGTGTTGTAACCTAGTCTTGATTTCTAAGATTTGCATTTAACGTACATTTCTTATATTTTCTTTAGTATGATGTACATGTTAGCGTTAAATTTATTAACAGGATCACGTGAGCAACAAGAGAGGAATTTGGATCACAAGTTTTGTGCACCTTTGCTGGGGTCAGTTTGCTAAATTATGCTGAAGGCTGAAATCAATTCCTCAATCTCTTTCTAATTCCCATGAAATACATTGCTGGCAATTATATGTATATTATTTTTGCACAATCGATGAGGGAAAGATATACTACTATCATGGAGAAGTGGTATGAAGCTTCCAAGTTCCATCACAATGTGTGGTACATAAAGTAGTTAATAGGTAACATCATTTGTTATAATTGTAAATGTGTTGGGACCATACGTAACTGAAACTATAACTCTCAAATCTTTCTTCTCCCCCACCACCACCCACCCCAACACTCGCTAATTAAAAGAAAAAAGAAAAAGAAAACAAGAATATGAAAAGGAAGGGTGTTATAAATAAAAGCTGTAGCTTCGACTTATCAATTTCACCTGTGGATTTGTTAAGCTTTTGTGTTCATTGAAGGGCAGAGTGTGGTCCATAAGAGGTGGACTAGATGGCTTGTGATTCATGGATAAGCTACTTTTGGACACTCATGGACCACTTTCAAAAGAGGACCACTCATTCAGGGTCTAAACAGTCCAAACTCCATCGCCTTTGTCTGTTGGGGACCAGTTGCTATTGACATTGACTCATTGTGTGAGCCCCGCACTAGATTCATATCCTTTATCAAGATCCATTCTGCAATCAAATTACCAGTTTTGTTCATTAATTAACAAATTATTATTTTTCTAAATCTGCTTCAATACACCAAGGTATCATTTTCTTTTTTAATTGTTTCCTTTCACTACCAATCACTATATAAATCAACGTTTTGATTCATGAAAGTTTATAGCGTTGTTACGTCTTTGAAATTAAGAATATTCCAAACAAGTCTTTAAGATTTTCAGTTGTTTATATCGAAGTATCTAAATCTAATCACTTATTACCTACTACCAAGAAATTTAATTCGACTAATTGAACAAAATGCATGAGTTACAAAACACGAGTTACCATAAATCTTTTGGTATCTATTTTTGATTTCTACAAATAAAAAAAAAAATTAATGACATACAATCTTTTTGATCTTTAAACATATATGTTATGAATTTAAGTCCTGACAAGTGCATTAAATACTAAAAAGAAGTTTTATCACATGTAATGGTCTTATGTAGTTCAAGAAAAAATGTTTTTGATAAAAATATATATAATTTATATTTAAAAAAAACAAATGCAATTGATAGATTGTATTTTTGGGTATTTATTTAAAATTTTCTTAATTTTAAAGACTAACATGACAATGGTATACATTTTTCGAAGAGTAAAATGATAGTTTACATAGCAGAACCAAATAACCTTTTGGATTTGGGATTCCTGTAGTATTGTAGGTTCTATATTTTTTTCCTTGTGGTTAGGGTGCAAGTCGAACTGCTTGATATTAATGAGAAACCAGGAGCATAGCCATAAATCTTTGGTGATTTGGGATGGATTTATTAATTTTCTTGTCTAGCACATCAACACCTTTCCTTTTCCTTTCCTCAACTCTCTTGAAAGTAAGTCACTGTTTGGTCTATTAATATTTAATGAGCATTTATATTTTTCTATGCCCTTACACATCCTTTTCTTTATCCTTGCTTTCTTTTTGTCCAATGAAGTGTAATAACGACGAGCATGTCATTGTAGTCAAGTTGATAACCATTACTCTGGGAAAATCGATAGCTCACTCAGATAGCTGATTGCATTGTCGTTGGTTGCTTAATAAGCGGAAAAAGAAATCTATCTTCCAAAGTAAACTTCATACTTTATATTTTTGTACCAAAAAATACTTAATAAATTAAACGTAATGATATGATTTATTGCATATTAAAAGTGATGTATTTATTAATTCATCCGCATAATAAATTTATTTTTTATTTGTAGGAATCGAAAAAAAAAATTATAATAATTTATTCTTATTAGATTTTTCCTGGTTCGATTTGTGAGTAGTCTTCTTCTTTGGTTTTCGAGTTCCTTCTTCAATAACGGGGTGGTGTATATGTAAAGGAAGTCAAATGTTAAAGTTAATATTTATCTAAGATGTGTATTATGAATGGAATGTAACTTACCTTTTCGTGCTCATCTGATATATAAGTGAGGATAATTACTGAGTTGGTAACTGCCCCTGATGTCTATTAAGGAGGTCATGTGGAACGTGGTAGTCGGTTAGCTAATGTCATTATCTGTGAGCCTCGTACAATACATAATTTATACATCTTTTTTAACCAGCTAAGTTAAAGTCCTTATGGAAACCAATAATTTCGATACATAATTATCGACTAATGCATTTTTGCAGATCAAAAAGCACAAACCAATATGGGAAAATGAAAATCAACTTCTGGGCCTTTGTAGGTCCATTCAGATTACATTTTTGTCTCTAGGCCTAGCTAAGTCCTTTGAGGCCCTGGCCCAGAGATACAGAGCACGCACACCCAGTTAATTCTAAGTCGCTGCAAAAGCTTCACCAATCATCAGCAATTGTCCAATCGAGCATGATATAACTATTATTTTTGGAAGATCAAATGAACTATTTGTTTTTATTTTATTTTTTGGTTCATTTAATTTTTTTTATCTTTTAGAAAGTTTATTTTGATTTTTTTATCTCTTTAAAAATGTTTAAAATGATCTTTCTGTTAAATATTGACAATTAAAAACCGTTACAAAATCAAAAATGAAAAGAAACACTTAATTTAAAGTTTTGGTCGTTGAGAGAAGATTAATGATTATAAGGAAAGAGAAGGAGTTAGAATAGTTTGGGGATTAGGATTTTTCTTTATTTTTCATTTTGTGATAACTTTTAATTATCAATATTTAAATATTATTAACATGTTAACTTAAAATTAACATAATGACTTTTTTGAGTACTTTTAGAAAGATAAAGAATTAAAAAGATCTTTTTTAAAGATAAAAATCAAAATGAAAAAAAAAAGATAAGAGATCAAATAAATTTTCTGAAAAAGAAAAAATCTACTTTTATATGTTAAGTTACATTACCGTAGTAGATATTATTGGTTTAAGTGATAAGAAAAAGTTTATTTCTCCTTAATAATGTCTCTTTCAATCTTCTTTTTCTTAAGAAAATAACATGTATCATTTTAAATTTCTCTTTTATATTCTTTTAACTTAATTATCAATATTTTTCACAATTTTAATTTTTTTTATGTGCATACTCTCTTAGTTGTTCACACACGCACGCACTCTTAGTTGTGGATACTTGCTAAAGTTTTATTGAATCCAATTAGTTTGGTAAGAGAACTTTTGTTTTATGGAGAAAAAAGAAGTCTATTTTAGATGAAGGTGAATATAGCACGAGGTTAAGTTTCATATACCAACCTTCAATAGACCCAACAAAATAATGACATTAGGGCATCTGTAACTAAGGTGTTTACATGAACGGTAAGTAATGTGATATATTTATTTTTCATTAAAACATATGACGTGAAATTATTTATGTAAATAATTGTTGTTTAATAAAATTATTATAAATAATATATTTTTAAGAATCATAGGATTTATAAAATTATGATAAACAATTCTATAAGACTATTGATTGGTTATAACTTGGCTAAAATTCTTCTTTTCCGGTTTCTTCGTAAAAGTACAACCCCAAAAAAAGGTGCAAAAGTATAGCATGTATTGAAGCACACAAATTCATTTTTAATTTTTTTTATTAATTTAAGGGTATCGTTAAATTCCTCAATTGATAATTAATTGTTTTTGCAATAATAATTGATTTTATTTTGTCAATACATTGGATTAAAGCAACTTTTTGTGTAATATTACATTTTTTTAATTTGTTTCAAAACAAATAACTTTTTTTTTAAATTCTCTCAATTAAATACCATCACTTTTCCTCTTTATTTTTCTTTATTTTTCCTATTTTCTTTAATTTTCTAAATCAGATTTAGAAGTTGTATTACAATTACAAGTCTACTTTTTCTACTATTTATTTATTTATTGAGGCTGAGTTTTTGTAAACAAAAGGAAATATCATTATGGTCTGGGGTGCATCAAGTTACATAAATAAAAAAAGTCATTATGGTCTTAACATCCATTGATTTGATGGTATATTGAACTAATATCATCCACTGATTTCACCTTATATTTCATATCAATTTGATCGAATGAGTAATCAAGCTCATACGTGTTTTCAATTCCAATTGATTTGAGTGGGAAGACAAATAAATTTGTAAGAATTTTATCCTTTTAAAAAAGAATTTTTTGCGGTGAGAATTAAATTGCACTTGCTGATGATGACGATATTATTGGCATGAGGGGGGCAGCATTCTACGCTTCATGTTCTATTCTGACGTGGGATGTTGTGACCATGAAAAATTTGCTATAAAATGTTCTGTGTTTTTTGTCTCTTAATTTAATTGAAAACCATTTCCATTTTTAGAGCATGCATATGTTCTGTTGCTGTATAAGTTTGGCTTATGCTTTTGTTTCTTAATGTCTGCCATACTTATTGTTCTATTCTATGGAATTATTCAAAGGCAGTGATCCTCAACAAAACAACATTTGAGATTTTGCCTCCAAAGCGACAAATATTACTGAAGCTAACCTTTGCCTAACTCAAAGGTCATTATCCGAATTCCCTTATTGCTATTTAAAACTTTTTTCTTGGCGACAGTTTTGTTCCAAACAATTAACAAATAAGCAACTTAATTGTTTGAGAAAACTCAAGCAATTATCAAAAACTTGGTTTTTTCGTGGCCAGTATCTCACACCTTCACTTGAACAATTAACCAAATAGTTTTTTTTTTCCTGAGAATAGTCAAATAGAGTTATTGTTGCATAAATCATTAGGACATATAGAACATGTTTGATTTCACGTCCTTGACATGGTTTCTCGTGTTCAATGAAAAACAGATAGTTATTGTAATTATAGTAAAAAACTTAAAAATTACAACGTGGTTGATGTATCTTTTACATTTTGTAGTATAATTGATGAGATATCCCATTTTTCAATGGTTTCCAAACAAACACGCACTTATAATTCTCACATTCTGCTGGTAAACTGAACTGTATTCATAAATCGTAATGAAAAAATCCAGCTCATGTACCAAAAGTACAAGAGGAAGATATTTAAAGAAACTGATGCCCAAAACAAGTTGCAAACAAACACGATTATCAGCGTTTTATTCATAGGGTTGAAACTTGCAAGATAATTAACCTTGGGTTTGACTGATAGTTTGGCGTCTAATGAAACGTGTTGTCACCGAGATTTCGATCGCAGCCATTAAAAGTTATTTTATTCTTTTGAAAAAATTATAAACAGAGTCTTGAAGTCCAAAGGTTCATATTCCACGAGATGTGAGTTCAAATCATGTTCTTGATTTGAGAATAATCTTGTTAGTAGGTAGTTGATAAATATCAATTTTTTTTAAATTATAATTTTGATCTTCCTTTGATACGTGATTTTGATTCATCTTTTTTTTTTAGTTTAATTCATAAATTTTAGAATATCTATAATTTTTTGTTTAATTCTCAATTTTACATAGGTTTTACTTATTTTATTTTGATTAAAATAATTCCTAGATCTAACATATTTATTTAATATATCTTAAAAAAATTAATTAATTAAAATATAAAAAATAAAAGAAATGAATATATACAAAATTGTTGACCAGATCAAAATTACGATTAAATTCACAAAAAATAGAAGAACTAAAATTAAAGATTAATAATTAAAAAATTCAAAATTATAATTTAATCAAATTCTTTACATCATAAGGTTAGTGTTAACCGTGGTGAGAAAGAGAGCTCTGATTATCTAACTCAATTAACTTTTATAAAAGAAAAAAAAGAGGACCATAAGATTTCAAGCAGCATGGAATAATTGATTTTTAAAAAAGAAAGACTACATTTGAATCCATAATCTAATGATTTCAAAATATATCTAAAAATCACAAGATAAGTCTATTGACTTTTTTAATAATTATTTTAAAAAAGATGCCTATCATAATTTTTAATTGGCTAATAACATAAAGCTTTTTACGTTGCATGAAAATTAAGTGAAAGAATTAATGTACTAAATTCCATTACTCCAATAAAGTTCAGTGATACTTAAAGTTTCAATTATGAATTAAAAAACAGATATTGAAATTACTATTCTCCTTAAGTGGATATATTAGATTATTCAACTTGGATACCAAAGCTTCAAGTGACTCTCAAATAGGTACCTGGTGTTTTAGATTAATTGTTTTTTTTCACAAAAAAAAAAAACTAGTATGAATCATTGTAAGTACAATAATTTTTTTCATATGTACTGTATAAATGAAAAAGAAAAATTATAACTCTAATTAGAAGTATGTAAAGTGTCTGTGAAGTATTCAATAACCCATGTGATTCCTTGGTCACACAGCTTTCGTTTTGTCTTATTATACAAGGATGCTTTTGTTATGTAGCTTTTACACTCATCACATGTTGCACAGCAGGAGGACAAAGTTTTATTTTCAAAATCTCAATAAATTTTGGTTTGTTTTTTTCATTGGAAGGGTGTTCTTGGCTTATTGCTCTTCCCTTCCTATGCAACGTTATTAAAACTGATTGATTTAGTGAAAATATCAGATTAGTAGGTCATTTGGTTCAAAGTGTATGCAAATGAGTTGTTCACTTTTTTTATTCACTTGAAGCAACAATCTAGAGAGCATTGAGTTCCCAAAGCCCAAAGGCTTGTTGCCATGGGTCATGGATAGAACTATGAACTGTCAGATACTCCACAATCCACATATCTGGAAAAGAAACATATAGTGTGTTTGGGAATGCGTTAGAAACATGTTGAATGGGAAAAATGCCCTTTCCGATGCAAAAATTACAAAGCAGCGGGGGAGTTGCTTTTGCGTTGCGTTAAAAAGAACGCAGACACAACACACTAAGAGTGTGTTTGGATAGAGAATTGTAATTGGGAAAAGTAATTTATTAGAGAATTTAAAATTCTTTAATTTAAAATTTACTGTTTGGATATTTTTATATGAAGAATTTAAATTTTTGGAATTTTAAAAAAGAATTTTAAACAACTAAAAATTTGGAATTTGAATTTTCTTCTAAAAGGTGAGAAATTGAAATTCTCTTTTTTTACAGAAACTCTAACCGCACCACTCTTTGTTCTGTCTTCATCACCAATGAGTACTTCGACCTCCGCTATTCTAATGATACTCACCTCAAGCATCCCTCCGTGCATGAGGTTCAAAATTTTGAAAATGAAGAAATTTAATTTCTTTATCCAAACACAGAATTTTGAAAATAAAGGAATTTTAATTGATACATTTTAATTTCCCTGAATTTTAAATTTCCTGAAATTTTAAAATACTTCATCCAAACGTACTCTAATATTCAAGTCATCACCATTGCTTTGCTACAGATGAAAATAGTATTGGAGAAGACATCAATGAGGCGGAACAAATTAGAAATTGTCAAAAGCTACCCCCTGGCATGTTATTGGGCTACACATGTTATAAATTTTGTAACTGTAAATCCTAGTGCCATGAAGAGAAAGAGAGTTTCAATTTAAGAAATTAATTTTTATCTCAGAAAATTTTAAAATGGCATTGAAAACCAAATATTTTCTAATTTGCTCAAGGACTAATCCTCAGATTCATCAAATAAAATATTCTAGTTACAGGTTGACAAATCTCAGCCTTCTATTTTAAATAATATATTATGTATTATTATTGGTTAGTTGTGCACTGTGCAAGAATATTCCTTAATGTTAAGGACTTGAGGTGTGAAAGGCAGGAATAAAAGAGGCTAAAGAGAACACTGGAAAAGAGCTGTTATTGTCAAACTTTTGGGGATAAAGTTCCTATCTGCCAGACTAAAGAAGCTTTAATTTGGCAGCTAGAAGGAGTTATGAATATCATTGATATTAAAAATTATTATTTTGCAGTCAGGTTTGAAGAATGGAGTGACTATTATCAAGAGTTGGAAGGAGGGCCATGGATGATCCTTGGACATTATTTAATGGACATAAGTTGGAGATGATAATATTCAAAATGGAATGATGAAGATAATAATGCCACAGTTAATATGGATCTAGTATGTTTGTAAGGAGTCCAATACTCAAAAAATAAGTCATATTGTTGTTACGGAC
This sequence comes from Glycine latifolia, assembly GCA_013407115.1. NCBI lineage: Eukaryota > Viridiplantae > Streptophyta > Magnoliopsida > Fabales > Fabaceae > Glycine > Glycine latifolia. The sequence continues at coordinate 2,275,788 of CM023950.1, forward strand.
TACGGAGGGATCACTGAAGCAAACCATTAAAGCTTAAGGGCTATTATATCCTGCACCCCCACTATTAAAGCCTGCACCTCCCATTGCATTCTAAAAAATTCATTCCTAAATGTAAATTTACATTCCGAAATGGACTTTCTGAAATACAATGAGAAATGTCTGATGCAATAGTGGAAGTGCAAGATATAAATGCCAAGCTTAAGGCATCAAACAAAAACAGCCAGAAAGCTCACAAAACAATCACAACTAAGGTCATCTACAAACTCAAAAAAAGAAAGAAAGAAAAAAAATTGTCTACAAACTGGCACATAAAAAACACAACATACAAATCAGCGTAGGTTAAATATAATGCACACAACCAACCATATATACAATAGATAAAGGAACTTAGTTGTACAAAATAGAGAAGCAGGAAATCTATAGTCGGTATTTGACCCGCATTACTGTTTGTGCAATTCCAATCAGCAGCACGGCTGGTTATCATCTGCCAAGTAAAAAATGGCAACTTAGTAAGGTTGACTAATTGTCACAAAAAACCCAGATGGGTTTCTTTTACAATAAGGTTGGCTCAATAACATCATAACAAGCCACTCAGAATTCGTAACTTGCATAAAAGACTAACATCTCACTACATTAAACAAAGTTTTTTATTGGCATTTGAAACAATGTCACACACTAATATACTTAAGTTGAACCAAATAAATCCAGGGTAAATTAATAAAATACTGACTCTTATTAAATATGTTTTTTTGGTAGACTTATTGGTAGTATTCTATTAGCAATTGAGTATACCAACTTGTCTATGCCTGCAATCATTCACAAGCAATCTTGGTATCAAAGCTGCTAAGGCATATTGCAAATGCTTCAAAGGCAGAGATTTTTAACTGTAGAATCTTGGATACTGATAATCCATGGTCAATGCATCCTTTCCAACTTTTCTAAACTGTAGAATAACGTCCATTTTTAGGAGAAGCAACCAGCTGGAAATTTTTAACTGAAGCAACCGTCACTCGGCCATTGAAGTTCAGACACCAGCATTGAAGTTGTTGGTGCCACCTTGGGGACTTGTTTCGTAATACCAGTGTCCCCTCATTTTTACAAGTCAAAGGTTCTGATGGGAGATTGTCCATGCGGGTTGATTTTGATCTAAAGAAAGGGATGGATGGAGAAGTATGAATTCTGTTATGAAGAAATTGAGTCTGTGTTGGGGCCACACCTCCAGGTTCAACAGCTGAGGCAGGGATGGCATCCATAACACATTGCATTATTCTAGGGCCCCTGTTAGTGAACATTTTAACAACTAATCAATACTCAATAGACCCACCTCTTGAAAGGAAAGCCGAGAACAATCGATAACATGGAAAAATTCACCAAATATTTTCATTTACTGATTGCCAAAGCAAATAATACCTAGATCCCAAAACATTCAGATCATATGACACATGAGCAATGGGATAGTTGCCAGCAAGAACTCTTGGGAGAAACATGCTTGAGACTAACTAGCCTGGTGGGACGAGACTTTGTAACTTTGGCTCCATAAATTGGAGGGTGTGTGTGCATCATACACGGTGAATTTGGTGCCAAGAAGGTTTGATCTATTATCAATGAGATAAAAAAGGAGTCATTTTTTTATGCCTACAAGATAGTGATTAACAAGTCATGTCAAATATCAGCTAAAATACCTCAACTTCCCAATATAGGTACTATCCCTCTTGATACATCATCACAGTTTAGAGAGATAATATAGTCAGTTTGAGTTGCACGTCGACACTTGTGTGCAGAAAGAAGGAACTTGCCATTATCAGTTGAGGCTGCAAGATTATAAAAATCAACATCACAAAAGCATCAAAGGATATTAGAAGAAAAGAGAAAGGAAGCACTTCACTTAATATTTTACTAGTAGTTTAGTACAAGCTACAAGGAAGAAGGATGACTGTGCATCCAGCGTGTATCACGATGGTTAGAAAGCAGTTAATCACACATTAAATTTAAATGTCTGGTAGTGCTGACCTTGGTTTAAACCAAGAAACAAATAATATGTTTGAGTACTGCGATTTCTTTAATATAGCATTGAAGAAGAGAGTCCCTTGGGCCAGGCTGCATGAAGACAATAAGAAGCAGAGTAAGGCTTGGCAATAACTAGAATACTAAATAATAGTAATTCTTTCATGTTACTAATATTACAGTAAGTAGCCAATCCTTATCATGTTTTAATGCAGATCTGCTTTGCTTCCTTTGTGTCATAAGAGAAACTAGAATCATTTGCATGCCCTCAAATGCTATATTGGAGTTCATTCTCGTAGATAAATAAAGTTGAGGAAAGTGTATTTAACACTGCACATAAGGTGAAACTTTTGCATCTTAATAGGAAAAAAAATTGTACCAAAAGTCAATACTCATTTCATACTATTTCCAATTGAGTATAAAATTGAGCAAAGAGCAAGCACTGCAAAAATCATAATGTCTCTGCCATGCAAGCAAACATTATTCCAATGGATGAACAAGGTATGGGTAAATGCATAACAGCAAATCCATCCACCCCACCAAATGTTCTTACATCCTCCTGACCTCAGGGAAAAAGACATAATATCCTTAGTTCTCAAAGAGGCTTAGATATAAAAGTATATAGAATATGAGACACAATGAAACAATGACACAACTGATCATGGGATGAAAAACAAAAGGTAACACTCAGCATTTGTATACTACATGTTTTCACTTAAGCCATGTTTATGAAGTTTGAACACCAATTTTGAATGTCTCTTTATCAATATTATCTCTGTCACATCCAATATGTTGTTGTTGTTGGTAGATATCACTAAAATAACAAGGAAAGTGGCAAAAGAGGCAGGGAATGAGGGGTGTGCAAATACTCTTTTCGAACGACACAAATGCCACAAATCACAGCTTCACAAGGAATCTAATTGCAAAAGAAGACTTCCATATTTCATAAATTTTAACTGACTATTGATTATTGAACAATTCCAATTAGAAAAGTATTCAATTAATCAAATTTCAAAAATATTTCTTGCTCTTGCACTTGCTCACTCTTCTGCTGTAAAGAGTGGGTTGGGAATTCCACCCACCATCTACATAACTCAACTCAACTCAACCATGCCTGCCCAATAAATATAGGTTTTATTGATTGTAGCCTCTTCTAAGCAAGAGCAGCCTTAAACAGTAAATAACTTCCGTAAAATAATGTAACTCATCAATCTTCCCCAAACGAAGAAATTTGTCTAGATAAGCATATTGTCATGAAGAAACCAAACTACTTTAAGTTTTAAAGCTTAAAATGATGCCAAGTCAAAAACAAAGCTCTCTAAGCTTAACTCAAAAGGTTAACAAACTAAACACTAGCAAGTGGGCAGCTGACAACCAGAATCGAATTGACTAATATACAGACAAACAAAATACAACACAAAAATGACAAACCAAAAGATACAAATTTAAATTCAAATCGCATACACCAAAAGGAAATTGCATGAATCTAAGCATAGTATAAATTATCTCCAATTGCATCAAAAGGAAATTGCATGTAAACTACACGTGTCACGACTTTACAGGTGGAAGCTCTCAAATGAAATTCAAAACCGAAAACAACAGTACTATAATACCTTTGGTCCTATATTAGTATCTTGCTCTGCCTGAACTCTACTTCTACCACACTAACTCAGCTCAGTTCTTCTCTTTCTTTCTTTCTTTCTTCTTCTTCGTATATTCTCATTTTCATTGTTTTCTTGTTTTTATTTTGTTTTGTCTCAATCATAATGAATTCTCTTGATTTTGTTTCATTTTTTTTTTTGTTATTTGTATTTTGTATGTTAATGTTTCTGTTATTCATTTTTAGTTTGAATTTTGAAAGTTTCCCTCGGAAGGAAGTTGCATAGTTAGGGGAAATTTATGTTTGTTTGTAACTGTGTGTGGTGCCTTGTAAATGACGATGTTTCGGTGTTACTGTCTCAGTCGGTGCAATTATCCTTCACGCTAAATTCATGTTTTTTTTTCCTTTTTGTATTTTATGATTTTAATTTTTATCCACTGTTATTTTTACTCTAATTATCTTCTCTTATAACATTGCTACAAGTTTTGTTTTATTGTCTTTCTTTTTTTTTAATTTAGTGACTAAGACGTGCTACTTGTTTTTGTTAGTTATTATCTAATGATGATTTTTCGATCTTTGTTTGGGGAATTCAAGGTTATCTTTTGTTATTTTATTCAATGTTTTTTCATATATAGTAGGCTCTTGGTGTTGGAGATATCAAAGACCCAGAGGATTGCTGAAATGATGAACAATCAACCGTCACAGTGGTGGTCGCTTGAGAACCACAGCAACACTAGACGATCCCCTTGGCTTCAATCCACTCTCACTGGTAGTCTGGTACCCACTATCTTTCTCTTATTATTGGGTTAAAAAAAATTGTTGTATACTTATTTGTTTGAGAATTAAACCAACAAAAATTAGGCACAAAAGTTTGACAAACAAGTGTTAATACTTGACTAGTTGAACAGTAAGTTAAAAAATAAAATTTTCAAGATTTTGCTGAACCCACGCTGTTTGTGCCGCTTTGACGGTTTTCTGTAATTGATTAGTGAAAATTAGATGCACGAAAAGTCCATTCTCTTAGTAGGTTGTGCCTTGTTTTTTAAACACATTGAATTTGGGAAACGAGTAATGAATTGCCATAACTAAATAACCACCAACTGGTCTCATGGGTTCTGCGACGGATTGATTTTATAGGTAACGTTTTTCATGGCTATCATGTACTCAGTGATGTTTTTGATTGCATTAAGATTGATGGTGTGTCATGTGTTACCCACCTACCCTTATAATAAGGGCATAATATTTGAATGATTTAGTAAGGGTCACCAATCATTCTCTGGTCCTTTGTCATTACTTTTACGATTTGTTAAGTATTTAGACCTATAATTCATTCTTTGCGGCCAAGTAAATTTCTGACCCACATGTGTGTCTCTACAAAGAAAATTACTTGAGAAAACGGACCCTTTTCAAAAGAAGATACGAGTGCTTAAAGTATAGAAAAATCAAAAGGTTTTGAGCCTGTTATTATTTCATGATGAGTTTGCTTTTCAAAACTTTTTTCTCTTACTACCTTTTGACTTATGGCCCTATGCATTTGTTATCTAGGCTTTTTTGTTAATAAGTAGTTTAATTTAATAATGAAACGTGATTTCATTGTGCTGTAAAAGGTTAAGTGATGTGTTTTCTTTTATGGCAGAGCTAAATGAGAAGACCAAGGCAATGTTAAAGCTAATTGAAGAAGATGCAGAGTCCTTTGCCCAACGTGCAGAGATGTATTACAAGAAGAGACCACAGCTTGTGAGCATGGTTGAAGATTTCTATAGGACACACCGTTCATTGGCCGAGCGGTATGATCAAATTACTGGAATTCACCAGCAGAAGACAGGAGGGGGATCACCTATTTCTCCACTCAAGCATCATCAATCAGAGAAGTTTATGAGTTATGCAGATGACAGTTATGATAGCTATTCTGAGAGTTTTGATGTAGAGGAGTCTGTAGAATCTGAAGTTGATGATCCTGAGCAAGAAGAGGAAGATGTTACCAAATTTGATAACTGTATAGAAGAGGAGGAAGTTCAGTCTGTGGTTGCAATTGAGAGACTTGGTGAAGAGAATAAGGATCACAAAGATCAAATTCAGGAGAAATGTAACATTTATGTTGTTATGGTGTGAGGGAAGAAATAGAAGGACTCAGAAAAGAGAATAGAGTTTCGGAAAGATGAACTCAACCAGAAAAGTATCATTTGTCGTGAAGTAATGATTTTGAGGGAAGAAATTGAAGGACTCAGAAAAGAGAATAGAGTGCAGAAGGATGAACTCCACGAGAAAGATATCATTTGTGGTGAAGTAATGATGTTGAGGGAAGAAATTGAAGTACTCAGAGAATAGAATAGAGTGAAGAATGATGAACTCAACCAAGAAAGGTACCGTTTGTGGTGAAGTAATGATGTTGAGGGAAGAAATTGAAGCACTCAGAAAAGAGAATAGCATGCAGAATGATGAACTCAACCAGAAAGGTACCATATATGGTGAAGTAATGATGTTGAAGGAAGAAATAGAACGACTCAGAAAAGAAAATAAAGTGCAGAAGGATGAACTCAACCAGATTTGTGGTGAAGTAATGATATTGAGGGAAGAAATAGAAAGAAAAGATGAAAGAGTGCAGAATGATGAACTCAAGCAAAAAGGTACCATTGGTGGCCAAGTATTGATGTTAAGGGAAGAGATAGAAAGAGTCAGCGAAGAGAATATGCTACATAAGGACCATCTCAAGCAAAAAGACCAAGAGAAAATAGAGGTGATTAAACACCTGAGTTTAGCTATAGATGTGCTGAAGCAGGAGAATGTAAAGATGAGAAGCTTCATTGCTAAAGAATTCACCGACAAAAGGAAGTACCCATTTGAGTTAAAAAAACTCATGGGAGGTGAATTTGTTTAATGGAATCTAGATATGGTTCAGAAACTAAATAGCATAGTTCTGTAGAGAAATCTTATAAAGATGTCTATGTACATATTTTGGGGACTTGCTCAAGTAACCAACAAATCTTGTATACAGTATATTCCTAATCAGAGAATCCTAGTGGAGTTTCCTATACAACTAGTTAATATTTTTATACATCCTTCGTTAGCGAGATATGCATATTCTGTCTCAACTTTTTATTTGTTATATCTATATTGTAGCCACCCAATTTGCCCAACTCTCCTTTTCACGCCAAAAAATGCTTTCTCCTATATAATAATGCTAAGTGCCCACGTTGCACGGTCACTAAAAGGTTCTTTTCTGCAACATCAAAGTGATTTGTGGTCCTAACTCCTAGGGGAAGACATTTGTGATTCAATCAATTGCTGCTGCCAATGGTCAAATACATAATATGTAGGAGAATGCCCCTGAATGTCCTGTATTATACAATATACACTAAACTAAATTTATACATCTCTAGATGTAAAAGAAACTAAAAAATCATAACTATAATATATACTAAAAAATGAAAGATAAATGTAGCATATACTAAAAATAATAAAAGAGTAAAGCTTAGACACCACAAGTTTCCTATTACATTACATCTCCTGAACTGATATAACTTGAAAAAAATTTATCCTCAACTGTTATTTCTACACTCAAATAACCCAGAATACCACATAGAAACATAAAAATGTTTACAAGTCTTAATATTTTGGAACATTATACTACCATAGCACTTCAACTTACACAGAACAGTAAATTCTGTCAAAACATGCTTCCAAAACATAACCAGAAACACCAACATCTATCTATTCACATGTCATGAAGCTGCATTTTGCAAATTATTACCAGAATGGCAAGATGTAAAACTGAATAAACTGGCAGAGATGCACCCTTGGAAGATGGGGCCATAGCTGGCATAGACTCTGAAGGTGGAAAAGCCAAAACTGACCCTGGACTATTGGTGACATCAGGGTTGGGAGGGCTAGGACTTGAAGGAATTGTGGGAATTGAAGACTTTGATGGAGAGAAAGCAGAACCTCCAGGAGTTGGAAACAAAGGCTCAATATCTGGTGGCATGGTCGGAGAGTAGTATAGAGGGGCACCTGGCAATGTTGTTGGTGCTGCTGAGATGGTTGAAACATGCATGCTTTGTCGAGAAGCCGAGGCCAATGATGAACAATTGCATGCCATTAAGGCCATGAACATTGCCAAGAATGGCCAAAGGGAAGCCATAAATGATGGCAAGATATCAATCAATTACTTTATGATGAACTCACTCTTGCTAATGAATGTGTCTCCGAAGTTGGAAGTGGTGAAACTGAGGAGGTTCATCATTGAAGTACATAACTTTAAAAGGGTCTATACACTCTACAGGAAGTGGTGGTGGGCTCCAAATGCTAGTGGCAGTTTGATCATTGGAACCTTTTTTATCTTACAGCTGCACATTTGCATGCTACAAGACAAAGTTGATAAGGTGAATTACCTTGTGGAGCACATGAACATTAGGTGTCCCCTCGCATAAAAATAAACATAAGAAATAAGAAGAAAAATATAGATGGATTACTTCAAAAAGTTAGCATACCAATTACTAGGAATATGTGAGATTTAGTTTTCCCAATTTTTTTTTTATCTGAATTTTACTTTTACTTCCTTTATGCGTGTCCCACCTATTTTCTAGAGACGCATTAGGGGGCCACTTATGTGCTCCACCATAGTGCCCTTCACAGAGTCCACGTGATAAGTTCTGAGTCTTAAAAATAAAAAATAAAGAACACTGAGAAAGAATTCAGGAAAAAGAAAAATTTAAGGACTGCAGAAATTCTTAGGCATGAAGTAAAGTGCGTTTGGCCGATTCTACCTTCCCTCTAAATCTTCAAATCAAGCAAGACGAATTTATTTCACTCGAGTGAAATGTAGATAAAAGAGTGCTTTATTGACACATAATGAATCATTAGAAATGTAGAATTCAACCCAGAACCTTGAATATTAAGGAACTGGTTCTTTCTAACTCTGGATAGAAATCGAAGAGAATATACTGGTCAGTTTTTTTATAAAATACGAAATAACCAAATGAGTTTAATTTTAATGTATGTAAAAATTATTTATACAATCACTCAATTATGTATTGTAATCCTTTTAAAAAGATTATGTATTGTAATATTATTAAAAGGTGTAATTCTTTGTAATTATTATGAGAATCTAACATTTGATTAATATGGCAATATAATTATTAAGTAACGATTACAGTGGCATGATTCACTATATTATTTTACAATTTCAATTTGTTTCACCTATCCAAAAGAAATGGCTTTGGGGTTCCATAACATGTCAGTTGTCAGCCAAACTCTAGCAAAAAGAAGGGGTGAAAAAAAAATTCAAAGTAGTCCCACAGAGAAAAACCGTGCATACGAGTATGTACAATAATAATAAATAGGCCAAAGTAGAAATGGTAAAGTAGTATGGGAATTGTTCGTTCTTTCATGCATTGCACATCTTGTTTAATTTTGGTGGTTTCTTGGGTAGGTCAGTTGGTGCTATTTCTTCCTTGTGAACTTACTTTGTCATTGACGGACAGCACAAATGAAACAAATATTTGTTTTTGATTGTCGGGTAGTACTATAGGCATCACACTCCTTATTTAATATCATAGACTTTGAGACATGATAGTGTGAATGGTAGGGACTAGCAAGGAAATTTCAAACATGGACACCAAAATGCAAGCGATGGTGGTGCCACTCCTAAGTAACTTATAGTGACAGCTCACTTCACACCAACTGCCACTCAGATTCTCTTTATTAATTTACATTCAAGTACAATTATTGGTCCATTTAATCAACAAGTTGAGATAGCCGAGTTGGTCTAAGGTGCCAGATTGAGGTTTAAGTCCAAAGGTTCAAATCCCAAAATGATTGTTTTTTTTCGTGTTTTGCACTTTTGCTGAGAAATGAAATGTTTAATATTCAGATTTTGACCAAAAAACGTATTTTATCACGTAATACTCCACTGTCCACTCTCAATTTCCGTTACCGCAATACACCAATTCTTTTTTCTTTTTTTTTTTTAAAAATAAAATAAAAGTAAAACATCCCTATTACAGTGGTTGATTATTGATTATGAATTGAAGAATCAAGCATTTTACATTATGGTGCAATATGTTACCAAGTGGCAAAATAAGTTTCTGTAATTCTTTGAAAAATTACAAAAAAAATGTAAATTGATTTGATTACGTTTTCCTCTCTTGTGACCTTGTCCAAATAAGAATCCGTTCAATTTTGGTTGGATTTAAATGGATTTCAGTTTTCAATGTTAAAATTGACATTTTGCTTCTTTTTAGTTATGCCAATTAGCTTAATTTAAACAAGATAATGAAGTATAAAATCTTCAACAAAAAAAAAAAACATGAAGCACAAAATATACATAGCCAACACAATTAATCTCTATGCATTCCAAACAATTTAATTTAAAACCAATTCAAATGAATCAACCAGAACAAAAATTTAAAATTCCGAAAGACATGAAGTTCATTCAAGCTGAGAACTAATAACTTCATAAATGTTACATCGATGCCCATTTAACTTCAATCAGAACAAATTTAAAATCAATGTATTGTAAAATGTTACATTGACTGCATCAAAGGCGTATACAAGTCACTCCTATGTGCACTATTTCCTTAAAAATACAGAATGCTCGTGAAAAATTTAGACATCAAACCTGAATAGATCATTCAGGTTTATTAAATGTAGAAGAGTGACACGAAAGAATAAAACCTACTGGAAAAAATAATCATGAACTCTCTTTCCTATGGTCCTACGCCTTTCTAACTTCAATTTAAATAGGTTGCTTCTAACATGCCCCCATGGTAGCATAAAACCATTCATGTCTTCACATCAAGGTTGCCTCATACTGTTGCTGCACTTTCTCTGCAACCCAAAATTGTGATCAATTGCTTCAAATGCCGACGCTATGAGAAATTTCACACTGATATCTTCAGACACAAGTTTCTTATGCCCAGAGTAGTCCATCAGGGCCAAATTCATAATTTGAAACCGGGCTATCACCAAATTCCTCGTCTGCTGGTTGGTCACCTTCTACTTCTAGTGTATCCACATAAGGTTTCGAAAGATCAGACGATCTTTCAAATGGGATTCCGTAATCACTCAGTACGGAGGGTGAAGCAGCGGCAACGGATTCTTTCTCTAAAACAGCTACATAGCTGTCTTCAAATTCGAAACGCAGATACCTGTCTTCGCATGCTGAGAAAGAGAAAAGTAATGGAACAATCCTGAGACATATGGTAAAAGAAAATGAATGCCCGATAGATAAAGAAGGTAAACAACTTACAATCAATGAGGTGTGCAAGGTGATGAATGTTTTTAATTCGAGTTCCATTGAATTTTACAACCTGAAAAAAATCATTTTACACAAACACACATTAAGTATTGGGCATGTGGGAGTCAATCTCACATGTAAAAATGACTTGCCTGCTGATTGCCCATATCTTCATAACCTATGTTGACTTCATTTGCCAATACCTGTCAATCAGTAAGAAGCAAAGCAAAATTATACCACATAAAGCAATAAAGCAACTAAGCATCTGATTACAAAATGCTAAAAAGCTATGACATTGTTGAATAAATGAATAAATAAGATGAGGGTAAATAAAAAAAGTAAATGCCGTATAAAAATTTCAAGAATACAATCAAGCAACATATGCATAGTTTTTTTGAAGAAATCCAGCACTCAACCTGTGAAAGAATTACAATTTGCTCCCCTTTAAACTTTGCCAATGAATAACGTGCCCTTGCCAATAATTTTAGCTGGCCAAGGAAATAAAACAAAACTCAATCACAAACTATTTAGATTTCAACTTTTTGCTTTAAGGTTAACCCATACAAATTCAGCACTTACCCCTATAGAGTCTTCACATTCTTCCCTGCCAAAAGTTTCATAATGAATGAATTAAATACTAACTCACAACACTCAACCGAAAAAAAAAAGGAAAGAACAAAACACTGTAAAGTCTGCCAAATATATAATAAATACAACATACTCAATCAATGGCTCTGAGAGGGGTGTGAACACTAAACCAGCAATTATTAAATAGGAAGGCTGACCTTCATTAATGTGATAGGGAACCTTGAAGAGAGAGAAAAAAGAAGTTGCAACACAAATAGCATCAGATCCACAATATCATGAAATTGATTGATACCCAAATTCAATGACATATCACATACCAAATGAACTCGTGAGTTTAAAACAACTTTAGTTTTTATTAATGTCCCTGCTCTGATGATACCAAGCTCTGCAGTATCACCTGCAAATCTGTATAACACCATTACTCTAGGATTCAATTTTATGAACTGACATGGCCAACAAACGCAAATGCCAAAGGCTCTGAAACTTGCTTCATCATATTGTCAAATGAAACCCAATCAGAAGCTGGACAATAAACAACCTAATGAGTATATCCAATGTAGCATGCATTAAATGATCTTCACAGAAAAATTGTCAAGTATTATATCCTCAAGAACCACAAAATTTAAAGTTGCAATCACATTAATAACACAAAAATCTGGGGAATGGTTAGCAAAGTATATAAGGGCAGCCATATATATGAGGTTGTTTGGTTTGAGAAAATATTTTCTGTTTTCACTTTTAATTACAAAAATGTCACCTTATTTTCACTTTATTTTCAGTTTTCAAAAGTTTGTTTAGAAAACAGTAAAAACAACTTTTTATTGTTTCTGTTTTCATGTTTGTTTTTACTATTAAGTAAACAAACTTTTGAAAACAACAAATAAAGTGAAAACAAGGTGACACTTTTGTAATTGAAAATAAAAACAGAAAAATCCAAACGTTCATGTATCACATGATAAAATGTATTTAATTTTCATGGGTATTAGAATCCAGGAAGTTGCATCACTTATTAAAATCCTAGGGAATAGTCTTCAATATTCCATAAACAGATGATATGCAGAACCTATGTACTACATTCTACGAGAATAAGAAAAGCTTTTCAATTCATTCTCTAAATTCTCTCTCACTAAATTCCCCCCACAAAATTCAGCAATTGCCAAGTTGAAAGCTCACAGATATAGTTTCTGTAAAAAATTTATTAGCAATTTAGTATGATAATACTGAAATTAAGTGAAAAACTATAAATCAAGTGCAGATTTTAATTTGTGAGACTGAAACCATTACTTTTGACTAATGAGGAAGTGGAAGGCAATTCGCTCATTTGATCTGAATGGGACTGTTCCTTCACTACCAACACGAACATCATCAAAGCTGACAATCACATCACCCTGCAATGGCAAGTTTGATCAGAAATGTTAATGTCTTGATCAATGGGTTTTAGAAAAGAAGAATTCATACGTAGCACCCAAGGGTGAATCTTCTCCTATATTTTACTTTTTAAAATGTTAATGACAAAAAAATTTGAGAAGTGATTTCTAAACAAGGACGATAAAGAAGACACGCACACAGAATGGATAAGAACTTTCAATTTTTGAACACAATCAAATTTTGTGATGATATCTAGACCCCAATGCTAGCTCATCCTTTTATTTCTGACAAACACATAGCATTTCTTAAATTTGCCAGTCCCCTTTATTAGAACTTCAATATGAAAAAATCAAATGAACTAGGCATTTAAACATTCTACTAGACAGTAGAGAAGCCTAGTAGAATGTTTTAGAGGAATGATTCAAGGTTTTAGTTGGCTGTCTTCTCATGCCGTTCAAGGACAATAACTTGCAAGTTAAAATATCCACATTACCTCCTTTAATACATTATTTGCATCAGAAGTTGGTTCAACTCTACGTACCAATACACCCTGCAAATGACAATGTGAAATATCAAAATTTAATGCCATGAAATTATTGTTGAAACTATAGGGTTTAAGCATGGGTGAAGGAAAAGACAGAAAAAGAACACTCAGAACAAGATTTTGTTAATATGGTGTGTGCACTGTGATTATGTGATACAAAATACCAACTCAACGATCTTATTCGTATTAATAATTAGGTGATGTTCTAGTATAGGCATTTATGCAAACACAAATGTTCAAACAAATCATCTCCTTGCATAAGACAACCAAATTTGTTGCATAAGACCATACCACTGAAGGTTCTAGCCAAAGACATACATACCTCATTAGACTGTACTTTCAACCATGCACGTAGTGCAGGATTCTCTAGCTTCTGTATAAGTACTCCAAGGCAAGGGAAACCTAGGAGTAAAAATATGGTTTGAGACTGTCAGTATTTCCATATTAAGCTTGATTAGGAGGCTTCATTCATGATACACATGATATGATTTCTGAATTCTGAAATACCATAGTGGTAAACTTTTTTCTGGAATCTGGATACAAACTGGAATTACAAGATTCCAGTTTTGTAGGGCATCACAAGAATACACACTTGGACTGCAAAGATGCAAGGAAATTTATATGTGCACACAAAACAGAACAAGTGTGAAGGACATTTTTATGTGGTCAAATTGGCAATTAAAATTGATGCGTGTGTGCACAGGGTTCTAAACTTCATCTTATAACAGTATATATGTTTTTCAGAAGTCTAATTTTGAGTAGCATATAACTATTACCAGTACGTCATACAAAATGATATCACATCACACAAAACACTGAATTTCCCCAAGCAGTATGATGCAATATCTGTAGCAAACATAGTAATAGAGATAACCCTGGAAAGTTTATGGGAAAAGGGATAAAATTGTTTGTGTAGTAATTGTTTCCTTTGGCAGTTATTAAGGTAGCTATGGATCTGAGTTTTTATTTGTGTTATTTCTGTCTTTATGAAGTTATTGAGGCAGTTATAGAATGTTGTGACAGTTAGTGTGTGATGCATAATATGTATGGAGCTGGGATGTGGTTTATTGATTGGGTAGTTTTATTAATTGCTGTATGTACAAGGAGGAGACACCTTGTCAGGGGAAACCCTGTGTTGCCTGTCTTTTACTGTAAAAAATCAGATTGTTTCCAGTAAAAAATACACAATTCAGTGTGCTTAATCAAATAACACATGGTGAGATGCCAAATCTATTAAATATAACCATATTCTAGAAGAGTTTCTTACCGGTATACCTGCCATTCCTTTCATAGTCGGTCAAAAAATGAGATACAACAGTTGTAGGAATCACATATCCAATATTTTCAGCCTCATCAGATCTGAGGACCTAGAGGAAATGTCACATAAGAAAATGACCCCAAAAAAACAGACAACGTAATGAAGTTTCTCATCAGTTAGCACAAGATACACATATTATGATATGTCAAGAACCAACTCTTCCAGAAGCTTAAGCTGTGATGGCTTGTGGAATGGCTTTACATTTCACATGCCCTCTCATGCAATAGGTTTTGGGATGGAAGTGTGGAAAATCTACAAGCCTAACATACCTTGTGCTAAACATCAACTTTTTATCTAGACGAATGGAGGACAACACAGATTGATCCCTTGACCACTTGGCAATAAAATCTCTAATACCACATCATAAACCCACTTCTCCAAAAGCATAAATTGTTTAGGCGAAGGCTCATGAATAATTTTATATCTAACATCTAATGTAATATTATTTCTTAATTAACAGAACTGAAAAGTGGTCATTCTCTCTAACAAGATTGTTTTAATATGTCCAAGATCACAAGTGTGTAATAATTTTCATACAGAGCAGACCTTCCATAGAAAAGTATAAAAGCCAAGTAATGACACATCAACTAATTGCAGGCCAAAAAATATACCTGAAATGCTACTCCAATGCACTCCCCTTGGTCATTGAATGCCGGGCCTCCGCTATTACCTAAATTTTAACAAGTCCAAGTTTATCAAGAAGATATTTCAATGACGGGTGGCATTTACGCTATATAATAGGAAAATATAGAGTAGAGAATTTCTTTTGGCAGAGGCTATTAGTGTATTAAGACAGTTAGAGGTAGTTAAATTTGTTAAGTGTTAATTCTGTTAGGACTGTTAGTGATTCAGATAGGTTTGTTAGAGCTGAATCTGTTGTAATTCTGTTGTTCTCTTTTCTTCATAAATAGAGGAGCAGAGCCTCTTGTAAAGAAGCAATAATGCTACACATTCTGAATTAGTAATATACTACTGTCTTTCTTCTTTCTTTCTCAATCTTTAATATGGTATCAAGAGCTTGAAGTCTATCCATGGCAAATTCCGCTTCCGCTACTCCTTCCTTTCATCCTGCTACTCCTTCTTTTCATCCTATTTCTCAGAAATTAGATGATTCTAATTTCCTGCTATGGAGGCAACAGGTTGAACCTGTCATCAAGGCCCATAAACTCCAGCATTTTGTGGCAAATCCTCAGATTCCACTGCGTTTTCTCACAGAGGCAGATTGTGAAGCTGGAAATGAAAATCCAGCATACTCAGATTGGGAACAGCAAGACCAAATCCTCTTGTCGTGGCTCCAATCAACTCTTTCAGCCTCAATCCTATCTCGCATAATCGGATGTCTTCATTCATATCAGCTTTGGGAGCAGATCCATGAGTATTTTCAAAAGCAAACACGTGCAAAGGCTAGAATCCTTCGTACAAAACTCAGTACTACAATGCTTGAGCAGAAGACAATGCGTGAGTTTCTTTCGCGCATAAAATGCATAGTTGATGAGCTTGGATCGTGTGGAGAGCCTGTTCTTTCGCGTGAACATCTTGATGCGATTCTTGAAGGCATACCAAAGGAGTATGGTCCAGTAATTTCAGTGATTGAAAGCAAGTTCGAACCTCTTCCGATTGGAGAAGTAGAGGCATTGCTTCTTGCACATAAGGCACACATGAAAAAGTTTCAGAAAAGATTTGATTCACCTTCTATTAATGTTGCTCAAGGTTACAATCCATCTTCAAATCTTTATAATTTGTTCTCAAATAATTTCAGTTCACAAAATCGATCCAATTCCTTTGGAAATCGTGGTGGCTTTAACCGTGGTAGTGGCTACAGTCGTGGAAGCAATAATTCTGACCGCAACAGTGGCTACAGTCGTGGAGGCAGTGACTTTGGCTGTGGTGGAGGTCGTCGTAATGGCGGTAGAGGACATGGCCGTTATGCAAATTTTCAGTGCCAAGTTTCCTTCAGATTTGGTCACACAGCAGCAGTGTGTCATTTTCGCTATGATTCTGAATTTCAGCCAAATGCTTCTCTTACTCTGGTGGAACCAGTCTTTCAAAGCAATTCGCCGGGCTCAGAACAGACTCAGGGAATCAGTTCTCTAAAAGATTCTCAGCCTAGTGCAATGTTCATTAATTCTGAAAATCAAGAACCTAACTCTACTTCTTGGATACCTGATTCTGGTGCATCGTTCCACGTAACTGGAGAGTAGCAAAACATCCTGCAGCTTGGTCCTTTTGAGGGGCCAGATCAAATATACATTGGTAATGGCCAAGGCCTTTCTATTAAATCTTCTGGTTTCACTAAGCTTATTTCTCCTATTAATCCTAAAGTCTCTTTGTCCCTGAAACAATTATTACATGTACCGGCCATTACTAAAAACTTAATCAGTGTCAGCAAATTTTCCAAGGATAACAATGTTTTCTTTGAATTTTATCCTAATCATTGTGCTGTGAAATCACAGGGAACCAATGAAGTTCTGCTTCAAGGTTCACTGGGTCCTGATGGCCTCTACATATTTCCACATCTTGCTCTCAAAGACTCTGCTCCAGCCACTTGCTTACTTTCAAATTCCAGTATTGATTCTGCTGTTGCTTCTGATTCCATCGTAAATCCTGTTTCTGATGTTAAAACAGCTCCTAGTACTAGCTCTCAAACTGTATGGCACCTTAGATTGGGCCACCCTAATGCTAATGTACTAAGGCTTGTTCTTAATCATTGTAATATACCCACAGTTAATAAAACTATATTCGAATTCTGTGCTGCTTGTTGTGTTGGTAAGTCACATAGACTACCATATTCTCTATCTCAAACTGTATATTCTGCTCCTCTTGAACTTATATACAGTGATTTGTGGGGACCATCTCATATTTCATCCTCAAATGGTTTTTCTTATTATATCAGTTTTGTTGATGCCTATTCTAAGTTCACTTGGATCTATTTTCTTAAAAATAAATCAGAAACTTTTTCTATCTTTCAGCAATTTAAAACCATGGCTGAACTCCAATTTGATACCAAAATTAAGAGTGTCAAACAGATTGGGGAGGCGAATTTAGACCTCTTACCTCTTTTCTTCAAACCCATGGGATCATTCACAGGCTTATCTGTCGTCACACACATCACCAAAATGGTGTTGTGGAAAGAAAACACAGGCATATTGTTGAATTAGGCCTTACTCTTCTCAAACAAGCTTCTCTCCCTTTAAAATTTTGGGATTTTACCTTCCAAACTGCTGTTTATTTGATAAACAGGCTTCCTACTGCCTCTCTTAAATTTCAAGTTCCTTATACTGTTTTGTTCAACAAGTCACCTTATTACAATTTTTTGAGGAACTTTGGATGTTCTTGCTATCCTTTTCTTAGACCCTACAACAAACACACTTGATTTCAGGTCACATGAGTGTTTATTCCTTGGTTATTCCACTTCTCACAAAGGCTACAAGTGTCTCTCTCCTGATGGCAAATTATATGTTTCCAAAGATGTTATCTTTAATGAGCTAAAATATCCTTACAATGATCTTTTTTCATCTGTATCCAACTCTGCCACATCTTCTAAGGGAGAATTTTTACCTACTGCTCATATTCCCCTTGTTTCATCTTCTTCTAATGAACCCACTTCTCCTTCTCAACATGCTGCAACTAATTCCACTTCTGAATGTGCTGAACCAAATTCTGTTACTAATGAACACTCTAACATTGTTTCTGACATAAATAGAAATCCTAGTGAACTGTCCAGTACCTCTTCTTCTCAGTCTCATACTATCAGTTCTCCTTCCTTTAATCTTGTTCTTCCCTCAGATAATGTCCATCCTATGCAAACTAGATCCAAGTCTGGAATTCATCAACCTAGGCTGCATTCTTCCCTATTTTTGGCTCATTGTGAACCTAAGACTGTTAAACAGGCTCTTGCTGACCCTCAATGGTTTGCTGCTATGAAACTAGAGTATGATGCTCTTCTTAACAATAAAACATGGGATCTTGTGCCTCTTCCCAAAGACAGACAAGCTGTGGGTTGTAAGTGGGTTTTCAGAATTAAGGAAAATGCTGATGGGACAGTTAACAGGTTCAAGGCTAGGTTAGTAGCCAAGGACTTCATCAGGTTGCTGGCTGTGACTTTAATGAAACTTTCTCTCCGGTCATAAAACCTGTTACAATCAGGCTGATTATCACTCTTGCTCTCACTTATAAATGGAATCTGTTTCAGCTAGATGTCAACAATGCCTTTTTAAATGGTCGTCTTGAAGAGACTATCTACATGCAGCAGCCACAAGGCTTCGAAAGTTCAGATAAAACCTTGGTTTGCAAGCTACAAAAAGCTTTGTATGGTCTTAAACAGGCCCCAAGACAGTGGTTTGATAGGCTCAAAGGAACTCTTTTACAGCTTGGGTTTGTGGCCAGCAAGTGCAATCCTTCGTTGTTTGTTTACAAAGACAAAGATCACACTATCTACATTCTTGTTAGGTTTGTCAGAGCTGAATCTGTTGTAATTCTGTTGTTCTCTTTTCTTCATAAATAGAGGAGCAGAGCCTCTTGTAAAGAAGCAATAATGCTACACATTCTGAATTAGTAATATACAGTCTTTCTTCAGTCTTTCTTCTTTCTTTCTCAATCTTTAATAGAGGCAAATTATTTAAACTACTTCAAGACATACTGACCAGGATTTATTGCTGCATCAATTTGAATGCCCAACAAATCAGACGATCCATGAGCATATGATGTGACCTGGTTAAAATTTATTTTTCAACAACTGAGCACTAAAATTGTCAACCAAAAAAATTGATTGATTTCACATAGATGAAATGGTAAATTTCACATTCAATTCGACATATCAAACCTCTATACGAGATACAACTCCCTTTGTCACTGAAATTGTGTCTCCTCCAAGAGGATATCCCACAACAGTTACAGAATCCTTCAAGTCAGAAACAAAGCATAAATAAATTTCATTCTGAACCATTTAAACAGAATATATAAGAAAATTTATACTTATTATGGGTGATGTGAAAACGTTAAAGTCTAAGAGCATTATATACCACTATCAATAAAAACTAAAAAGCACAAATATGTAGAGTATTTAATAAGGGCAAATAATGAAAAAAAAACTTTAAATGCTTCATAGGCGTTGTAAAATTCCTTATAAAAAGGACCATCAATTCCTTCTAGATGGTGCCTTATATTAAGGTCCAGAGGGAGTATTAGTTATTCATTTCACTTTGACTTCATTAACAAATCACCTAACTCCTTTCTTTAAGGAAAAACTACAATCAAGAAATACCAAAACAAAGACAATTTTAAACCTGAAGATGTGGCAAACGTCCTAATCTGAGGGGTTCCACATCTCTCCAAAACTCCTCACTTTCTACTGAAAGCAAGGCTATATCGCAATCAACACCTCTGGCCAAAACCTGTACATTCCATTGATTCCATCAATTAGTAAAGTAATATGTGAACATGTGCTAAATATTGATGTCTCAAAGCCTTTCCTTGTCAGTTGAATATCATCATTTGGTATAAAAAATAAACAAAATACTTAATACTACTTTTATATTTTTGACACAATAGGGTTTTTTGATGATTGTTTATATGATATATATATATATATATATATATATATATATAATTTTGAGAATTGAAATATATGAAATAAAGGTCTAAATCTTATTAACAAATATGTCCGTTTTCCATATCATCATAAATTTTAATAACAATCAAACAAATGAATCGACAAAATATGTCCATCAAGAACTAACTTTTCTGAATCATGAAAACCATTTTATTTGTCTTCCTGTTCTTAAATTCTTGAAAAGAATTATTGCAAGTTACCTGAATTGCAAAATTAGAACCCATAAACTTATAAGGGCTTGCACCACCCTTTCAAGTTGCAACTGCGTGTGATTGACATCAACTTATACTTTCCTAAATTTTACCATTTATAATAAACTTTTACCCATGTAGGGGAGATGTGTACTCTAAATTTGATACATTGATTTTTTTAAACTTTGTGAGGACGAGTCCTGACACAGCGGTAAAGTTGTGTCTTAGTGACTTGTTGGTCATGGGTTCGAATCCGGAAACAGCCTCTTTGCATATGCAAGGGTAAGGCTGCGTACAATATTCCTCCCCCTTACCTGGGCATAGTGTGGAGTCTCCGAACAATGGGGTACGTAGTTTAGTAGAATTTTTTAACTTTGTATAACTTAGAATATAAACTCAATAAATAACAACTTTTCCTGCACTTGCAAATTTTAACAAACTAATTTGGTGATACATTCTGTTGTTGATACTCTCTGGTTTTAGCGTGATATCAAGGATAAATGAGATAATCCTATAGAGCCAGATATGTCAAGCAAATTGTTCTTTGACACCCAAAGTTTGAACAGATAATAGAATACTTTAAAAAAACTAGGGCAATTCCTTTGCAGGAAACACACCTTAGCCACATATTTTGAGTCATCCCCTCTTTTCTTGACTTTGACCTGCAATCATCCCAAGAAAATGGTTACAATTGAATCTCCTTAACTTGCTTTACACATCACACCTTACAAATAATCAGATAAAGTAGAAACATTAAAGGATACAAACTTAAAGATTTAGTTTTATTGGGCATGTTATTCATAGCTCAGATCTACAAATTTGCAATGTGTTAGTACTTAACACAAGTTATTGAGCCAAAAGGCATTGTCAATTTCCCAAACAAAGACAAGTTCTATCAATTACATCTTCTATGACTTTTATTTTCTTCAATCTGAAATATCATGAAATTGACTTATTGAGGGCAAGCATTAGCGTAATAGTAAGGTGTTGCTTCGTAACATGGTCACCAGTTCAAATCTTGGAAATAGCCTCTCAGCTTGCAAGGGTAAAGCTATGTACAATATACTGGAGACAGGATAATTCAGGAAATTACCTGTGTATCATGTTCCACACAGTGTGCATTCGTTAATAGTTTCCTATCTCCAATCATAAATGCACTGCACAAGATGTGGTCTGTAAGATTACAAAATAAGAACTCTTACTATTCTACAGTCAAGGTGTTCAAAATCTTACCTTCCAGTACTTGTGTATTGTCTCTGTTTTTGCCAAGGAAGTGAATAATCTGGGGCAGTATGGGTGCAGTATACCTAAAGATGGTATAGGAACAAGATATTTTAACAAAGATAAAATGCATACAAGAGCAATGCAAATAAAAGTATTTCACAACAATATTATACGAAATTAGTATGATGATGATTGCTCATTGTTAAGAATAAGAGATACTGTTTGAAGACACTGTAAAGGGTAAAACTATAGCCAGTATAGAAAAGAGTCTATGTTGACATTAGGTGAGGTGTCAAATCATTAAATAACATTTTTAGGGTTTGGAATTTGAAATTTGAGGTGCACTTCCTCCAAATCCAAAGGTTTGAGAAAAAATAAAAATAATTCTTAACCACGAATATAAGAGTTGAACTTCACCTTCACGACAGCATTAAGAAAAGCCGAATCTTGCAAAGCACTCGGTTCAACCTGAAATTATATGATAATTTGAAATTAGGAGAACCATGCAAGGAGAAATAATCAGTTTGGCTGAAGTATCTCTTAAATACCCCCAGGAAAAAGAATTGCCACTTTCCTAGAATGTCCTTTTCTAATAATTGTTTTGAATGCCTCTTCTGACATTATATCCATCATTTCTCCGCCACAGTTACAGGGTGGCATACTGTGCCTACAATGGGACATTACTCTTTAATGGCCAAAATCCTAAAACCAAAAGTAAATAGAAGGAAAATTCCAGAGGAGGGAATCTTGATATAGGAAACCAGTAAATCATTATTCCAGTAAATGTTAACTAAATTGATCAACATCCAACATGTTTTAACCAA
The DNA here is from genome assembly GCA_013407115.1 of Glycine latifolia. Classification (NCBI taxonomy): domain Eukaryota; kingdom Viridiplantae; phylum Streptophyta; class Magnoliopsida; order Fabales; family Fabaceae; genus Glycine; species Glycine latifolia. Next base: position 2,298,294 of record CM023950.1, read on the forward strand.
AACAACCATTTACGTTTTGTAACTACAATATGTCAATGACTAACACACACCAGTGGAAGTTTCCCCTTTCCCAGGTTGGGACTCAGGAGGCATGCCATCAGCAATAGGAATCAAATTCAAGACCTATTTGTCAATGGTGTTCAGTCCTACCAGAGCCAACTCTCATTCCCCAGCACATTCATATTTTCAATTCAATTATCAGGAATGCAGCACAACCGCAAAAAAAAACAAGCTTTTATGTTTCCATAACACAAAAGAGTGACTAAATTTGGACACCATGTTTGAAGCACCTCAAACTTAACTTCCTCAATACAACAAGATATACTACTACTAGGGTATGTTTGAAGGGGAGGGAGGGAGAATTCTACCATCCAAACACACCCTTCCTGTCCTGAGCAGTGAAACCTCAGTTCTTATATTTCAATGCAACCACATAATTCACTGCGTAGCCGCCACAACAACACCTTAAAATGTTCAAAGCAGATACATTTAATCTATTTCAGCATTAAAAAATAAAAAGGGTAGGCATGTTAGTGTACCTGCTGGTCCTTGGATTCGAAGATAAGGTCCTTATTTTTCCTTTGAATGCCAAAAGGCTTAGAAGAAGAAGAAGTTTGTTGGGGTTCGAGCACATTCCCTCTTGCAGGTCTTTCATCTTTTGACTGCTTCTTCTGCCCTAGACCTTCATTTTGTCGATTGGATTTGGAAGAAGAAGAGGAAAGTCGAAGTGGGTGATTATTATTGTTATGGAAAGAGGCGACGATGGGTCTATGTCTGAGTGAGTAGCGGAATTTAACTGTGGAGAATAGCACAGAGGATGAGGAAGTGGAACTCGTTAATGCAACCGCCATTTTGGCAACACAATGAGTTTGAGTTCAGTGTTGTTGTTGTCAATGTTGGCGTAGCAACATAACATGTCTAGTTAGAGTTTGAGTTCATGTTTTCTTATCCTCTCTCTGCTTCCAACGCCCCAATCCTATCCTACGTCCAAATCATTTTAATTTTAAGTTTTATTGCCTTTCACTGTTTTCATCTTTTATCGTCTACATGTAACTAATTATTTTTAGCGTTTGTTTGTTATTAAAACTTTACCCTATTTTCTCTACTTTTCTGTGCAGAAAATCATTATAACTTATAAGTAACAAATTCTGTTTAGCACACTTTTAATATTAATTAAAATTTATTGGAACATATAAAAATTATGCAAGTCTCTTTTTTTATTATGTTTTTCTGTTGATTTTTTTAATTATGTGTGTACAATGATATAATAAAAAAAATTAAAAAAAACTTATTAAAAATGCCTAATATATTGAAAACATAAAAAATATTGACAATTTACTTTTTTAAGTAATTTAAATTATTTTATAAGATTAGTTAATACTTTTATTGAACGTATGTGAACACACCGATGAAAAACTTCCTTCAATAATAAATGTTGCTGATGATATGGTGAATTTAATAAATTTAGATTTATATAATACGCATACCCGCATAGGAAATTAGGAATAGCCATGGCAAAATTTCATCACCCAAAACAAAAATGAAATTGCTTTTTGGTACGAAATATTTGTGTTTTCGTGTGAATTGTTTCGTACTATTTAGAATTACTCAAAAAAAAAAAAAGAAACGGGGCATTCCGAGAATTGAACTCGGGACCTCTCGCACCCTAAGCGAGAATCATACCACTAGACCAAATGCCCATTCATATTATCTCTTTAAATATAAAATATCTAATCAGGTGGGTAATAGCATTATACCAGTTACACACATGTTTAATGTTTTTATTGAGAACTTTAATATTGATTTTACAGAGCTAAACCTTTTCTGTTGACCATTTTAAAAAATAATTTTCTGCTTCTTAAATTATTTTTTAAAAATTTGTCTTTAAAACACTAGAATATAATACTTTAAGAAAAGGTTTTAATATATTAGTTTATCTGTGCTTCTTTTTTTTTTTTTTAAAAATTTTCAGTTAAGTCTATCTTCTACAATTTTTTAATATATTGGTGTATAACAGTTTTTCTTAATTAAAAATCCTCAAAATATTTTATGAACCTACTATTAAATCCTAAGAAAACAAAAGACAAGGACATAAAAACATTTTTGATAAAAAAAATTTATTGTTGAGTAATGTAAAATTGCTTTTGGAACAATTTTTAAAGTAAAGTAAGAAAAGGATCTAAGCTATCGTTTCTAAACTTTTTCCCTGACATCCTGATATAAGTCCGTTGAATGTTTGCGAAAAATAAACTTTGTAAAGAGATACATCTAAAAACCGTATTTCTTTTGTCACATTACAGCTCTGTGCTTTAAAATTATATCTAGAAGTTAATTAATCAAGTGTAAATTTATACTTTAATCCCCAAGATCGTGAACATTATTGACTTCAACCTTGCAAATGGATAAAATATTATAAAATTGTATTTACCTTAGTCCTTTTTTACTGAAGTGAAAAATTTATTCCTCGGACAAAAGTGAAAATTTCGTCCTTGGTAATCATTTCAGTCTTTCAGTTGAGACGTTCGATTGACAACGGTGTTATATCCAAGAGAAAAAAATAGTTATCGAAATTGTGCGCGCTAAATTTAGATTAATGTGACATCATCATAGTTAGGTGAAAACTTGGCCACAGGCTAATGTTAGATATTTTGGGCACAAGCGGATTTCCTGGACGTCCATAGTGTAATGATATATGCAGAAAATTGTTCTTAAAATATAAATAATGCTTGTCAGAAGTAAATATGACCGGCATCAGTTCAGGTCTTTCGCAGGATGAAACCTAAGCTTTGATGAGAATTTCTTCTAGGCCAATGAAAAGCTAAGCCAAACTTGCAAATGAAAATTGGTACAATCAATTTCAGGAACCCAAGCCACCTAGGTGCTGCACACTGTCCTTTCACCCAGGTGAAAAACCTTAATACCAACAGAAGTATTTTTTGAATAATTATTGTAATTCAAGAAATGCATCTCCATATTTCATTATTGTTTGACATACCATATAATTAATTGGTAAGACACAAGTAATTATTTCTTAAGTATTTTACGAATGAACTTTTTGAAAGATAGAATATGCCTCAAGAGGACAAAGGAACTTCAACTTTCTGAAGTATTTTAATATAGCCAGGGGAAATATTATTTCCTAATAACTTGATCACATAAATGAAAACATAATCAATATAAAAAGTTATAACAGAATCGAAATGCATAATTTGAAATCAAGGCATCAATGCACTTTTTGTTGTTGATTCAACATGCAATGTTTTTAGGGAATCCAGATCCAATAATACATGATATGAAATTATGATTTTCCCCCCAAATCTACAGTACAACTACATTTATCACTAATAAAATTCAGATTAAAAAAAAATTAATTGCAGAATAGAACCTATCATGAACAAGTCATGTAAAAAAAGTTCTAGTAATTGGCACTTCAATATAAATCTTTCATCTAGGACCAAAAACATAACATAAAAAATTTCTTACATTCAAGTGCTGGACAGGCTACATACCAATGATTACTCTATATATGATCACAAATGGAGAATCCTCATTTGATGAACAGCTGGTAGGGAGAGCACAAATAGCTCTAGTCATAAGACTCCAATGGAGATAGAATTGTGCAGAGTGAACTGCATAACACAAATAAAATAGGAAAGAATATTGATTAGTAGAAAATTCAATGAATGTTTGATCCCAGCAAGTACTATGCTTTCTGCCTGAGTTCCAGTTGGAAATAGCAAAGAAAAGGCAATAAAACTTTATTGAACAAGTATTGTATTAGTGTAAAATACTAAAATCCAATAATCAAGATAAAATAGCATACCAGTTCAACCAGGTCAGTGATTACCCTCAGGTGCTTGAGCACTGGTATTGTAGTTATCATAACTTCCAGATGAAGGTGCCGGAGGATTGGCCTGATACATTGCTGATGATACCATAGAGGGGGCACCATTGGAAGCTGGTGCAGCAGTGCTTCCAGGAACCATTGGAGGGGGAGCTAATGAAGGGGGCCTTGGTATGGTATTTAGTTGACCTGGTACCTGGGGAGCACCAGGTGGAGGTAACATTGGAGGCATGGTAGGTGCAGAAACATATCCTGTGAACTCCAATTGAAAACCGCTTACATCAGATATTGTGTAATAAAAAGAACTGGTATATAATGCTTGAACTTGGCTACCAATTTTTTCAGAACGTTCAGCATCAGATAGAAGTTGCAGCTCTAAACATAAATTTCTAACTAAAGAAACAAACAGATAGGTTTTCTAGTCCAAAAATTATTTTATTTATTTATTTATAATAGTGTTTTCTAATACAGAAAAGCCAAAGAAAGAAGTACCATATATTTAAAAGGAAATTTAAATAAAAAGGCAATTGCAATAACAGAAACCAAAAATAATTTGTTGTTAGCCATTGGGATATGCATAATGAGAGTCATTGTTAAGAGAATAAATCAAAGAACCACATGTCCCATGTAAAATGCGAAGACATGAATATGACAGACCAAGCCAGATTTAATATTTCAACAAGAAAAGATGGCAGTTTTATGAAAATCACAAAAGGAACCTGGTGCACCAGGAGGTCTAGGAAAGACAGGAGGTCTCATCCCTGGCATTAGTGGTTGGCCTCCAGGTATTTGTGCATTTCCAGGAATAGGCAATCTTGGTGGTGGCAATACCGGAGGAAGGTTAGGCCTCTGAACCATTAGATGATTATAAGCCACACCAACCTGCTGAAATGCTGCAGCTTGCCCAAGATGTTCTTTGATCCTTTGATCAATTAAACTTTGTGTTTGTTGTTCTTCAAATTGCTGGTAGTAAGTCCTCACATTTGCCTGAAAGCATGAACAGATATTAAATGTCATGAATATGCTATACAATCAACATCAACGGCACCTCTAACCTAAGTTAATCGGGGTCGATGGTAGATGAACAAATATTTAAAATATGCTATACAATGTAGTGCATTTATTTCACGAAATGAGAAACATTCACAGTACCTTGTGTTTGTAACCTGCATTGTGCTGCTTTCTAACAGATGGCTGCAATACCACACAAACAACATTAGCAACGTATTGATGCCCAGTGTGGCTAACAAACCTTAATGATAACCACCCGTTAAGTACACTTTCAGTTCCTCTACTGTTTATTAGCGTGCAATTTGGTCCCCAAATAATTTTATCGAAGTTAATCCCCCAATATTTTTCAATTGCCACGACAAAACCCTTTCCATCAATTTTCCTTTACCTAAAACCTTATAATCCTCATTTTCTACTTAAAATCTCCACAAATTGAACAGATTAAATCATTTTAAACCCTCTTACACTCAAAACTCACCAATAAAAACATTATTTTTCACCCAAAATCAGAAAATCACAAATTTCCTCTTTCCTTAAAACCTTGGCTTGACTTCCTACAAAATACTCCAAATTCCCACATTTCGAGAACCGGAACCATTAAAAGCAGTTCTTATCCCAAATTAGTTTCAAACCCCCAATTACTCAAGTAAAAAACAAAAAGAGGATTCGGGGGGTTTCATGTACAAAATTAGAGCCATAACAAAGGGGCCACTAGCCCACTGCATATGAGAATCCCGCATGACAAAGGGAACCTTCATATTTGTTTACAATTGCACCTACTATTGCTGGGTGGAGAATCTTTCTAGCTGGCTATGACTATGATTGAAACAATAACCTATTTTCAAATACATTTTACTTGTACAACCAAAAGCTGCAAATTCACTACACTAAAATAACTCAAAGCAAAAGAACAACGAAACCGGTGAGGGAAACAACTTACAGAATCGTGGGTCAAATAGGTGTCGCAGTAGTCACAGTAGTACCTGTGATGCAAAATCAAACAAAAAACAAAATGAATACCATGGATTCAATGAAAAGTGAAATACAAAGGACTCGAGAATTTCTCAGCAACAAAGTTAATACCGAGGCATGGCTAATTCAATGACGATGACGGCGACAACTCCTCCCGCCAAAACCCTAGCAGTGGAGCAAATTATTATTGTAAAAATTGAAAGAAAGTTAAAACCCTAAATATGTAAAAGAGGAGTGATTGACGAACGATAACAACTTTAGGGAAGAAAACGAGAAGCAGCAGTTCGTCGTCGATTAAAGCGTGGACGCTGATGTGCCCAGACTACCAAAGTTTGCGTTCCCTTTATTGTAATATTATATGTGTAATAATTAAAAAATAATATAAAAATTAAATTATATTTTGAATAAATATTTATATTTATTTCTGAATGTATAAAATATTGATAAATTCGTCTCTAAATATGATATGTTCGATGTTAACAAACAAAAAATTAACAAATAAATAATAATTGTTAACACTTTATACAAATAAAAATGATTATTTATTCTAAAAATATTTTTCAATTAGGACACATGTACATAATCTTGTTTTCTTAATTTTTGTTCAGTTTCGTATTTTTTTATTTAATTTTTCAAAGTAAAGGTAAAAAATAGTTAAATATGTTTTCTTACTGTATGTGAAATTGAAAAAATGTGTAAATAAATAAAAATAACATTTTTTTATACAAAAAAAACAACTATGCTTATAATGACATGTATAAATTGATAAAATAAATAAATCATTTAAGAAAATTTTAATATTTTAATTTGACCAAAATAATTAAGGCAAGTTCTATAAGTTTTTATTTTTTATTATCAGAAGAAAAAAAAGTAAAATATATTCAGCTTTTGTTAATAGAAACATTTTATAAGCACTTATAAAAAAAATGTTTAAGTCACCGTTTAAAAGCTCGCAAGCATATATTTTTGGAGAGAAAAAATATATAAATGGAAGTTTTTTATGCTTGATATTTTCACTCAACTTAATTTTTTAACATGAGCATCTTTTAAACTCAACTCGAGTAAGATTATGCTTGATAGTCCATTTCAATTACTTCCAACTATTTTTACTACTTAAAAAACTTATTTAATTATTTGATAAATAATTTTTTTTAGTTTCTAACATTTTTAAAATTATTAATTTTAGTATGTTTTAAAACACTATTTCAAGTAAAAAAAATTAAAATGTTAACTTCTAATTTCTTGTTTTTTATATTTATTCTCTTTCAAAAACAAATTTTATAGCAATTGAAGTTTTTTTTTTTCAAAATCAAGGTATCTCCAATCTAAGTGGTTAGTACATTCTTAAATTAATTAAAATTTATTAAAAATTACAAAACCAAAAAAGAAAATTATTAAATATGATGTGAATCTAATAATTTTATGATTTTCAATAAATTTCAACCACAAAAATGTACTAAATAATGTGTTATAGAAAATGTTATATTCCTTACATTAATAATTTAGTGTAAAAACTACTTTTCCATCGGAATGACAGAAGCACAATACAATGGTTACATTTAACAACAATTGTCAGCAGCTTCCAGTGAATTGGAGACTTGATTGTGGTTAACAGTTTAAGCACATCAAATGGCTTGCACAGACTACTATTGTTCCTGGGAGCACTTAATGCCTGCTTTACATTCAAAGCCTTTGGGCATCGTCGAAAAAATTTGCTTTAGGAAAAAATGAGAATGCATGCTCACTCAGTAGACAGAACAGAGCCTTAGTTATTCTTCTCATATAGTGCGTTTGAAATGGATTTATGGTAAGAAAAAATCAAGTAGTTATTTATACTTTTTCATGATATCACCATTATTGTGAACTAGAATTGATTGTGTTATGATATGGTGATTTGCAGAAGTGAAGGCATTGACAAGATTTTGTCTTATGAAAAGGTTAGTAGAAATGTGGTGTTGGCAGTAGGAAACTTTCTCCATTGCCAAATCTCAAACGAGGAATCACAACTTCAAAACAAAAATTAACTTAGCTTGAGGAAGCACTCGCGGATTCACAGACTAGACTTAATGATTTAATCAGTGATATAGGTACATCAGATTGATATAGCATGTAGATAAGTTAGTCTGGGGAGTTCGTAACATCATCCCAACGCCATATTGTCCCATCCTCACAGCAACTCAATATAGTACTACAACATAACACAAAAAAGAACTACAGTTAAAAACAAAAACAACATTGCCTCAAAATTATGAGCAGCAACATCAATATATAAAGAATTACCTTCCATCAAAGGACGTAGCAGTCTGCCTGATGGGAGATTTTGATTGAGGGTGAGACAACCTGAACAAGGTGACACAAAATAAGATTTTCATAAAATAAAAATCGATTGAAATAATCTTGATAGATAAACGAACCTTGCAACAAGTACAGGAGGACTTGACTGCAATTCCCAAACAAAAATCTTCCCTTCCCTGTTACCTGGAATACCCAGAAAATGTAAAAAGTGAAAACAAAATAAAACTGAAATCTTGAAATTACAAACTTGCCAGTGAAAGAACTAGTCGTAATTGTCAGAAATCAGTAATGAAATACGAACAAAGTGTGTAATAAATAGTTCCTGTCACTGTAGGAATGAAGCTGCACATACTGGAGAAAATAATCAATGTAAAAACAATTGCAATTAGATATGCTTACCCACTGCGGCTATGTTGAAATGGAAATCACAAGAAAACTTGATGAACCAGATATCACACTCAGGAACAGGGTATTTCTGAAGGATGTCAACTACACCCTAAACATCCAAAAAAAAAAACAGAATCTGATTAAATGTTAGACATTAAAATATAATCAAGAAAAGATAATGATTATAACGAACCTCCCCTGGAGTTTGTTCCTTCACTTTAGGTTCCCACAAGATAATTTCATTGTCAACACTCTGGAATCATAACAATCCATTACTTTAAGGAATTGGTAAATGGTAAGTAACTTCCTGAATCAGAGAAAATTACAAATTAAGAAATACTACACTTATGATTCATTATCAAGTTCCCAAAATGGAGGACTTGCCCAAAAACCTTCAAAACTTTTTTTATCACCCAACTATTAAACTTTTTGTGTAAAACAAACAAACTTCATTATATATGATTTCCCAATTCCCACTTAAACTGAGCAACAAGGAAAAGAATAGAAACATCAACACAACAAAGCTACCTCTGCTTGTCTACTAAAGAAAGTCCTTAAAACACAAGCAATGAGCACCACATTGATACCATAAAATTCTCAATAATTAATTTACTGTTTCAATAGAATAGTATTAGAAGCTACTAATTTTACAACAGATTCATTTCCAAACTCTAAACCAGTATGATTCCAATTAAAAAACCAGTTTTCTAGTAAGGGAAGAGGAGCTCCCTTTCAGAAATATTGTTATTTTTTTTCTTTAATCCTTGTTTTCTTTTTTTAATTTATTGTTTGTATTTGCTAATCAGAAAGATTATGATATTAACAGAAGTAGTAGAAGTCACATTTTCCAGCTAGGAAACAGTTCTTTCCATCACAACAAACCTAACATTAAAGTTCCACTTGGTAGTAGATGGATACTGAGCAATCACTCACCTTTGAGAGGATAAAATCACCCAGCCACCTATTACAGTCAACATAATTTAAATGAACTGAAGCATTGTATACCTGAAAATAGGTATTGCTAAAATTAGAAAAGATCAATGATATGTACCAAAAATAAATTGTTACTTACAGGAAACTGGACATATTTTGTGGGAAACTTAGAAGGAAGATCTGTCCATGTAAACGATTGTTCGACATATGTCCAGAACTCTGCAGTAACATAACAGACATGATGGATTAAATTGAAAGGACAATAATACAATTGGTACACTAAAAAAATTCACATGCATAAATGTGCTATATTTTGGTTCGGGAACAGGACACTGCTACATGGTGGGACTGGGACCCAACTATAAAATCGTCAATTCAACTACGTATTTTAATTGATTCAGTTCATAGACAGAATGGGGCATCATGTTCCAGACAAGAATTTTCCTAGATATTACAAAAATATTTGTTACTTGCAGCTTCTATGTTATCATGAAAACAAATATCAAATATACCAAAAACTTGTTAAATCCATTAAGAAGATTTGATTGTGTGTAGGATAGGTCCGATAGGATAGATGGACAAATAGAGGTGAAGGAAGATCGAGGAACCATTAACAGCCTTTCAAAACATTGACACAATGGTATCATTTGATCCAAGTAGCCAACTCCAACTAGTGGGAAAAGACTTTTTTCTTAATCCTTTATTTTCATTATGCTGATGAAATAGCTACCATTTTTTCAGACTGGCATCTTACCAAACTATAGTATCAGTCTTTTTTTTTTTTTTGTCAGGGGAGGGGACATCATACTAACTGGATAAGTTAGAAAAAATACACAAGCAGTAAAATAAATCACACTCAGATAATAAAGTTTATTAATGAATTAAGTATCAATAAATTGCACTCATTCAAAAGTCAAACAGTTGCACAAAATTGCAAATGCTAAGAGGTTATGCAATATCCCTTAGCTGTAATATTCCAATAAACAACTTCCAGAATTTATGATGTTGACTGGAAACTGAATTATAACTTATCAATTTCTCAATCTTTTCAATTTAAAAATCTTTTTCTTGAAAGTTAAAACTAATCTTGCAAATGGTACTTAGTAGTACATTATTTTACAAATTTTTATTTTCTGAATCTGATAATCAAATAGTGTTTACATGGCAGAAAGAAATCAATGTTTAAAAAACTGAACTGGTCATTGAATATTTGAATTGGTTAAGATACTATTTCATGATTCATTGGTCCAATCATGATCAAACCAATGATAATTAATTATATATTTAATACTCTGATGTATTTAATACTATATATTATACTCAGTAAAAAAAAACTAACAAAATCATAAGAAATAAAGTTAGGTAAAGTTGTAAATTAGCATAAAAGGTCCATAATTTAGGTCCTGCAATATTAAAAAAATATAACAAAAGATTGAATAATAACAATCCATACATGGACCTTATTCTAGTGCTTTTGTCTCAAAAAATGCTTTTGATTAAAAAAATATAAAATTAGAAAGGAAAAAAAACACACTTTTAACTCTGATTTAGAACCAGTTTAATTAGTCTGCCACAAGTTTTTCACTTAAACAAGTATTTCACTGATTGTCTGGTCAATGACAAGAACAGTAATAGTTATTTACAAAAAAAAAAATATTCTGTAATTTTGCCTGATTTAGTTTTCATCTTTTCTGAGATTATGGTATGGTACCATCCATTAGAATGTTACATTATGGGAAATATAGTGAAACTTGACAAGATGATTCAAGACAAACAAATGCGACCAATGATATAATAGCAACCGTGCAGCAAACATAAAACTAAATATCTTACCCTTCATAGACCATATTTTTACAGTATTATCCATGCCACAACTAGCAATACGATATATATCTGATGGGTGAAAATCCTACAGTAAGCAACAGAATTCAGTTGGGCTAATCTCCAAAATCCAAATCTTATATTATCACTAAGAAATAAGAATAGGTAATTAAGCCAGAAAACAGGGAGAGAAACAAACATTAGATGAAGAATACACTTACAACACTTAAAACTTCATTACGATGTCCTCCAGCTCCGGCAAATATTAAAATGCATATTCCAGTATGAACATTCCATAACCGGACAGATTCATCCTGATCACCCTTAGATGTCATTGAATGAAAAACAATGGATTCTTTAAATTATGAAAATATGGAGAAGCCATTTACTTTGCTTGCAGAGATCACAAGTGATGGCTTTAATGTTTGAGTCCTGATTTCATTTACGGAGTCTCCATGGCCAACAAAACTCTGCAGTGAGGAGGACATCATGTCAGGTAGCAGCAGGGATTAGTACACGATCAATACATTTTCAACATTACTGAATTAAAACATTTATTTAAGACTTTTAGAAAGTGGTAATTCCCACAAAACTCCAGAGTAACAACCAACACTACGGTCACATTTGAGCAGTGTTATCAGCGGCGGATGGCAGAACACGGCAGAAGGCCAAAGTTCTGCCATATAAACATGCCATTGCAGCCTATGGCACTGCCATAGCGGGACTCCCTTCACAAATTGCCTATGGCAGTTGACAAAAAAAAACACCATGCCATTCCGCCATGGCGGCCATAGCGCTGCCATTTAACAACATTACATTTGAGTAAAAATATAATCAAGCATTTACCGTATTCAAAACTTAGGATGCATCGGGGTAAACAACTCAATTAAGTACCGGTTCAATAAAGAGCTTATTAATGAACTTAACTGTGAAAGTTATTAAATTAAGCTAAAAAAAACAGCTTATTTTGATAGGATTTTCTGTTAAGCTTATTGAAATAAAAAATAAATAAAAACTTGTAGAATTATAGTAAAGTCATTAGCCATTTTCCTAAGCTCAAACTAGGCTCTAACAAGGACACAAACATTCTGCCTGAGTGCTTACATCGAAAAATAAACCCATATAACCACTTATAAGTGCTTCCAATTAAATATATATTCAACTAGAGCATGATGAGTTCAGTACTAAATAAGTAAAATACCTTGTGTATCTTCTCACTGCCAACATCTATGACTCGCATTACCCCATTGATTCCTCCAGCCACAACAAATGGGGTGCCATCAACATTGCATGCCCAACTCACTGTGTAAAAAGACTCATCCTTCTGGCGTGTACATAAAAACATGTAACAATAGAAGCAGTTTTTTAGAGAAATGAAACCCTAACTAACTAAAAAGAGAGAGAAAGAGAGAGAGAGAGGAGAGTAGAGTGGAGTGACATACATCTTCGTCTACATAAGATTGCAAAACAGCAATAACTCCTCCTTCGAGACATTGATACACAGTAACCCTATTCCCGCCAACAGTGGCGAAAACGTTGAAGTAGCGGGAGTCGATGAAGTTGAAAATGACGGCGTATAGAGGGCGCTTTCCCTCTTGAAGGCGATTGGTGACTCTGTATTCTCTCTTCTTCGAACAAGCCAAGGATCCCACCACTGGGTCACATCCCAAACCCAAACCAACCGACTTCCCCGTTGCCGCCGTTTCACCCACCATCTACTCTTCTCTGCTTCGCTTCCCTACACACAACACAGGGAAGGAAGAAGATGCTACTGTGTAAATGTGTGCTAGGGTTCCGATATTATCGTGTCACAAAACGTGCGTTTGGTTGCTAAAAACGTAAGGAGGGACGACGCAACACAAAAAAAACAAAATACTTTCAAAACTATAAATTATTATTATTATAACATTATGGGTAACACTATAAACCATTATTACATTGCTTTACTTTTAACAAGGAGAAAACAATTAATAATTATTTCTTCCTATTATGAAACTAATCCAAACACCTTATAGATTCTAATAAGGTTCCTAAAGAAGTTGTTTATATATGTAATTACCACTCACCGTTAAAGTATGATTAATTTTAGGTTGGAACGAGAGATATTGTGTCTGTTTGATTTTTAATGCATGAGTATGATTATACTCGTATATGTCGTGAGAAACAAATCCAAATCTATAAACATAAGGTTCAACTTTAATTTTGGTTTTGAAGTTATTTTGATTATATGTTATGTGAAACCAAACACGTACTTACTGATTATTTTGATTCTTATGTGTAAAAAAACAAAATGAATTGACACAAATAATTAAAAATCTCAAATTAACTATTATCCTTTTCATTTTCATGATCATGAATTCAATTATACTTAATATCACTAAAATCCTGTTTGATGGACAAATGATTGGTTGAGTAGTCATGATGGAATAAATTACTTTGATCAGTATTGTGACCAATTATCATATAAAAACTCTTTACATTTATTAGTGTGTATATTAGCGTATAAACTATTTATTTATTTTATTAAAAATATTTATTATATTTTTATAACAATGTCATTAATGATTATTTCTCAATAAATTTACTTTATTTAAAATAAATTTTTTCAATTAAATTAAATATTTTACTTTATTTATTTTTTCACTCTCTTCTTTATTTATTATTGACTTGAATAAGTCTTCAATTTCATCAATAAATAAAAAATCCTCTGGATACTATATTTTTGCGGAGAAATTGATAGTTAATTCATTTATTTATTTGTTTAGTTATTATTCTTCTCTTCCCCGAACCCGCAGTTGTAGGTGTTTTTCTTCACCACATTTTTTTCGTGCCCAGTTTCGAATCACGAATCAAAACAACGAAGATCTGTTGACGCATTTCTCCACCCCACCAACAGCAGAAACCCGGAGAAAGCTACAACATGTCTGGGAATTCTACCTCCAATAATTCGCCACCTTCAGGTTTTGTTTGCTTTTTTTCTTTTTTTTTTATTCCTTTAACCCATTTTCATCAATTTGAAGATAACAACGCGTACCCGTGATTTCTTTTGCACTATCAAGTTGTAATTTTGAATGATGGGTATTGACAAAAAAATGTGTCAGGACCCGGAAATGATAAGCAGAACTGGGCTGCGTCACCTTCCACTGTTTTCAACCACTTTTGCTACAAGTGGACTTTTCGTGGCGGTTGCAACTGCAATTACTCACCCTTTAGGTGTTTTGCTCTTCTCATTGTGTTCCTTCCAATTACTTTCTGTTAATTATGTTAAGGGCTGTTTGGATATTATTACTTTTGGTTTTCAAATTTGTGTTATCTTTTTCACCTGTATTGCCTTGTTGCATCATTAAGAGCTGTGATCCTGTTTTGAGCATACTTGCAGATTGAATTCGTTTATTTGTTTGAGTGCAAACTGTAGATCAGTATAGAACTCTGTTTATAGTACACAAGACATGCAAGATACATGGCATCAGATTGGTCCTTCAATGATACATTGGTTTTTCTACTTCAATGGCCAATTTGATTGGATTTTAAGGAGCAAATTGACGGTGGAAGTGTGGCATTAGAAGGCCATTTTGATGTCATGTGTATCCAATAAAGATAGAGTTTGAGAGTGAATTTTTTTTAAAGGCAAAGAAGAATTTTATTGAATAATAATAATTCCAATCCTCACACAAGATGTGCAGTGGATTGGGTACATAGAACTTAGAAGTAATACGAGACCACTCCTTGCTAGCCACTTGGAATTGACTTCCTACTACAAATGCCAAAATAACAGTTTGCAGCTTCCCACCCTTGACAGCAACCTTTATTGTAAATTCCACCTACACCTGTATAGTATGTACATAAAAGAGCCACACCTACACAGTAACAATATTGCACCCTCATTGGCATGTTAAGCCACACTTTTGAAGTTATAAGCATTAAGATTTTGGTATGAATTCTAGCATTCTTGTGTTGTGCTGGACCTTTAGCCACTTCGCTAAATTTATAATCTAAAACACAATTGCATCCAAACTTTAGGTCTCCCTTTGGCCATAATCCGTTGCAAGCATTTGATATATGCTATAATCTTACTTCACTCCTGTTATGAACATTAGGCCTCAAGTTATAACTTATAAGCATTAGGGTTTTGTGCGAATACAAACATTTCTTATATAAAGGAGAGAATAACTCAAGTATGTTAAAAGTGTCATGACAAAGTGTGCATAAACTAAACTGGATAAGTGTTATTATTTGGTGTTAGACTGTTTGAGACTTTGGAGGACTGATTTGATATATTTATAAATGAAAGAACAATGTGATGCTGCATATATATTTTGAGAATGGAATTAGGTGTTTATTTTATTCTTTTGGGTGGCCATACTTCACAAATGGGAAGCCATATTGGAATTTTTTGAAGTAACAAATGAATTCTACAGCTGTAATGAAAATTTTATCTGTAGATTGGTGACAATTACATGAGATTGAACCCTTGCATATGTTGATAAGTAACAAATCTTTAAAAATATCTATTTAACATGTTCCTACATATCATGCAGATGTATTGAAAGTAAGGCTACAAATGCAACTTGTTGGCCAGAAAGGTCCTTTGAGTGGAATGGTAGTTTGCTGCGTACAACCTTTCCCTTTTAGACCTTAGTTATCACATTATAATACAAAACTTTTATCAGCTGAGCATTTGTTTAGGGAAAATTATTTTTAAGCACAGTGAAAAATGAAGGACCAAAGTCTTTGTATCAGGGTTTAACACCTACACTAACAAGGTCAGTTTTTTATGGAGGACTCCACTTAGGCCTGTATGAACCCTCTAAGTATGCCTTTGATCTTGCTTTTGGCTCCTCCAATGTTTTAGTTAAAATTGCTTCAGGAATGTTTGCAGGTGCTATTTCAACTGCACTGACCAATCCAATGGAAGTTCTGAAGGTGAGGTATCATATCTTTTAGTATTACATTAAATATTTTCTTCCTTTTTTTCTTCAAAATCATATTCCCACAATCAGGTGCGTTTGCAAATGAATTCAGACATGAGAAAGAGTGGACCAATTACAGAGCTTCAAAGGACTGTATCTGAAGAGGGAATCAGAGCTTTGTGGAAGGGGGTGGGTCCTGCCATGGCCAGAGCAGCTGCCTTGACTGCATCCCAGCTGGCTACATATGATGAAACCAAACAGGTCAACTTTTAAAGTGTATTTTGTTTTTCTCTCCCTCCTTCTATTTTTGTATTTTAGTAAGATGGACATCTCTTAAAGAAGGATTTCCTCTACATCTGATTTATTGCACTGCTACCAATTTTATTTCTTTTTTACATCTTTCCTGATGCAAACTGATTCAAAGTAAATGGAATATGGTTAAAGCTTGAATATTGACTAAATCATGGGTGACAGCTTTAGAATAATGAAGACTGAAGAAACTTGAACAAGAAATTTAAATTATTAATCTGAATAAATTAAATAAGAGTTTGATTTAAAATTGATTTTATCGTGTATTGAAACTAAAGTACATATCTTCTTATGAGAGTTGTTTAACCTGTTTGTTTTGTTCATCTGGCAAAATGAAACGGTCTTTTTTCTAGATTGGCACACCCTACAACTCTGGATTAATTTGAATTTGTGCCTTCACAATTTATCATTGTTCTGAAATCAAATTTGTTTACTATTATCTTACCTAGCTTAAGTAATTGTGGTTTGTTCCTTGTATAGCTCAAGCACTGCTGCTGGCATACTGGGCACCCTTGTAACTGCACAGATAGATATGGTTAAAACACGTCTCATGCTGCAATGAGAAGCAAAGGAAATTAGAATCTATAATGGAGGATTTCATTGTGCATACCAGGTATTTTTTTTTTTCTTTTCTACCAATCTTCTGTTTCTTTACCTAATTAGACATGGTTCTGTTGTTTCCCAATAGAGATTTATTTGTCATTGTTTAGACCTTCTTCAGAAACTTTTGGCTGAATCCTGAAACAATATTAAGGAAAGAGGCATTTTAATGTGATGATAATGACTACTTAATTGTAGGAGGGTTTAAAGGACATGGCTCAATTTGGTCGAAAATGGGGCATAGTTGATATTATAGTTTCATGTGAAACAACTCCCTAATTTTCACGTGCCAGATGTGAGGGACTAAAGGGATTTGGGAAACAAGAATTTTTTAACTATTTCCTAGTGGAACCTGTAAAAAAGAGAAAACAATTTCCTTGGTGGAGGCCATACTTATACATCTAAAATAGTTTGAATTTGGAAATATTAAGAGCAATTGACCTTTAAAATCAATTCATTCATGTGACTGTGTATATTTAGTCTTCTATTAACTATGTTCCTGTGAGATTTATACTGTCTTTGTAATTTGATATGCTACTTCGTTAAATAAGGATTTTCGAAGCCAGCATATTGGACTCCTGTAAAATTTTAGTTTATCTTACTTTGAAAGGTTAACTTTAGTTGATAACTTAGCACTGTGCCCTGCAAGTTCTATGCTACTTTCATGCATTCCTCCAGTATGGCTTGGCTTTCCTGAAACTTGTTTGTGTGAGAATAAGTATGCAGTGGTAGCTTATTTAATACCCAAAAGGTCCAAGATGAATGATTTGTATTGTATTTTGGTTTAGAAAATTCTTAGCCTCCCTCCTATGCCCATGATGAAGAACATTATTCAAGAAAGTGTGAAAGATACTGTCATAAAGTTACCAACAAAAGAAGAAGCCCTAAATCAATTCTCTCTCTTTCCCACTTCTCTGAAAGGGTTTAAAGAATCAAAGTAGGATGAAATTATTTACTTTAATAGTTTGTAATAATAATAATGAAAGGCTTTCTCAAACCCTAACTATGAATAGAATGCTATATATTCATGTCTGCATTCACTATAAATTCCCATTGTTGTTTAATGGATTTCTCATGTGTGGTACCAGGTACTGTTACGGAGGGTCCAAGGGGACTTTTACAAAGGGTGAATTTATAGCATTCTTGCATGTAACTTGTCTGTTGGCTTTCTTTTACATCATCTAAAAACCTTTATAATTATAATTAATGACTTCTTGAAAATTATCACAAATCACAACTACTGTCTTTATGATTCACTAAAGTTACTTTTTTTGTCATTGCTTGGAGAATAGATACTATCAGAAGCACATAAAAACTCAACCTGCTCCTATTTTTGTTGGGGGCTGGGAGCTTGCATAACTTTGTTTCGTATTAGTTTATTTATTCGTTACATTTTGTCAGGGGCTTTGCGATACTTGCAAGATCAAGGCCACATACCACAATTACATTTATATTATGTGAGGAGCTAAGGAAACATGCTGGATTGAAGGCAATCTAGTGACAGGAATCTCCTTGGTGGCTATTTCCTACACCATTATGATTATTGAAATGCTGAAGAACTAATCTTTTTGCAAACAAAATCCCTCCTCAGTTGGGGAAATTATTTTTGGTAGTTATTCTCGTTATTTGCACCAGTGATTCGAGGTGCATTTCCTGGTGAACCAGATCACATTTTTTGACTTGCAACTGTGCAAGCAAACGATATTAATAGATTCATTACTCTAGCATGCAGTTGTCATGCTTTTTTTTTTCTTTCTCCCTTTTCTCGTTTATTGCAATGTGGTCATTGCCACAGTTAATGACGCAGGATTGTTGTACTTCCAACCTGTATTACTACCACCATTATTTTAACAAAAGGGTATTGCGTTTTTGTATGGATGATTTTTCTCATCTCTCAAATAGTGATTTCTTATCTTTTCGGTTCTTGTTTTGTATTCAATGTTGATAAGCTATTTTAATTGCTGGGAATTTTGGTCGAGTAAGTACATTTTTGGAGAAATTGTGTCAAGATATAGACTTGTATGTATAACTTGACAACAGACTTTCCTGATTGGAATTTTGGGTGCATCCAACTCATCTGATTTTTGAGGAAGTTTCTTTCTTTAGTCTGGTTTCGGTCGTAGTATATGGTAATGGTAGTGTTACGTCTCACTTGCTCTTAGTTACCAGTGTAAAGCAGATGATGCCTATGACTCACGATTATACTCTATATATTAGTATTTACTATTCAGTACTGTCTAGTTTCTTCTGCATATACTCTGAATAATGATATTGATGACGCTATTCTGCGTGTGTTATAATCCAATAGTGACATGACTAAGACAAAGTAATGTCTTACCAAAAAACTGTTTGATTTTTTCTTTCTTTCAATCTGACTTAAATTTTAATGTTTAATTTTTTTACATAGTATTAGTGTAAACAAATTTACATTTTCTACTAATAAGAAATTATTGTTAGAATGATTTTTGCATACACTACAATGAAAGTCAATAAATTTATGATACACGGCAGTTTAATGGATAATAATGTAAAACATATTTTATATTAAATAAAATTTAATATAATTACTTATGAACACCTAACTAGTATTTTGAATAAAATGGTTGAATTGTTTTTTAACTCTATTAAAATAAGTTTAATTCAATTTTTTTAAAAGTAGTTGTGTTCCATTAATTTTGACTCACAATTATTAGTTATGTTCTAACCAATACATAATCATTTTATTGGATCTTAGGTCTCTAAACTTTGAAACATAACCATTAGCAAACTGAGACATTCTGATTTGGCAGGTCCCACACTTTTCAATAATAATAAAAAAAAGAGGGCCAGAATTTAATAAAAAAATGTTAATCACGTATATGTTCACACACTCTTTAATACAACATACTCAATAAAAAGAATGTTCCAATAAATATGTTGCAAACATTTCTCTAATAAATAAATGCATTAATTTTCAAAACTTAAAAAGCTAAAGAACACCATGTAATGCAGTAGGGGTGTGGTAGTGATAGCTAGGGCCGTGTGAAACTCGTGTGTAACTCATGTTTTCTCTTTTGGGGAAATTGGTTTGGCAGTTAGTTGATCAAAAGGACAGACCTTGGGTGCACCTCATGATTAGTAAATATTGCAAGAATGGTAATTTTCGACTGAAATTATGCAGGTTGCGAGGAATGGAGTGTAGCACAATCCTTAGAAATATATTCTGTGTGAAGAATGGTCTTTGATTTCTAGACTTTGGACAGTCTCAATTTCTCATAACTTGTGTGAAGGGAATTTCTGTGTGTATATTTTTTGCAAAGTTAGGAGCTTCTTCTTGACAAGAAAGGTTCCAGCGTGTTCCAACTCGTATGAGGTTCTAGTTTTTGTTGTTTTCTTGTTTTTTTATTTCTTACGGAATAAAAAAAGAGTAGGGGAATTTAGCATTCTTCTGTCCCATTAAGTTATCTTAATCTGAAACTAAACTTGAATTGATTAGTGAGAAGTGAAATAAGAAAAGGTAACGGTTTGATGGGACAGTTCGTTCATTCTGCCCAACTCGTCTTCCTCTATCTCTTTTTATTTTAATTTTAAACTAAATTTGAGGAATTTTGTCTACAATGATTAATTAATTATTTATTTAATATTTAATTTTTTTAATAGCTATCACTTTATATATTATTATTATTATTATTTTCATTTAAAAAATAATAAAAATTATATGATAAATATGACTAAATTAAGAGACTTTGTAACATTAAATCAAATCATAAAAAAATCCAATTGGTTGAAAAAGAAAAAAAATAGAAGAAAAATTTAGACTCTAAAGTCTAATAGATATTGATTTATAAGTTCAGAAATAATTGGTCAAATCATCGGATTGGTTAAAAAATAAATATGAATCAAAAAGTTTATAACTAATTTTGTTCAGATTAAAGAAAATAATTAACTAAATTAATTTGAATCAATTTAATTAGTTTAATAGTCACACAAAAATAAGTAGTTTAATTTATATTATAAAATTCAACAGATCAATTAGTTAGTAGTTCCATCAACACCTCTATTTATGGTACACAACTACACAAGCTCTTACACTCTGCTTGATAGAAGTGAAATAAGTGAGAAATTGAGAGGAGATAGTGAGAGTGAAGATTAAAAAATGGAGTTATTTGGTTGAGGTGAATTATTAAAATATGTGATCTTATGTAGCTTTTGGGGTGTCTAATTAGTTGAAACAACCAAGAATTGTTTTAACGTCAAAAGCACAAATTTCAATATAAACATAAGTAACAAACACACATCAAAATGTGATTAGTGAGAAAGAAAATCAAAGATGATGGGTCTCACATAAAAAAGTTTTATATCGAAATGGTGAAAATAGCGGATAAATGACTCACACAACATACATATTAAACTCCAACAACCCAACATATTCCTCTTTTTTCTTCACTCGTTTCATATATGCTCGCTTAACCACCACGCCACACTATATCGTGCATCTCAAATTTGCTCGACGGTGACGCCAATGTGCTTCTCCAATTCGCTCCACTCTACTATCAATTGCTTTATTTTGGACCACTGAAATAAATGATCTAATTAGCTCTCATATTTCCTTTCATAATTAACTAGTTTTTACTTCTCTGAGTTGATAAATGATTTTCATTTTGTGGATTGATAATCAATTTCTCTTGATGATAGTCAATCTATAATCAATTTACGTATTTGCTGATAGTCTCAATTATGAATTTTCTAAAAATGTCATGTGAAATTTGATTATTCCTTTTCATGAATAATTATATCCACTTTTTTAAAATTTTACCTAGATGTTGATAGTCTCAATTTATTGAAAATATAAACACTAAAAATATATTTTATTCTTTTTTGTTCTTCAATTTCACCTCTACTTATATCATACCAAACAATTCAAAATTCTACTTTTTTTTCTTTCTCTCTCCCTATTTTCACTTATCCTATTTCTTTGCTCTCTAATCAAGCCCATCCATTACGCGATAATGCTGTATAAATTATTACATCGATATTTTTCATCTGTTCTATCAATAACCTAAACTTAATTGATTACGTAATCAATTGTTTAAACAGCAACTCACTCGTAGTATTAGGTACAAAACTTAGAAAAAAGTATTCGATTTCCAACCAAATGAATGCAGAAAAATGATTTGCGTCGAGGTTGCATTTTACATTACATTAGATGTTTTGATTAAGAAGTTGAGTGAGAATAAAGATTGAATTGAAGAATGAACAACCACCCCACCAGCAGCACCCACTACGGCACTACCACCAGCACGAACGAACAAGGCCAGTTCTTCAACAGCTGTACGTCGTGGCATCTTCGTAAATTTCCCCACAATCAAGCCCTTACTCAAACCCCATTCATTATTAATTACTACTAATTATTATCATAATCCTATATTCTAATTTTTAGATTATACCATTATTATTATTATTATATTTTGTTCTCACTTTTTTTTTCTTCAGAGCCAATCTCATTCAAAACACATTCAAACATTAGACACAAACATCTCTTTCAACAGAAATTCAAACTTAATTTATCACTTGTGCAAAACTAATTCTTTAGGCTAGACCCAACTCATCTATAGTAATTATTATTATTATTATTATTATTATTATTATTATTATTATTATTATTAT
>CM023950.1:2321031-2338366 GCA_013407115.1 Glycine latifolia
GTATGAAATAGAAGATCTAAGTCTAAGTTTGCCTTTGCCATCCCCTATTTCCCTGCGACCACTCCAATTCAAATCACACGACACGTATAGACACACAAATTTTTTGAAGCTACACGCTAAGATTTTAGAGCGTGAAAAAAGCAGCATAGCTGAAGAAGAAGAAGAAGAAGAAGAGAGAGTGTAGCACAGAGAGAAAGAGAGAGAGAAGCATTGGTTGTTAATAATGGCGGAGGGGAAGGAAGAGAGTAAATCTAGCGAGGAAAGCGTGAAGCTGTTCGTGGGTCAAGTGCCGAAGCGCATGGCGGAAGATGAAGTGCTTGCAATGTTCAAGGAGTTCGCTTTGGTTGACGAGGTCAACATCATCAGAGACAAAGCTACTCGTGCCTCCCGAGGTAGTAACTAGTAACCGTACTCCAATTCAAATTCTTTGTTCTCCAATGTGCTTCAGATTTGTGTTTGTTTGGTCGCAGGTTGTTGCTTTGTAATTTGTCCGTCCAGGGAAGAAGCGGATAAGGCGGTCAATGCTTGTCATAACAAGAAAACGCTCCCTGGGGTGAGTGAGTGGAATGGAATTTGAATCCTAACAGAATAAGTGGCTGCTTCTGTAAAACTCGCTGATGCTGACCACCACTACCATCTCTTCATTTGCCAACTACCTCTCTCTATTTTTAGTAATTTGTATCTATCTAGCACTTGCTATGTTTTTTATTAGAGCAACCTAGTATTATTAGGGTAGGCCTCAATCCATGATAACATTGAGAGATAGAATAGAAATACAAATAATGGGTACGCAAGAAAAAATAAAATTAAGGATTTATTTTATAGTGTACTTTTATAGTCACGATATATAATGCTATTTGAAGTTGAAGGCAATACATGTTTATTCTTTAGGGAATTAATGTTTGTTGTTGTCTGTAAACTGAAAAAGTAAAAATAAGCATTTTTGAATTGACAATGATCTCTTTGAGAAAATATGTTTTAATGCATGATTGATATTTTCTGATCTAGGAATTATTAACTAGTAGAGGTCCTTCTGTACCGTGCTCAACTTTCAGGTGGTTGCTTAGGCAATTATCCAAGCTAGGCTTCTGCCTATGTAATATATTTCCATACTTGACTATCCATAGTTTTTTCTGGATGATTGCAATTGCTGACATTATTGACATCTTTGCATAATAACTATGGTGTGATGGTATTACTATTCTCCTGATTGGGAAGCATCCTATTTTTTGTGTCCAATTCAGGCATCTAGTCCATTGCAAGTGAAGTATGCAGATGGTGAATTGGAAAGATTAGGTGTGATACACCTTCCTTGTAGTTAAATATTTTGTTCAGCAACTCCATTTTTATGCACTATTTACTAAATGAAAAGTTCCTCTTTTAACTTCAGGACATCTGTATTGTCCCTTGATAAATAATATTCTGTTGTCTTTGTATCCAGAACACAAACTCTTTATTGGCATGCTTCCAAAGAATATTTCTGAAGATGAGGTCTCCAATCTTTTCTCAATGTATGGAACTATAAAGGATTTACAGATTTTAAGAGGTTCTCAGCAGACAAGTAAAGGTGTCTAATGTTACAGATGAAGCTATCCTTTATTCCTTTTGGGCATTGTAGTTTCTTAATAGCAAAGCTTTATTCATAGCTGTATTCCTTAGTGTAGGATGTGCATTTTTGAAGTATGAAACCAAAGAACAGGCCCTTGCTGCTCTGGAGGCAATCAACGGAAAACATACAATGGAGGTTGGTGTTTGTTAAAACCATCACCTGAATACTTTACAATTTACATTTATTTGGTTATTGGTACTAGTGGCTAAAAGTGCACTTTTCCATTCTACCACATATTAGCTGTAAATGGTATTTGCTGCACTTTGGTTTGTGTAAGATAATTGTTGTGCAATTGAGGGGGTAAACACTAGGAGATCTTCACCAATGGGCCTCAAGCACACCACACTTTACCCCAAAATCTTAAGGCATTTCTTAGTTATATGGTGTTTAACTTTCCCATTTCTATCTAATGTAGGACTTCACTTCACACTTGTACTCCAAAAATAATGTTCTTGGCTTAGGATTGACTTGATATTTATATGACAGGCTTGAACTGAATCCAAGCTTGGAAGAGGAGAAAACTCCAGCTCTGGCCTCTGAGGCCTACTATATGTTTGCATTAAATGAGTCCAAGATGAATATAGCTCAAACTTAGGATTGTTATACATACACACTTATGTACATTGTCAATCAATGTATATAACGCGATAACTATACAGAAGCGAACATGCTTGCAAGAAAGGGGATCTTAGTGGAGTTACACATGAATCTCATTCATTCAAAAATAATTGGCATAGGATTTAAAATTTACATTTTCCCAGCAACTAATGTTTCAGTAAGTTGACTAATGAAATACTAGACTTCATGTTGACACCTCATTCTTTTATGTTAACACAACTATAGAACTTTTTTTTCCTGGGTGGTTGATAGCCACTCATACATGATGAAAATTGTCAATTAAATTGCTAACTCAATGATTATATAAATTCATACAATTGCAATCTGATGGTTATTTTTCCTCTACAGGGTTCAAGTGTTCCTTTGGTTGTCAAATGGGCAGATACTGAAAAGGAAAGGCTAGCTCGAAGGGCTCAAAAAGCACAGTCCCAAGTTTCTAACGTCCCGCAGGCTGATCCTCAACACCCCTCATTATTTGGAGCCTTGCCAATGGGTTATGTTCCTCCATATAATGGATATGGTTATCAGGTTAGTTCTGCTATAATGCATTATTAGAATAATAACATCCCCCCCCCCCCCCCCCCTTAATTCAGGGAACTTTTCTTCAGTGCAATCATGTCGTCCTATGAGAAATGGATTAATGTTTGTTATTTTTCATGCCTAACATCTTGATGGAGGTATATGTTTGAATAATCATGTTTTCTCAATAGGCTCCCGGGGGTTATGGGCTCATGCCATACCGTTTTCCACCAATGCAGAATCAACCAGGTTTCCATAACATGAACATGAACCAAGTAAATGCAGTGAGGCCTGATCTTGGTCACAGTATGAATCCTAGAAATTATCATGCGCTTCCTGCAAGTTACATCAGCCCTTATCCTGCTGTGCCAGGTATACAGCATCCAATGGTATATCCCAGAGGAATTGTTAGTCCGAGGCCGATGAGTAGTTCTCCTGGTTCTGTTTCACCTGCAGGTGGGAATAGCAACTCTTCATCTTCAGGTGCCAGTAAAAGTTCCAGTGGTCAGATTGAAGGTTGTTATCTATATCTTATATTTGTGTATTAAGAACATGCATGCATGTGAGTAAACATATAGTAGCCTTTTTTCCAACGTCTTTCATCATTGCAGAAAATGTTAGTTTTTGTTGATAATCCAAATTCTGTTAATTATTTTAATTTCTCTGGCTTAGGACCACCTGGTGCCAATCTATTTATTTATCACATACCTCAAGAATATGGAGACGAAGAGCTTGCAACCGCATTTCAACCATTTGGTATAGTTTTGAGTGCTAAAATTTTTGTCGATAAAGTAACAGGTGTAAGCAAATGTTTTGGTAAGCCTGTGTTAGATCTGTTAATGAATTTGATGAGTTTTGAATGAAGCTTGTATCTGATTGATTAACTCCCATTTTTCAGGGTTTGTTAGTTATGATACTCCCGAAGCTGCTCAATCTGCCATTAGTACGATGAATGGTTGTCAATTAGGTGGTAAGAAATTAAAGGTTCAACTTAAGAGGGATAACAAGCAGAGTAAGATTTACTGATGAAGGTGGATAATAGAAAGTTGTATAATTCTCAATTCTCCTGACCCATATCTGATGTCAATACAATTTGTAATTTTCTGTAACGTGAAAATTCACTTAGACATTGATTATTAATTTATTGATTTTTCCCTCAGAAAGCATATTGATTATATTATAAGTTCGTAATATTATTGGTTTCATCATCCGGGAGGGATGAGAGGATCGTTATTTTGGGTCTCGTAGACACCAAACAGTATGTTTGTGTGTCACGCTTAGTTCACTGCAATTTCTTTTCGGTGTTTACCTTGTAGGAAGCATGAACTATTGTTTCATTGTTTGCACTTCCTATTATTCTCAGGGTCACAATAGTTGTAGGGGCACAGGATATTCTCTGAATAATGGAATAATGGGGTACGTAGTTTTAAGAGGGTGAGTCCTAATATAGCGGTGAAATTGTGTCTTGGTAACTCGTTGGTGATGAGTTTGAATTCGGAAACAACCTCTTTGAATATATAAGGATAAAGTTGTGTACATTATTTATTCTCTTTCTCTTCACATAACGAAGAACTTCTAGACAATAGAGTATCTAATTTCTATATATCTATTGTGATTTGATTTTAATGCATGCATATTAAGGACTATTTAATAGAAGTAAAATATTATTGCATTTGAACTAAAATATTTATATTTAATCTCTTTTTTTACTGGATTTAATCTCATTGTTTGTGATATATTATTATTATAATCATTATTAGATAGGAGAGTAGATTATAAATAAAATAAGTCAAACTAATGATGTTTTAGTTAGAGTGGACATAGATCAAATCAACATCAACAACTTAAACTAGCCAAATTGAATTAAAAAATAATAATATATTGAATTAACGTGTCAAGTTAAATTCATTTTTTTCAAAAGGAGTCTTATTTGTGCGATCAAAAATGAGTCTTATTCATGCCGTTAAAAATAAATCTTATTCACAATTTTATACTCTTTAATAAATTTTAGACTTAAGAGAGTTTTGTTAGTGCTGTTTTAAATGAATGTTGATGACTTGTGATTTATTATGTTTTTTTCCCGCTCAAATCTACTTTTTAATTAGGCTTAAATGTGACGTTCTTATGGAAGAGCTTTGAGGTTCTACGACGTTTCTTTAGTTAAAATAGTTTCAATGTTCTAACCCTAAAACAAGATAAGCTAGTGATGAATATTCAGTATACTAGTAGAGTATTAGGTCTGGAATGGACTTGACTCTATTTTTATTTTATTTTATATTTTTCCCATTTCTATCGGGTAACTTGAGAACTAATTAAATTTGACCTGAAACTGAAACCAACCAAATCAAGTCAATAATAATAATAATAATAATAATAAAAGAACTCAAAACCAACCCAACCTCATACATTAACATTACATCTATTCGGGTTTTTTTTGTTTAAAAAACTCAGCCAACCCCACCATGCTCACTTAGTTTTTCTGTCTTCATACTTTTAGTTTGATTAAACATCAACAATTTTAAAAATAAAATGAACAAAAATATATGGATCGAAGACAGTATTATGATTGTTGTAATGAATTGTTATGATTAATAATGGAAAGCATAAATCACTGGTAACGTTCAGACCCTCAAAACATTAATAAACTAAAAAAACACAATTAGCAATTGTTGTGCTGTAATAATAACTTCTCATATAAACTAGTGACCATTTCTGTGAAATGTCATTAAACTGGTGTGGTAGGGAAAAATACTTAAGGTCCTAAACCGTGATTTTTCTAACGAAGATGTTTTTTTTAGAAAAATACTAGTACTCAATGTTCTTGATAAGTTAAATAAGTTAAAATAATTATGATTAATGTAACGGACAAGTATAGGTCCGTTAAATTAATCATTTTAGAGCACATATTGCCATGTTCTTGATAGTTAATAATACTAATCTCTTCGCGATTGGCGGCTGCTTGTTGGAGTTTGGGATGTCCACTTGCGTCTTTTACGTATGCATTCAATGTACTGACTCCACCAAAATTAGGTTGGATTGCAAATCTATTGCACAGATAAGATTAGTATATCTAAACAAAATTCTAACAAATAATTTTGCAAATTGCAATTATACTAGTATTGTTTATTAAAAACTTTTCCCCCCAAGTGTTGTCATATTAAAAATATTAAACTTCCCTATTTTCTTAAAAATAAATTAAATTTCTAAAGTAATTAGTATCATTTTTAAACTTTTAAAATAATGTGATACCTCTTATATTTAACACGTCCATAGCATAAAAAATATGATGATTCACTTAAAAAGCTAGCAGGAAAAAACAAAATACGGTGTAACACAACCTATCAAAACCAAAAATAGTGTACTTATCTAATGCATAGAAAATGTCTAAAAAAAAAATCTAATGCATTGAAATTATTACATTTGTGCTCAGTTTTCTATTTCATAGGTGATTCACTTAAATGTGTAACTAAACACGTAATGCTACTGCATAAAAATAAAAAAATAAAAAAACAACACGTAATGCTATTTTATTTTCACTTCCTTGTGCTCTGCTGCTACGGGAAGTAATGTTAATTTTATGGTGTGGAATGTAACGCAACTCAACTTACGTTTTAGTACGGGATGTAATGCTAATTTCTTTTCTTACAATTACCTAAACTCTTTTTTTACCATTGTACGTTATCTGATAATCATCTTTGAATAAATTTTGATTGATGATAATTCTTTTTCTTTTTTATTTATTGGTCCTGAATGGCCCATTAGTCCACGATTTATGTAGGGTAGATGTGGGTCTACCAAAACTAAACCACTCATTTATGTTGGGCATTGCTATTGGCACGTAGTAATGTCTAGTAATATTCTTTTTTACAAAAATACCTCTAATATTTGACACATCCATAGCACAAAAAAATAAATTTTAAATGAGGGAACTAAAAAAAATATTAAAATGTGATACTACAATAATTCTTTTAGATTTAAGGAACTAAAAGATCACTTTTAAATATGAGGAAAAAAAACTATATAATGATGTTGATGAGTCATATTCATATTGGTGCAGATGGAGAGACCAAAACTGGTCTTGACCTAGACAAAGTCTTGAAAACGGATGGGCCTTCTAATCTCCCTAGTGGGCCTTGCTTCAGTTGGCCTATTTGGATCAAGAGGCCTATCACACGCCTCAGCCTCTTCCTCTTTAGTCTTCCCTTCCACAATTACAATTTATGATATCTTATATACATATGTTTTCTTTCTTCTCTCTTTTCTACATAACCAAACTAGAGAAAACAAAATTTCTTAAAATCATCTTTTTACTTTTTGCACCTTTTCCTTCCTTCCTTTTTCTTCACCAACATTTCATTAGTTTTCCTTTATGCTTTCCGTTTTCCCCCATCGTTTCCTTCATCGAGTTGGATTCTAGGCTTCAATGATGAAGTAATATGGAAATAAGTCAAAAGGGTCTAAAAGAAGTAGTCCAAGATTTTTCTACCGCGCTGCCCTACGTTTCGTGCAGCCCATAACTTTGCTTTACACTCGCAGTATCCAACACGGAATTACGCAAACTTGTACATGTCATATAATCAACGTAGAATCCAAAGGATTTGCTTAGTATTACAAGAAAAATATCTCATAAGTGATGAGATTTATTGTTAGATACGTGTCTAAAGTGGTTATTTTGCAAACTTCTTAGAATTAGGCCGTAAGATTTTTTCCCCGAATATTTTAATTTTGGTGTAAAGAGTGTTCACTTTTACTAGAACAAAAAAGCACATTATTTAATATGTACTAGAGTATAATTTTACCTTAATGAAGATAACTTATGTCTCAATTAAACGTGAAAAATGCGCAAGTAATTTTCTTTTTTATAATTCAATTATATGAAGCTATAACTCTAGCAAATTGTGGATTCTAGCTAGGACAATTTACTTCATCTGCCTAGAAACAAAATGCACGAAATTTCGAAGAAAAAAACATATATAGATATAAATTTAGAGCCATGAATTAAGTAGCACTTATTACACGTTTTTTTTATTCTATTCTTTTTTAGAAAAGTATAACTTGGGTGCTAAAAAAAAGAAGAAAAGTATAACACGTCATTCCTGTTAATTTTGTTCTATGTGTAAGATATACACTAGATATAGTTTCGAAATATATTAGGTCGCATTCGTATAGCGGTACCTACGACAAAAGTCACACAAGGAAGGCAACAAAATAAGACCACGTTCTAGAATGTTTGGGTCTCTATCACGCACGCCGAACCAATTTAAATCAGCTTTGTAGATAAGGCTCCTTTGACGTTAAATCATTGAGTAGTGTAGATTTGTTCCAGAAGAGCGTGATACACAAAACCTTTCGAGCATGCGCCATGTATTAAGGTCCAGCACAGTATATCTATAAAGCACCGATACAAATACCGACATCAGACACAACACAGAACAGATGGACACATAATTTATATATGTGACAAAAATTTAAATTAATAATTAAAATTTATATATTTATCTTAAAACAAGTACCTCACAAAAAGTATCAAGAGTCATAATAGTTCAGAACACAAGAACTTTACCTCTTAACAAAAGAATATAAGAAAATAATTTGTTAAGTTGTTTAATAAAGAGTCTCAAAAAAACGACTTTATCTCTTTAATATTTAGGTTATTCAAAAAAATTAAAAAAAAGTTGAGTGCTTAATATATTGATAGAGATTTGTTTCTCTACTCATCCATATTAGAAAAACTAGTTTATTTAGAAAATAAAGATATTTTTTTATGTGTCGGGAGATTAGTCTCGTGGCATTCGAGTAATGACTATGAAATACTTTGTATAAATAGATAATTAAATTAGACATTAAAAAAATGTGTCATTTGCTTGTCTGTCACGTGTCAAACACCTTCATCTATCAACTCACATGTTTCGTAACATTTAACAAAAAGTTAAATTCTTTAAATATATTGATAGAGATTTGTTTCACTAATAGTCCATATAGAAAATACTACTTTATTTAGGGAAAAAAGCAAATTTTTTACCTATCGAGAAATTAATCTCATGACATTCAAGTAACAATTATGGTGACACTTTGTATAAATAAGTAAATGGGACATTGCCAAAATGTGTCATTTGCATGTTTGCCACGTGTCGAACACCTCCTTCAGCCACCGACTAACATGCTTTATAACATTTGACATATAGTTGAGTTCTTTAAATATAAAGATTGAGATTCGTTTCTCTAATCGTCCATACGAGAAAGATTACTATATTTAGAAAAATAAAAACAACTTTTTTACGTGTTGAGAGATTAATCTCATGACATCCAATAACAACTATGAAGACACCTTGAATAAATAAATAAATTAGACACTATAAAAAGTTGTCATTTGCATGTTTGTCACGTGTCAAACACCTTGAACAACACAGGTTATAACATTTGACAAATAGTTAAGTTCTTTAAATATAAAGATTGAGATTTATTTCTCTAGTCATCCATACAAGAAAGAGTACTATATTTAGAAAAATAAAAGCAACTTTTTTATGTGTTGAGAGATTAATCTCATGACATTCATTAATGACTATGGAGACACCTTGTATAAATAAATAAATTAGACATTGTAAAAGGTGTCATTTGCATGTTCATCACGTGTCAAACATCGTCAACAATCAACTTATATGCTTCATAACATTTGACAGATAGTTGAGTTCTTTAAATATAAAGATTGAGATTCGTTTTTCTAGATATCCCTATAAAAAATACCACTTTATTTGAAAAAAAAAACAACTTTATTGTTGAGAGATTAATTTCATAACATCTGAGTAACTACTATAAAGACATGTTGTATAAATAAATAAATTGGACACTGCAAAAATGTGTTATTTACATGATTGTCATGTGGCGAACATATCCTTCGACCATTAACCAAGATGTTTTATAATATTTAGTAGATAATTAAGAATTCTTTAAATATAAACATTAAGATTTGTTTATCTGGTCGTCCATATATAAGAAGATGATTAAAATCAAGCCAACTTCTCAAAGTGTAGTCATTAGAGTAACGACTATACAAATACCTCTATAAATAAATAAGGTATAATTACTGTACTTCTAGAAGACAATTCACAAGCTTATTTGAGGCGCCTCCTTCCCCTTTTAATAATGACTAGTCCCATTTTGGGAGATGCAAACGTTGGGAAGATGGTCAGTCTCTCTCACCAAAAGTGTCAAACATGAGAGCCCACGTTTAATTTGCTTCTTATTTTCCTATTCTTAATTTGAGCCAGTGGTTGTGGTTGTGGTTGTAGGATCCAAACACATCAAAGTCAGAATATAAGAGAGATAAAAGACTTCTTTTGTTCATGGAGAGGAAGGAGACTATTGATTTTTCTTCTTATTTTTATCTTGAAGCCTCTGGTGACTCTGAAGAAGCTGATTTTGATCCCACCTTTGCTTGTGAAATGGCCAAAGCAGATGGTGGTGGCGAAGTTGTTGATGATAATGATGATGCTCTATCTTGCAATGGATCTGGTGCTTGTAATGTTGCTGAATTCGATGGGTGTGATGAGTCTTGTGATGAGCATGATGGTGGGATTGAGAAGAAGGAGGAGGAGGATGGTGTTTATGGAATCTCATACTGTGAAGATGATGAGATGCAAGAAGAACAGATGAAATCCTATGTGTCTTTTGATTCAGGCCACAAGTCTCTGGATGAAATGGAAAAGAACAGGCTCTTCTGGGAAGCCTGTTTGGCATCTTGAGATTGTGTTAATTTCTTGGCTTTCCCTTTTTCTAAATCACCCATGTGATCCATATTTGTTCGACATTAAGGGTCACAGCTTAAATTTTCTTTTCTTTTTAAATGTAGCAGCTTAGAGAAATCTTTTAATGTTATGTAAATATTTAACCGTTAGAAGAAAAATATTTTCTCTGTTTTTTTAATTTCCCTGCATTTGTTCCATAATTGTTCATTGAATGTTGTTCAGAATGATTTGCTTTGTGAAATAGAGATAATCCAATAAAGGCGAAGGATACTGAAATAGTCTACTTTAATTGATTGAAGAATATTTGGAAATTATTGTAAACTTATGATAAACGGACAAAAGAACTAGGTACTGGGTAGGATGGCGTAGGTTGAAGACATAGTTGGCTTGTAGGACGAAAGCAATGGAGCTTAATTAGTTTGGCCATACCTTACGGATTTAGCATGTATGGTTCGACATTGGCTGCTATAAAATATGAGTCTGCAACGTTTGACCCGCGTTTGCCAATTTGTCTGCTCCTTAATTTGTTTCAGATCAGAGGTATAACCAGATTCGTTCTGGTCAATTTGCTCATACAAATTAATCGTTTGTTTTTATCTAAAATCACATGTGTGTTTGGTAAAATAAACATGTTAACTTTTAGTTTAATTAAAGATTGTTTGATTCAAATAGATGATGTGTTTTGGAAAGAAACTTATTAATTTCTAAAGTTAATTTATATAGAGTGAGCTTAGCACTTTGAACGGGAATGGATATGATATGAAATGATTTATTATTTATATCAGAATATTTATGATCTGTACATAAACAGAATGACATGATATGAAAATGATTTATTATTTAAATCAGAATATTTTGAACAAAATTAGACTTAGCGAAAAAAGTTTCTTTTTTCAAATACTAACTTGCTTTTTTCATTTTCATTCACGTTATCTTATTAAAACTTATTCTTTGCCTTTCCTGCGTTAAAAACACCCTTAACATGCCTACCCTCTCACTTTCTTTAACACTCCTCAAATATTATTTAATACTATAAAATTGTCAAAACTATAATATAAATCCATTTATGTTGTTTAATTTATTTAATAAAATATTTATAAATGAAATAAATTTAGAAAAAATATTATCCTAATTTTTAAGATGATAAATTATTTTAAATAAATTAAAATATGAAAAGTGATAATTATTTAAAAATATATATAATTAACAAATTTAAAATATGAACAAGTAGTTCATATGTTATTTTTATATATATATATATATATATATATATATATATATAGTTAGTTCAATTAATTAACTCATCACCTCCCAATTTTTATAGTTAACTTTTCAACTTCTTTGTCTTCAACATCAAGTTTTACCTAACACACCCATTGCATGTTTGAGCAAAAATAAAATGCAATCAAATGAGAGATTCAAGTTCATTGATTTGAACAACGATTATATTGTGCATATAAGTATAAATAAATAAAGAGAAAGGCTTCACGGGGTTCAACAAAGAAAGATTGACTTTTTATTATTCTGGCTTAGTTTAGATTTAAACATGTCAACTTGATTACTTTGGCTTGATTTTTCCATCAGATTGATGCAAACTATGAACATCCTTAATTTTGCTTTAGCTTAGGGTCACGTACGAAATTTTAACCACAATTGATTTTGAGAAGAGGAAAAAAAGAAATAATTTTTGCATTCGATTGAGAAATTTTATGAAAAGAAATTATATAAAAATCACTTTATTTCATGCCTAATCTTAATCAATCTAAATCATTTAAATTTTAAAATCAAATTTGCAAACAACCATTCAAACACTTCCTTCCATCTTGATGAATTTCTGAACCATTCAAATTTTGATCATACTGAAGATACATAGAAAGCATCCATGTGTCAGGCTAAGCTAAATCGATCTCCCCGTTCCGCAGGAATTCATCGATTTCACAGCACTTGACTGAAATTTGAAGAGGTGGCTACACCTTTAGCCCATTCCCCAAGAACATACAGAACCAGGTCAAATTCAGCCCTAAACTGAACATAACCTGCCCATTACACAACAAGGAAGCGGTTCCTACTCCATGTATTAATTTACACAAGCAAACCTGCTCTGCTTGTAGAGACAAAAACTGAAAAACATGGTACTAAAAAACTTCTACAATGAAAATCAGTTCTTAAATAGAAGCAAGGAGTGGTGGCACAGGTGAAATAGAATCTGCAAACTTATCCCTCATCTCCACATCTTTGGTGCCGGTACATCCTATTGATGAACTACTTGAGTCAACATTTGAGGCCAAATCAGTCAGTGTTGTACTCAAGCAGGAATTCCCTGTTTTGCCATCAGTAACAGATATGGAAGGTTCCATGCTATAGCCAGAGAAACTCCTGGTGCTAACATACTTATCCAAATGACCTGCAGATTCCTCTGAGAATCCTTTTTTGTTCTCGTCCAACTGATTCAAGAAGCACTCCTCTATCTCGCTCGAAGATCCGGCTTCCCCTTCACTACTGTGACCATAGTGAGCATGATCATCATAATCTGATTTGGTCCCTCTCAATTCACCGCTTGTGTCCATTTCTCGCTGACTGCCGTATTCATCCTCAGACTGGCATTCTGATGAATGATATGACATGGGAGAATAGCCACCTGTTGCTGTTTGTTCGTGTTCTCTAAGTGTCTTCATGATGAGTGTCTTGAGTAAGTTCATCACTTGAACCGCATGCATCAGGGCTGTTAGAGGATCAGACATCTGTTCCAGGAGACACAGATGAATTATCAATAGACCATTTTAAAGTATACATAGTTTTCATGTGCATAACAGTAGAATAGCCTACTGTAAGCAAAATATGGCAAGTTGTTTGGCAATGAAAACTGAAGATTGCTTATGTGAATGAAGATATGAATGATAGATTATTTTGTTTTAAGGACATACCATTTACCCAAAACAAAGGAAAAGGATAAACTAGGATAAATTACTTTTGAAAATATGCCTAAATATCTGCTTAAGCTTTTTTTTTTTAGTATCTGAAACTTTGGTTTTTAAAAGATATGGATATTATTCTTATCATCTAAACTTAAAGATGATATCCGCTTGATTGTAAGACTAAGATGTGGTTAGTATTTGAACTTTGTGTTATATGTTAGCTCCATATATAGAGACAAGAAAGTAAAGTTAAAGCACCTCTCTTCATAACATATCTCTCCTTTTAATTAAAAAAATTTCAAATAAAAACCAACAAATACAAATAGAAGAACATTAAGCAAACACCGACAATTTTAACATCCAATGTGTATGTGAGCATACCTGAGTCATGTTTGGAGCAAAAACCATTGCAATATTTCTAGCATTCATTTTGTTAAATTCCTCCTCTTCTACAACATCAGCCATGAGATCAATAGCCCAGCTGAGTAAAGCAGACTCGGTTGGCTTTAGCTGCTTCACAAGCTCAACAGATTCTTCTTCTGTGTTGCACTGAAGAACTTGCTCAGGGGAAAGACCATCTAGCACTCCCGAAGGTAGCTCTCGGAACCAGGCTTTGATCAGCCCCGCTAAACAGTGGACATCAATGTCATCCGGCACAATGCCCCTATTCAACTGGTCTCTCACATGCTCCTCTTGACTATTTTCGGGGTTTATACGAAATATACCCTCAGCCTGAAAATTGATTGAAGAGAAAAAACAAAAAGATAGTTAGTATGAAACTCACTAGTCACTACTTGCAAGAGCTTAGAGCTTGGTGTTACAAATGATGCCAAAATATACAATACAGTCAGTACCTTTAAGCCTCCCTGTGAGTATAGACGGTCCTGCATTAGCAAGAGAATAGTGGGGACACTGTTTCCTTTTGGATCATAAGAACACTGCATAGATTCTGCTGAGACACCAAACACACTTACACTGGAAGCATACATGACAAGAAATCACAAGTTAAAACGATGCTACAAACATGGAAAAAGACAAAAAAAAAAAAACTGCTAGAAGAATAAAAGTCAGAAAACAAGGCTGGATTATAATTTCTAAAACATGTAATAGCAGCAAAAAAGCAAAATAAGAAACTCTAAACAAGATAGAACAGATCATTCCGTCGCTAACTATGTACAAGTATTTGAAAGAACCTTGATCCCATTCTATATTCATTCCGTGGCTAACAAAGCATTCAATGGACATGTGCCCCAAATCCCAAACAATTATGAAGTTCCCCATTTTGCAACTATACATCTAAGTCAAGACTCTACAGGATCAGGACCAAAGTTAAAAGAATAACGACCAACCCGAATGCACTAGTTTGAAACAAAGTTCTGGCTACATCATCTTCTTCACTACCCTTCATGAAAGTCTTACACTTTCTTTCTCTTCCACACACACACACACACACACACACAGAGAAACATAAACATCAACACGAAAAGCTCGTCCAAGCAAAAAAAACAAAAAACAAAGGCTTTTAGCATTTGAAGCAGAACCCATTTGAAATCTAACAAAAAAAATGCGTTTTTTTAGAAAGAAGAAGAGTAGTAGTAGTTTACCTAGCACTGGGGACCCTGGCAGGGATCTCGACTTGGAACTCATAGGGAAGACCGAGGAAGCCGTTGAAGCGGTCGAAGGTGACATGCGTGATGTGCTGGACGTTGGTTGGCCATCCGATCTCCATGTGATGGACGGTGGAGATTACATCGTCGGGTGGGTCCACCCTGCACGACACCATCGATTTTCTGATGGCCGCCAATAGAAGCGCCACCAGCGACAGCTGGTTCTGCTGCTCTTCTTCCTCCTCGGCGGTTCGTGCCGACCTCGTCCGCTTCCCGCCGCCGCCGCATCCACCGCCCTTGGTAACCATGACCACTCCGGTCATTCTATTTCTCTCTCTCTCTCTCTCTCTCTCCGAGATGAGCAAATAAAATTTGAGGATGAATGAATGGGAATGGGAGTTAATGTGTTTTGTTGGGTTGCATTCAATTTCGTTTCTCTATGTTTAAAGTTCAAACTTCAAACGGCCACTCACTCCTTTCTCTCTTTCTCTCTCTTTCTTTAATTTATCTAATGCTACCCTCTCTTTTTTTACCTCCATGTTTCCCTCAATTACCACTCCTGCCACTCTGATTTAATTACTAAATTACATTAATTAATTAATTAACGTGGACACCATTTGGTCAATATGTCATATTATTGTCAGTATTTTTAATTAATTAAAATTAACATCTTATGCCAGTAACAACTTGTCAATGCTGGTCAATGGAAGTTACTGACATAAAGGTTTAAAACTACTGAGATGTAATATAAAATTTAATTCAAAGAATAATGTTAACAATATTTATAATAGGTTTTATTGTATTTTTATTCTCTTTAATTTGGATTAGGTATTTTTTTTTAAGTTAGTTCGATTTTAATATTTTTAAAGTTAAAGAAATTGGATTCCCTGGTCAATTTTCTTTTATTTTGAACCCTCATTTTCCTATGTTATATTCAAATACTTATAAATTTATGATGAAATTAGAATATAGAAAATGTATATAAATGTTGAAATAAGAAATTTAGTGATACTTTAAAAAATTTGAAAGAGGTTATAAAATGTATTACAAGAGTTTGGTTAGGACAACTTTTAAAGAGGTTATAAATGTTAGGAAAACTTTTAATAAAAAAATTAAGTTTAAATTTATTTTTCGTCTCTATAGTTTAAGTATCTTTTTGTTTTTGTCTTTTTAATTTTTTAATTTAATCTTTGTAAAATATGTTTGTTTTATTTTTTTTCCTTACAACACTTTAGATATCACTTAAAAAGTGCTTGGAGTAGTTAAAAACATATTATTTAAAATATTAATTTAAAATATTTAAGGATGAAAAATAAAACAAATATATTTTGTAAAGACTAAAACGGAAAAAAAATTATAGGGACAAAAATGAAAAAAAGCTAAATTACATAAACAAAATAAATATATTTTTTATTTTGAATTAAATTTAATATTATAGTTGAAGAATTTTAAGGCAAAAGAATTTAATAAATTAATTTGTAAATATTTTGACGGAAAAATATGAATTTAAGATTTAAAGTAAAACAAAATCAACAGAAAACCATATTTATTAAATTTTAAAAATATAGATACTTAATTTACTGATAAAAAAATTAAGAGACTTTAATTACATATAATATAAATTGGAAAAAAATAAAAGTTCAAGTAAATTTATATAAGATTATACTTAAATTTTAAAATTTGTCAAATTAAAATTCACACTTATATGTTTGGAGGTGTTGACTGGTAGGTTCTGTTTATTTAGTTTAGGTTTTGGATTTAGAAATGCAGTTAAGGGATTAGGTCCTGGCCGTCCGCCTAGTGCTTTAGGTGGATACACTTTATAATTTTTAATTTTGTTTGTTTTGATGAAAGGTCTTCGGACTTGTATAACATGGGAATCCTTCAATTCCAAGTATGTTAAAATTTGCTCCCTAAAACACCATGTCAATTATTAATCATTGAAAAAAAGGTTGAAATGTGTATAATATCCATACTAGTATCTTTTGGATTGGATGGTCATTTATTTGTCATGATTGGAAAATAAACAAAATAAATCTTGAATTAAATCATCATCCACACAATCGCTTTGATTTGTCCATCAAAAACCATATTGTTAGAACTTGGATCTAAGGACGTTAGAGGAATTTAAAAAAGATAACTTAATAGTTTTTATAACTACTATTAAAAGTAGTACTTTTTAACTTTTTAATACATTAAATGTTCCTGTTTCATATAATTTTTTTATTTTAAGTGATTATGATTACGATAAAAAATATTTATGAACATAATACAACATTACTCATAAAATTATACGGTGTTGAGTAATTAATATTTCTCTTA
>CM023950.1:2338466-2409624 GCA_013407115.1 Glycine latifolia
ACCCTCATTTCAAGAACCTTCTTGGCGAATCCCATCAACAAACTAGATTATCTAGGCAAGGTACAATACTTATGTAAGAATTCCAAGAGCAGTTCCAAATTCTTCAAATCAAAGTTGGAGACACACTTAAGCAATTTCTTCCTAGCCACCAATTCCTCCAGCACAGCCACCATATACCCAGGGTTCATAGTTTGCAACACAGACACCAGAGCCTCCCCATGCTCAAACTTGTTCAACAGCGTGTCATGCTCAGCCAACTGCTTCTTCTTGGGCTTCATAACCAAGAAATCCCCCTCGGACGGCTTCGTTCTCTGCCCTCTCCTTTTCCTTTTCCTTCATCTTCTTCTTGCTAGCATAGATCACTCCATTGGATGTCCCAATTGCCCTGGTGGAACAATCCGGTGAGTAAGCGATCGACAGAGAGGAGCGGGGAACCTCATGGAATGTGTAACCTTCAATGATCCATAATCAAACACCTTCAACTACCCATCCAACCCAACACTCATGATCCTAAACTGATTTGATGATTC
The DNA here is from genome assembly GCA_013407115.1 of Glycine latifolia. Classification (NCBI taxonomy): domain Eukaryota; kingdom Viridiplantae; phylum Streptophyta; class Magnoliopsida; order Fabales; family Fabaceae; genus Glycine; species Glycine latifolia. The sequence goes on from CM023950.1 coordinate 2,338,997, forward strand.
TTCTCCATCATCCTTCCCAATTCTCCTGACACAAATCGATGTAACTGTCTTGTTGTGACTCTCCATGGAATACACAAGCTTCCCTCCACCAATCAAGTCCCACAGCTTAACCGAATTCCCACCAGCCGTCGCAACCATCCCTCCGGACGGCAAGAACACAACATCCTCCACCGGCGCACCGTGGTTCACCTGCACCAACGATATTAAATCCCTAACCCTAGAATCCCAAAGCTTGACGACATGGTCATAGGAGCCTGTAACGAAGATTTCAGAATTCACAGGGGAGGAGTCTCCGCACCTGACGTAGTCCTTGTGGCCGAGGAACTCGACAACCGGGGTCGCCTCGGCGACGTCCCAGAGTTTGACGAGGGCGTCGTCGCCGGCGGAGATGAGGTGGAGCTTGTCGAGGCAGGGGAAGTGGACGAAGCGGACGGAGCGGGAGTGGGACTTGAGGCGGCGGAGGGCGGTGCGGGACTTGACGTCAAAGACCTGGACGAGGCCGGAGAGGTCGGAGGCGGCGAGGAGGCGGGCGTCGGAGCGGAAGGAGGCGCAGGTGACGGCGTCGGAGAAGGAGGAGATGGTGGCGGCGGGGGAGAGCGTTGCGTAGCTGAAGAGAGTGAGGGAGGCGGAATGTGCGGCGGCGAAGGAGTGAGGGGGTGTTGGAGAGAACGTGATGGAAGGAACAGAGATGAGATTGGGAATTTGTTTGGTCTTGAAGGAGGACCAGTACTTGGATTCAGGGGTTTGCTTAGGGGTTCTGGCTTTCGATTTCAGCTTCGGCTTCACCGGAAAATTCTTCTGAACTCTTGCTTCCTCCATATTTGCAACCTTGCGACTACGACACCTCCCGTACCGCAAGCCAAGGTTTAGGGTTTAGGAGTGCGGTGTGTACTATTTAGTATCACTCTTATGTTCCTCGCGTAGTCGATACATTAGTATTAAAATGTTATTTTATTTTGATTTTTTTCCTTCCTAAATTTTATTGCTTTTTTTTATATAAATCTTTAAAAACAAAAAAGTATTCTTGATTAGACATCCAATACACGGGGTTTTTTTTTATATTGTTTCCACTTTGAATATTATTTTTAAAAAATTACTGCAATTAAATTACCCCTAATTAATAGTGGTATGATGAATTTTCGGAATTAGTTAATGTGACATGAGACATTTACAATATATAATGGAAAATTGCTTGGCAATAGAGCTAGGCAAAAGGGGATTTACAACATGTGTTTTTTTATTGGGTATTGAACCCAGGTATGTATGCTGAAACATGACGATGTTTAAATTCACAAGTGTGCACCTTTTTTTTTAATGTAAGGGGTGTGTTCGTGTTAAACCAAAATTGACCCGTTCTTATTTTTTCAGATGGTGATGAGAACAGTGGATGTAGTTTTTTTTTTTTTTTTTTTACACACGGGAAGCAGTTTTTGCTTTCTTCAATCTATTATTGGTAGGTATTCTTTTGTAGTCTCTAAAAAAAATTATTCCATTCTTAGTCCTCATTTTTTTTTCATTTTAGTCCCTAAAAGATTCTACATCTAAGGACCAAAAACCGAACGTCACAAAAGATGAAGGACAAAAAGATAATAAACCGAACGTCTTTTGGAATGTTTTGTTTCTTTTCCTTATTCTAATTCTTTGCATCCTTCCCATGCGTTTTTGCAAAAATTGACCCTAATTTCTGTAATTTATATTTCAATGATGAATGACTACATCACAGTTGATTTGATGCTTATTGGTTTCCAACCTCTTTTAATTTCACGGTCTAAGAAAAGTGGGGGGCTTTATCATGTTCCAGAATAGTTTATTGCCTTCCTTTCTTTTGGGATAACAAACTGACTCCCCATAAAAAGTGTGCAACGAAGTGCATTGCACTTTAAACGAGTTCCATATGGCGGCCACTATCTGCCCCCTCTTTCTTGTGCTATTTTGCTGCTATTGTAATAATTTGCTTCCATTGGAGTCTGATTCTTTTGTATGAATATTGTAGAACTTCGTTGGCAATGGTAATTTCATGAAGGAACTTAATACGAATACTCACCAACCTGAGTCAATTCTTGGCACAGTTACATTACATGCATCAAATCTGAAGCAACTGCATCTTTTAGCCGACTTGATGTGAAAACATGCATCCCAGATTAAGCGATATGGTAGCTTTATTAGCTATATCCAAGATTAAGCGAATAATCTTTCGTTGAGGCCTTTTTTTTCTCAGTGGACGGGGAATACTTTTATAAACTTGAGAACTGCCTACTTTTATTTCAAACTTTTGAGACTTGAGAGACGATTGATCCAAATGTTATGAACATGTATATAAAGGAAAAATATATATATTTATCTATGATACAATATATATACCAAACATTGGTATTCCCTCACTAAGTTATCAATCCCCATGTTGAGGGGGAGAAGACACTAACATCTCTTCCACTTTATCCATGTCCCATGCCTTGTAAACCCAATCTCCACAAGCCATCCGCTAATGGCTAACATAAAATAATGCACTCTCTCAAGCTATTTGCATGCTGCTGTTGAGAGTTTGCTTTTCTGCAACTGGAGAAGAATATAGTACAAAATATGTATTCTGTCAACAATGACAGGTATACAAACAGAGCATTCGGTTGGCAGGATATCAAGCGACGACAAAAAATCCCCAATGTGCAGTATTTATTCAAGTCATGAATTATATCATATATATGCTAGTGAGCCACGATCAAGGTCAGGCTGTGGTCGACCCCGAGTAGGAGTTGGGGGCCTCTGAATATTGAGCTCCTACAATAAGCAAATGAGCACCAAAAAATGAGAATATCCAACAAATCCACTTACTTCATTAATTGTTAAATACAGTATAGAGAAGAAAGGTACTGCATAAGGGCTCACCTGCATCCATGTCTCATCCATACCACGCTCAGGAGATGTCTCAGGAGACTGAAGGGGAGGTGGTATGGGATGAATTAATTTTGGAACCACAACCAAACCCCTGCCAACTACCAGTATAGCTCCCGCATTGTTCGCAGTTCCTAAATCACACACACACACCCTGCGTGAGATTGAAATGCTATAACATGCAAATGAGAATGCTGGTGAGAAATTATGCTTACCACAGTAGTTGGTTGCAGAAAAAAGGGTGATTAATTGTCCCTGGGCAAAACGTTCAAAACCATCCATGACACACTCATGGGCCCTTATAATGAGCTGCAATTTATTTTTCTTACAAAATTCTGTGACACGATCAGGCTGCATAAAATAAGAGAAGTAATAGGTCAGCTTCCCCTTTAAATAGCAAGAACTTTAAGGCATGCCCACTATTGAATAATATTCCACTGTATAAAATGTTATCAATAAGTAAAAATTTATGATTTTTGAATTCGGTTCAAAACAACTACTAATATTTCACAATACTTTTACAAATCAAATGGTGTCTTAATTACTAAATTCTAATTCCTAACCCTTTTTTTGGTCTTGAAGAGACTGCATAAATTTGTTACTTGACGTTTTCTTTTTTCTTTTTTTGGTTGAAATATCTTAATTTATATCACTACAGAAAACCGTGGATGAGTCGGAAGGGTTGTTAGACCCTTTTAAAAAACTGATTTTTCCTTTCTAATTAGGCACAGTTAGCTTGCTCCGAGCTAACTTATACTTTTTGGTCATGTAAAGGAAGACTAACATGCCTTAAAAATTGCTCTTATGAGAAGGTATTTTTCAAGTCAACACTGATAACATCTAACAAGGGACCACTCCAACTGAAGGACTTTTTAATTGCAAAAGGAAATTGTCAGAGAAAAGAGGGCAAGTAAGTTACAGGATGACAAGATATCCTACAAAAAGGGTGTGCGGGGGAGGGGCATTAGAGAGCATAATAAAGATTGATGAATATGGCAATGCTTCCCAATCTTTGGCATATATGAAATGACAACTCACTAGAAGTTAAAATAACCATGAGCCAAAAATACTAGATAGGAGCAATAGATCTGTTCTATTTCAACAGTGAATCAAATTGTTAGGACTGAAGAAGAGGCTATTATTTGATTTTGAAAGGTAATATTATAAATTAGTTTCCAGAGAGAAGCAACAAAGCAGCAGGCTAGGGCTAGGTAACCCTTTCAACTAGTTTTCAGACTTCAGGAACTGCAGAAATTGAAATCATATTTCTCACAAGGAATGATGTCCAAATTCTGTGGAAAGATTTTTTCCAGGCTATGCAACAGGGCTTCTTTTCTGTTTATTCATTTTTGACAGATAGGGAGGGAGGGGGGTGAAACTGATGATTCTTCCAACACTGGATGTGGATGAAATACATGATAGTAAAATAAATCATCCACTAGAATCACAACATTCATACAATAGTTTGTAATCTTAGCTGTAAACATGAGAATACATGCTCATACATCATAATCTATGGGAGGTGGGGTTGGAAAATAACCCGATAGCATGAAAGGTCAATTTTTACAATGAAAGATAGCATATACTTACCCCAAAAGTGACAAGCCCTGGGCCTCTAGCATTTGGTCTCAAACCCTCTACACTATCATTCTCTGTGGGATCAGACCTACACAAACCCATATATGTTGTAATAAAAAAATGAAGGAAAAATGGGCGGCCAATGCAAACTGCTCCCACCAAGTGGGCTTTGGGGACGGTATGGGTTTGCAACCACCCCCGCAAGTGGAGAGATTGTTTTGAAGATTCAAACACATGACCACCAGGTCATAAAATAGCAACCATACTGTTGCATTTGGGATCTCCCTCAAAGAAGGAACAAAAAGGGAACGCAAACATAACAAGAAGCCACATGACAAAAAAAAATAGATAGATAACAAAGAAAAGGTACCATAAAAGGTCCATTAATATAATAGATCCTGCATCCATTGTTATGGGCCTTTCAAGCTTCTCAATCTGTTCTACTGAATTGATAGATCTTCCAATGCCACCATGCATACAGATAATTTTCTTTTCAATAAGAGCAGCTAATGGAAGATAATTAAATAGTTGATTGAATCGTGTCCATGCCCATATCCCGTCATTTTCACCCTACAAAGCACATTGTTAGTTGCAAAGTTGAATCCAAAAATTGAATCAATCCAAGTACGTTTCTGTCTCTACCATTCTTTCAATGCACTCAATCCGAAAACCAAATAGTGCATTTATGTCAGCAGCTTCGTGGTTTCCACGTATCAAGTGAACATTCTCGGGATATTCAATCTACACAAGAATGTCAGTACAAGGTCAATTATAAACACACAGAAAAAACAAATACAATAATACCAGACAAATAACCTAGAATTAAACAGTAGCCTGCCTTAAGAGCAAGTAGCAAGGTAATGGTTTCCAAGCTATGCTGTCCTCGATCAACATAATCTCCCAAAAACAGGTAGTCAATATAGCTGAAACATTATATGTGTTAGCTAATTCCAAAATGTTCATATGAAAGAGGACAGAAAGAGAAGAATGCCTTCGAAAAATTTTCACTCAAGTATTGACTAGAAGAAATGTATTATTAACACAAAACAAGACCAAGTGTCAGATTAACCAATCCTGTTAAGGAACATACAGTACATATTAACTCCCAACCATCAGTTGGCACGTTTTATTTCAAATCGCAACAAATCGTAAGTAAACATTTCTAGACATGGTTTTTGGACAACATTTTTTGTACAGTGCATAGCTAATTTACTACAACAAACCATTGAGAAGAAGTGCAATCCACAAGCAAAGACAGGCAGCCCAAAGCTTGAGGCTCCCCTTAGTGGGGCCAGGGGAGAATAAATGTAGGCAATCTTACCGCACAGCAAGTGGATCAACTGTTACCAAGATTTAAAACTGTGACCTCCAGATCTCAAAGTAGCAACCTTACCAACGCACCAAGGCTCACCCACACACATAGCAAGGAAAGGTATACTTTTCAGAGTTAATTAGTCTTAAACTGAATTCAAAAGAATGAACCACCAATACCAAGTGCAGAACAATATCCCTCAAGACCTCAACTGTAGCTAACATATAAACTTCAAGATGTTTTTGACACATACTTCCAAATACTCTTTAAAAAGAATGTGGTAATATGCTTCCCAAGGAGTAGCCATTATTTTATGACTTTAAGAATATGGATGGTTGACATTTCACAATAAGTTAATTCATGATCAGAATGATGGAACTAAGTTGCAATGACTATAACTAAAACAATCCAGGATTACATGATAGATATCACAGGAAAAAGAGTTGATTGATACTCTATCTATACATTAGCTTTTTGATACATGAGCAATGTCTACAAATGTACACATGTAACAAACTTACGTGATGTCTCCTGCAGTAGAAGGAAATCCATATTCATCAAATAGCTGCATCAAATCACCAAACTGACCATGAAGATCACCAAATACTTTGACAGGAGCTTTCAGCTGAAGAACGGTTGGTTCATGCATAAATATTTGCTCGGCAGCATAGCAAAGTTCACCCACTTCATAAGAATCCAAGAAGAACTGCCTGTTTGCAGGAGCTTTCCAGTTACGAGGCCTAAGCAAAGTTGAAATTATCTGGCAAGAAGACAGTGATAATAAGAGATTGTTTAATGTAGCAATATGGTAATTAAGTGGGTAGACACTAGGCAGTCTATGTCAAGCGCAAACAATATAGACGAAGCAGAATGTGTATCAAATAATGCTTGCCTTTTTATGTAAACCCTGAGGAGATTTCTGCCTGGTGAACTTTTTCGTAGGATATGGCAAATCATTATTTACTGGAATCATGCGTCTGCTTTCATTTTCAAATTGATCTAGCGATAATTGTCTCACCATTCCACCTAGGTTACCTACAGTCTCCTTGGCAACTACAACCTGTAACAAAAATGTATATGATTTTGCATCCTTGAGAGGAACATGATCAGTTATAAAGAGGATTCGGAGCACATACAGCTCTAGGATGAAGGCGGACATCTCCCTCAGTGTCACTTCCATCTGAAACTGTTTCTGCAGCTTGTGAGTTTTCATCTGACAGAGATGTTTCTTCAGCAGGATTACTTGATATAGACTGCACAGCTTGCCAGACAGCACTCGCTGCCTCAGCTTCAGCAGCTGATGCTTCCCTCAGTTTCTCCAAGGAATTTTTGTCCATGCTGATAAAATGAACACATGTCAAGTTGTCATAAAACTGAAATAACCTGAGCATAAGAACAGTGAAGTAGAAGTGTTGAGCTTCTAAAGAAGGAAGCAAAAAATGATATACCCTGAGCCACCAAATGAAGGAGTGTCACGTCCACCATCCAAATTTGGTGCTGTTACATTATAATTAAAGTTAGATTGATTTTGTTTGGAGCTTGTAACAGGTGAAGCTCTCTCAGGAGAATTAATGTCAGGCTGCAATGGCGAATTTTCAGCCACTAGGAAATCATCTAGTAGTATATCTGCACAGGATAACATGATTTCATTAGAATTGGTAAACAATGGAACAAAATTTATATATATATAAGAATCATCAATGTAAGCCATATTAAAATGTAAAAACATCAAGACACTTGCAGTCCATAATACAAATTGGACGATTTTAACACATTAATTCCTTCAAGAGGCATTTCAGTTCCTTCTACCAAACTATTGATAACTGAGAATTAATCAACTCAAGGCATTATAATGCATAGCCCAAAGGTTAATAATGCAATCAGAATATTTTCGGAAAAAAGATATAGAAGAGCAAGTGAGCAACAAAGGCAAAGAAAAGAAAAAATTGTTATGCTATTGTATTTTCAAGTGAGCATTAAATTCAATTGCCATTAAGGGGAATTGTCCACAGGTATATAAACTGAACCCTAATAATTGAGGCAAGCAGTGTGGGTTGTTCTAACACTGCACTCACCTCCACAGATGCCTATAAGACAAACTGATCAAGTGATACAGCCCGAAAAACAACAAAGATCGTCCACAAAACAAGGAAACAATGGATATAGGATCCTATTGTCATGTTAGATTCCATCTTAAAATTAATTGGCATTAAGCGCAGTTGTTTGCAGGTATATAATAATAGAATATGCCTCATTCAAGTCAAAATATTGCAAGTACTTACCTCCTCTTAGACCACCATAGATAAATATATGAACACCAACAGCTGCTGCTGCATGGCGACAACGACGCATAAGCTCCAAAGGAGGGTCATAATCATGACCTTTGTTTGAACGTGAGGAGGACACAATGCCATTTCTGTCCAACCAAACCCCAGCAGCAGTGTCCAATACTGTCAAAGCAAGAAAAAGAAAACATAGGTATAGAGAGAGGAAATGGACAAAACAACACGACAAGAAATATACAATAAAAAATTTGGTAATAACATAGAAAAACAAGTTACCTGCAATGGATGCTTCACCTTCCACGGACCGTCCACCCCTGAGAACACCTCCTGTAACATGTAATCGTGTACCAACAAAAACCTGAAAGAACACAATGCAACATTCGATAACTTTTAGAACATCTAGAGGATATCTCTAGATATCATATCATTATATCTCAGAATATTTTGGCCTTTAGAGAACCTTTGATGATCTTTTAGCAATAAATTCCATATATATTTCAGGATTTGTTTCCTTATTTAATTAGGATGAGGAGTCTTCTATTATAGTAAATAGAGCTTTGTACTTTATCTTTTCTATCACATCTTTCACAACACTATTGATTTAATACATCAGAATATTCTCTCTTTCCCTCCGTATCTACCCAAATTCCTAAACTTTCAACAAGATCAATTGACATCATTATAAAAGTAGAGAAATCTTACACTAATGCTAAGCCACTGAACTTGTTTTTCATCCAACTACTAAAAGATATCAAGAACTTATTCTGGAATGCAGAATTAAATAGGAAAGAGAGGAATCCACTTTATATTCTTTTAAAATTTCACACAGTCTCTCTTTATTGCACAAGAACAAAATGATGACAAATAAAGCAAACAAAATTAAGCATTCAACTGTTGGAGAAAAATAGTATAAGAAATAAAGCGAGATAAATAGAGTAATATTTTCAAAGACGGTATCTTTTCCCAAATCCAAATCTATGTCAACCACTACTATCTATATAACCTCTCCTGTTTAGTGTTATAAACCACAATTAGCTTATCAGAATGTTAGACAACAAGAGATAAATGGCTTAAAACCTTTTCTTAGAGGTGTTTGTGTATGAAATATAGCCTTTAAGTGGGTATGAAGCACAGTTATCAATCCCGGATAGCACCAGAGTAGCTGAACCCAAAGCCACTCTAATTGGGCCTGAATAGTGGATATCGGGATGAATGCTATTATGAATTTTCCACATATAAAAAACTAACACACCCTAGTACTAGGAGGCTCCTTGCTATGCGAAGGTATGTGAGACGGTCATTGAATGCAGTCTTATCCTTATATATGCAAAAAGGTTATTACCGAATTCGAATCCATGACCAACCAGTAATCAAGACACAGCTTTACCGTATATTATGAAATTTCCGTATAAAAGTTAAAATAATTTATGCTACATATATAAATGCAAAAAAAAAACAATAATAATTAAAGGTATTTTCATAATTAATGATTAAAAGCCATAAATTTAAGGCAAACACAGAAACAGAAGTTATTAATAAGAGTCAAGTAATATAAAAGAAAGTGCAGCAAGAAATGGCATTTTAAGGTTGTCTATATGAACAGTACAATGAACAAAGAATATAAAACAAAACATAGACTCCTCTAGTCCTCTTTGACATGAACAGAACAGACCCCAAAGGATTGAACAGAGTAGAGACCACAGAACAGTGTGTCAGAGTTCTACAGAGTGTGGATTAGCTGGAAATTCCACCAGTGCCATGGGTTGGCTGGAAACTCCACCAACATGCTATGACTATGAGTTGGACGGAAATGCAGCTGAGAGCTCTGGATCAGATGGTTTGCATCGAAGAGAGAAGTGACCAGCATTATTTAGCCTTTGATTGGAGTGAGAGACAGAAAATAGGGTTTGTGTCCAGATGAAGTAAAAGGGGGGCAAAATCCCAAGATTATGCCAGCCCCACCCCCCAAACAGCACCAAACAATATCGTTTGAGGAGCCAAAAAAGGAGACATTTCGTCTCCGATGCAATAGCAGCCACGATTCATGGCACTCCAGGTGCAACAGTGAGCTGTAACACAACGGGGTTCCACTGAGTGACCTATAGCCATGATGCTCCACAATGCTGCTACAGCAGCGCTAAAGCATGCAAATGACTATTCTGGTATAATGTGAGACCCCATAATGCTTAGATCGATGTAAGAACAATTCTTACCATCTGGGTCTGTGCAGCCACATACATGTACATAAACAAGCTTTATTGTGAGAATAAGAGAAGTTAATCTCCACATCATTGTGCATGAACAAATCATGCCACTTTTCAAAGCAATAATGAGAGAGGCATGTAAATGAATCCTAGTGAAATAAAATAGAATATATAAAAAAAAAAGTATCAGAGATTAAAAGTAGGAATCTCTCACATACCGCAGCATGTTGATACCTAGGTGAAGGGGAAACTCCCGGTGCAAGGGTCCATTCCCACTGGCCATTCCTATGCATGAGCAGCCCATAGGCATCTGCTAGTGGCTGCAAAAGATAAATACGATAAATGCTATTATACTTCACTAAATATGCCTCAAACGCAAGATTCAGAAGTCAGAACAATATAATAATGTATGCTTTTCTGCTTCGAATATAATTACTTATCACTCAGCACACTACAATTTAACAATGCAAATGGAATGTCGAAAATCCTGGCATGATAGATTAGCAAACTAAGTTTTCTATAAGCAACAGATCATGATGATCTGATTTAAAAAAATATGATCGAACATACAGCTCCAGAAGAGTCTCTTCCACCACAGAGTAAAAACATTCCATCTGAGCGGGCACTAGCAGTTGCGTACCTAAATTGGGGTAGAATAGTGTAAAATTACAATATATTCATATATGTAGAAGCAATGAAGACAGCTAAGGCTTCATTAGCCAAGAGGCTAGACAGACTTACATTCTGGCAGAAGGTCTGTCACCTTCTGGGTTCAGCTTCTGCCACACATAAGGTTTTTGAGCAGTATCCAAAGCCCAAGCATCAGATACAACTCTTTTCCCTGCCACACAGTATAAAAAATTAAACTATTTGTTAGGTAGCACATGACAATATACACTTTCTTCACCAGAGATTCCAAACAGATATATGTAACATATGAGTGCCCAAGGAAAACAACTTAGAGAAATCTCCACTATCAATTCCACAGTGTTTATTCTCAAATTTTGAACTAAACAAGATGGAGGTAATATGCAATAAGAACTGGATAAAAAAGAGTCAAACTTTTGTCGCAACTTTTCTTTAGTATTTTCGGATGTATAGCAAACCCAAATACAAAAGGAACTTATGCACATGGCATTCACAGGTATGTTTGGATTCCCATTGGGGAAATTCCAAGCCACAGTCAAGGTAAAAGCTCATCTCCGGCAGCTTTTGCCAAAAATATGGTTTGGAGGTTCCGGATTGAAATTCAAACCCACAGTAAGTCAAGCTCTAAAATTTTCCCAACTCGATTGTTCCATTGATAAAGTCTAATCCTCATACAACAACTAATTTACCACAGCTTTATAATGAAAATTTGAAAAACAACAACTCCGTAATGAATTTGTCTCACCGTCATTTCCGCTGACAGTTACTAGATATCTCTGAGCAACCAAGTCCATTGCATGGCCATAGCGTGGACCGGGTCCTTGCCCTTGTACAACGACCCTACAATTAAAATATTAAATTAGTAGCAATATTGACTAATTGCGTGATTTTGTCAAATTCAAGAAGCATGGAAAACGAAAAACATGTCTAATTACAACAAACCTCACCTGTGCCATTTGTATTTATCATTGGTCAAGTCAAGCACATAGAGATCATCGGTAGAATGCCCCGCCGGACCTATCCCACCCTAGCAAAGCAGAACAAATCAAACAAAATGTTAATATAACCAAACTAGTGAAAAAGAAGAAGAAGAAGAAGAAGAGGAATCACAGTCCCCACAATTTATCTCAAATCACACTATCACCTGAAAAACAACCATGGTTCCAACTGCAGCAGCGGCATGAGCAGCCCGGGGAGATGGCGGTTCTCCAGCGGGTTTAATACTGAACACTCACAGCAGCAAAGATCATTAATTCAGTAGCAATTCATCAATCAAATCCAAAACAATAAAAATGAAAACACACAGTCACAGACACACACAAATCAACTGAATTTGGAAGATTTAAGAATTATGAAGACAAGAATCAAACTCACCTAGTCCATTTTCTACTTAGAACATCATAGGCATGGACGGTATTTGTGACTCCTGCTAATCCTGCAAAATAAAAAGCAGCGAATTTCAGGCAACGAAAAAAAAAAAGAGACAGATAAAGAGAGTGAGTGAGTGAGTGAAGGGAGGAGTTACGAATGCCGGGAGCGGAGGAAGATCCTCCTTCAATGGCGGTGGCGCCGCCGAATAAGATCAAGCGGGGGCCTAGAGTCTTGGTGGCAGCGACGGCGGTGAGGGTGTGGCCACAGCGAGGGCCAGGAGCGTCTTCATCTGTGTCCCAGAACGTTTCTATCGCTCGATAGGTTGGAGCAGGGTATAGCCACGGTTTCGACCCCATCGATATCTCAAAAATAAAAATAAAAAAATTAACAAAATCAAAGACAAGAACCCTAAGGTTGAGCAACGGTGCTGCACGCTGGTGGGCCCGGTCTTGCTCCGGACCCGCTAAACCGTAGAGTAGTAGAGTGTATCTTATTTTCCAGATCACGAAATTTATTAGAGGTAGGTAGAAGAGTGATGTAGGAAGCGATGGGGATTGGGAGTGAGAAAGATTGGAATGAGGGTTTTTTTGGTTTTGGGGGGAGTAAAAGGAATTACTTACAGAGGAGGGAGGTGGTGGTTATTTATGTATGCCAGCAAAAGCAAAGGAAGCAAGCGTTTTTGTTTTTGTTTTTGTTTTAGTGATGGAAGCGGAAGAGGAAGAGGACACATGAAATGGCCCAAGTCAAAGTGCGGTTACAGGTTGTATTTGTACTCTACGACTATTGCCTCGTAGGCTCGTACGTGACGGACACAACGGGGATAAGATTTATTTCCATTACTCAGACATGGAAAGTGTATTTTTTTTTTTTTCGGGTTTATCGCATGATGATGATGATGATGCATTTTGCAATTTGCAGCCTCGGGATATCATGATGCACATACATTCCCTTCTCCCCACCAAATAATTATTCTCATTTTAATTCATTCATTTTCGTTTTGTTTCGGACTTATGTTTGAAAATGACCTGTCTGTGGCTTCAATATCTAGCCACTCCCTCGTTACGGGAAAATTCGATTTTTCTTGTTTGGCCTTTTGTTTTTGTCATTTGCTCTTTAATCGAGTCAAATGACGTGATATAATTCACGTAATTGATTTTGTTTAATAAAATTAAATTTTATTATTGTTGTCATCAACCTCGGTCTTGTGTTTTATGCATATGTCAAAATAAGTACATGTAGATGCTGCAACATAAGTTTATGGACAAAATTACAATGTTATTATGAATGTAAAGTAGGATAAGTGTTTGTTCAGTTTCATGTTTTGGTCTGTCAGACATAAGTCTTCTCAATCAAACATGTTACCATTTATGGTAGAACATTAGTAATTTGATTTAAAACACAAGTCTTACTCTAGGACTCAAGATGAATTTAAAGCTACTACCAGGAGCTTTTGCAATAAACAAAAAATTATCCCTTTAAGTATGTTATTTTCTCATGTTTACCATTTTCTTTCATCGACAATACATCGTCTATACCACCTACGTTTGTAATTACATGTTCTTACCAATATTTCATTGATGTCGCCTAATTGCACCCACGAACGAAGACTATATGGCATACCTGCAAAGATCTCAATGAATAGCATGCAACAACAAAAAAGATGAATAGCAATGAACATAATAAGAAGAGAGTGTTAAGTTGAGGTATGATTTAGGCAACTTTTGTGATGATTGATCTAATTGACATACTGTTTGACAAAATCACACAATTAATTGTTGTGGTTAACTTTATGATTGAGATTCTCTCCAATAATAAGAGACAAACAAATTACTTAAATTGCAAGATCCTTATTTTTGCATGACTTAACTTAACTCTAAAACAAATAATAATTTGATATACACAATTACAGTGTTACTACATTAGTCTTTTATTTTATTTTATTACTAAATTAATCTCTCAAATATTTAAAATATTACTTCATGTTTCTTAAAAAATTATCCTCAACTTAGTTTCTTAAAAATTTGATTTGTTCCAACATATGTCCTTTTATATTATCAAATGATGATGTCATTTATATCATTAGTCGTGACATAAATTTTGAGCAATATGACATAGTAAAGCAAGAAACAACTAGAAGTAGTGGAAAAAATGGCAATTAACAACAAATAGTGATTATTTAAAGTAATTAAGGGTGGAATTTTGATGCATTAGGAAAGGCAATGGAAAAAAAGGTTTAGGAGCAACAAAACAATAAATAAGAAGACTAAAATGTAATGGTGACACAGTCTAAGAATTGACAATGAGGCAATGGTGGAGGACAATGATAGGCAATGATGATTGATTGCTATAATAAAAACATTTATAATCTAGTATTTAAATGTCGTAGACAAAACAATAACACTTGTGAGCATAAGATCTATAGGTGAAGATAAAATTTGTTAGATCTAAGACAATTTCACCCCTATATTTATTGAGAATAGACAATGGTTTCGTGAAAATGTTCAATGGTTTCTTTGTATTAAAGGTTGTCTTAGTGGCTAGTCTCAAATAAGCAACTCAGTGTAGTATAACTTGCTTTGTCTATTAACACATTCATCAACTTTGCTAGTAAGTTTTGTTTAATAAGAAAATTGTGAAGAACTTCAGGAATTTCAAAATTATATAAGTTGAACGACTTGTACCATGAGCTTTAAGTATATTTTAGTCGAGAAAAAGAAGGAAAAAAAAGTTTATCAACTCTATGACACGATTAATACACAAATAAGGTAACAAGGTGACAGTTTAGAAAAAAAACAACATACAAAAGAAATAAGTTGAAAACTTCTATCAACTATGTATATAAAGTACAAAAAAATAAGACAAGTCAAATATTTTACAGGAATTCATGTTAGAACGAAAAGAACATCAAACACAACAATTAATGCACTTCAATGTTCGTATTCAACATGAAGGATCTCACAAAAACTATTTATAAGATCATATATAAAACATGTCAATGAGTTACATCTCAAGCCTTGCAACAACAATTTCTTACATACTAGTATTTTGTAACTTTGTAAATACTCTGGGCATTAGACTTTCATTTATTGTACTTAAGTATTACAAAACAATAATCTAAGGTTTTCATCTTCTTATAAACTTTAGGAAGTTTAAGCCTAAAAAAAACTATAGAAAATAATAGTTGGGTGTGGTGTTTGGAGAGGCAAGTTTTAAAAACATTTGTTATTGATAATAAAGATGCTTATTGAAGCAATACTTAGGTTTGAGCCTATGGAAGTTTGTTGAAATAATACTTGGTGTTTGAGCCTAAAGAGGCAAACAAAATAATAATTGGTTTAGCCTTAAGAGACTAAGAGAAAATAATGTTTGAAATAGTGTGGATTGCAATTTTTATAATATTATGATATAGTAAAAATCTTTGTAATTTTAAGAATCAGAAATAATATTGAATTGTGAGATGAACGAATATAAATATATGTATTATTTTCTCTCTCTCTTTATTGTTTTATTATCACCGATGTCGAAGGAATTGAATTTGTGAGAAAACATTGCTTTTGTTAAATAAAGTATTCCTAAAGTTATTATGATACATTTTCTTTCATCCTTCAAGTTTTTAAAACTTAACTTTCATTTGTCTTGCTTGAATTTTCAAAAAAATATTTGCAAATAAAGTAAAAATATATAATTAAATCTTTCTTTGTGCATTTAGAAAATCTAAATATCATATACAAGACATTAAAATGGGTTTTAATCTCAAACTTGAATATTGAAAATAAAAGTTTTTGTTTTGTTGATCATTTTCTATAGTAGTCAAGTCAAGTTGGATTTCATGGGTTCAATTAATATTTGCTAATTAAATACCTAATCTAATATAATAAAATTTTTCTCAAACCTTGGTCTCTTTTAACCCAATAATCTAAATTTAGATTTGTTTGGGTTAGATTTTCAGGGTTACAAAATTTTCCACACTTCATTAATAAAGGGAGTGAAAAAGTGAGTTTTAATGGTGAGGGAAAAATATTGTAACTTTAACTTTCTTTTATAACTTTATGCATAATTCAAAAAATTGACTCAAATTTAGTGAATATTAACTCCATTTTATTGTAATTGTTGTGTAAGAAAAAAATTGTTCCAATATAATTGTCACTTTAATTTTTTAATGTAATATGAATTATTATTTTTACTTATATCCCTTATATATTAATAATGAACTATAAAATTTAGAAATAAATTAATGATGATGTAAAATTAATTTTATAAAATTATTTATATTTTCATTTATTTATTATTTTTCTGTCCATATAAAATAACCTAGCTAGGATGACTATTATTTTGGAGCAAGGGAGTAACAAAATTTGATAGTCACGTTTAATGTTTCATTTTTTTCTCATTTATGTGAAACAAATACTTTTGTATTGTGTAATTTGTCTTTTTTAAGTAAACCAAACTAATAGAAAACTAATGTAATGATATCTTAACTCTTAAAAGATCAAATTAAAAACTGGGATTTTTTGTGCTTCTATTTTTTAAGATGATGTTCTATTAAAAAAAACTCACTTGATAATGTAGGCCAAAAAAAAAACAAAGAAAGGGGGAGTTGAGTTGTTAAGGACATGAATGAAAGAAGAATTTTAAGAAAGATATAACTTTATTCTTAAGAATAAGAATATGAAAGAAATAAGGATTTTAAGAATGTGTGCACTTACACAAAATCATGTACATCAATGGTATGTTTGTCAAAAAAATATAAAACAACAATTATGAACCCTCCTATTAATTCTCATATCATTCATTTAAGTAAGAATTAATCATTTTAACTTTTCAAATATTTAATTTTTTTACTTTTTATTTAATACCTTCTTTATAATAAAAAAAGGAAGATTAGTAGAAAATAGATGAAAGAAGAATTTTAAGGATGCATTTATGTATCTTTTATCATGAGAATAATTAAGTGCTAAATACATTTGGTAATTTTAAAACATTTTGTGCCTATTTGAATACAAGTTATGAAAACGTTTCAGAACTTCTTTACTAGATATACAATTATGGAACTATAGTGTTTTTTTAATAGAATTTTTTTTATAATCTTTTAATTTAGTATTTAAATAGACTCTCAATGAATTTAATTTTTCATTTATTTCTATATAAGGAATAGGAGGATGTTTAAAAAGATTAGTAATGACATGGATGAAATAAAGAATTTGAGAATGTGTGCTTTTAACATAGAATCATGTATAGAAATTAATGATATATTTGAAAAATATATATAAATACGAATTTTCTTATTATATTTTTTACTTTTTTATATGACTAGAATTAATTTTTGAAACAATCTATTTACTTTTTCATTTAATACTTTATTTATGGGGAAATGAGAGGATTTATAAAAGATTAACAGAAAATTTGAAAAATATAACATTATTCTTTGGGTACATTCGGTATAGAGAAATTTTTAGTTTTCAAAAATTTATGAAGTTGAATTTTTTTGTTTTCCATGTTTAATTTACTTTTAAAAAATCATTACTGATAAACAATGTTTCACGAGAATTTTTTAGTTATATTTCTCATAAAGTTGTTTTCATGAAGGATGTGGAAATTTAACTTTTTTTAATTACTCTTTTTTAATTGTAGTAAAAATATCACATTATTTTTTTATCAAATCATTTAATATGTTAAATAATTAAAATTTATGATAAAAATACCATTTACTCTTTGATTCCCAATAAAATTATATAAATATTTTCAGAAATATTTTTTATCAACAAAATAAATTATAATCATTTCTAAGAATCATGATTCTCATTTTTGGAGATTTATGATTTCTATAAATTATAATTCCTGGATATAAAAAAAAAAAACTTAGTACCAAACACCCCTTAAAGATATGGATGAAAAATGAATTTTAAGGACACATACAGTAATGGTATGTTTGAAGAAAAAAAAGGAAAGAAAAAAATATAAATAAGACCAATACTAAATTTTTCTACCAATTATCCTCCTACTTTATTTATATAATAATATTAAATGTATTTAATATATTTAATTTTTAATTAATACTTTTCTATAAGGAAATAGGAGAATTTATAGGAAGATTAGCATAAAGATATAACATTACTGTTAAAAATACATATGAAATAAGGATTTTAAGAATGCACGCATCTTTTTAAATGAAATCATGCACAATAATGTATGCCCAACAATATAGGTAAAAATAAAATAATTGCAAGCACTAAATGACCATGGGTTTAACAAATTTTGATTTAGATAACTCTTCAACTCAAGATGAGAAAAGATGATAGTATATGTTTATTAACTTATTTTATATTTTAAAAAATATTATTTTAAATTTTATTAAGAGAGGTTTTGAGGGAGTGAAAAAATCCTACAATTATATATGTCAAACATGATTAAAATCAAGTTGTTGTCGATCAGTAAACACTTAATATACGATATGAGTTCCTTAAATTGTACACCTTTCTCGACTAGTAATAAGTATTTATTATTGTCAATATTGATGGTAAAATGTTATCATGATGATTTATTAGGATCCCATAAAGAAATGGAAAATGATGTTATGAATATCTGAATCAATTATCTTCATCTAAACTCTGCTAATTATATATTTTTTCAAATCTCAAATATAATTTTTTTAAAAATATGTCACATTAATTAAGAAAATTAGCTAACAACATTTAATTGTATTAATTTCAATTAAAATATTTTTTTACTTAACATTCATTGGGATTTGATATCAACGATCAAAAATTAAGAAATAGTCATTGAAACTAGCATATCAAGTGAGTAAGTAAAGGATATTTTAAAGATAATAATATTAAATAAGATAATGTTAGTTAAAATTTTCTTATATTTGAGATAAAAAGTATTTTTTTTCTTTTTCTTATATTTAAGATGAGAGGGAGTACAAAGTTATGAACATGTACTTTATTTCCATCATAAGTTTGGGAATGTTCGCATTGCATGGCATGGTAGTAGTTGAAAATTATAACATAAAGTTCTTGCATTTTATACACACTAGTTGTGGATATGATCTATCCTTTGTTAATATAAATGTGTGTCTGTTAAAGTATGTGAGCTTTCAGTGTCAATCTATTACATTCACTCATTCAGAGACACTTTGATGTTTTATATTTGAAGCACCCATTACAATAGATATAGGCCTATTACAATAGCGTTTGTTGTTTATAGATTACTTTACCTTTAGAGTGGCCCCTAAAAGTAGCAATGTTTAGTTTTGAGAGAGCTTAAGAGTAATATAATGGATGCTCGATTTGGTTTTGCATATTTGTATTTGTATATAGTATAGTTCTCATGCCCAACTTTAGGTGGTTACCTTACTTTTTTGTAGATGTCTAAGTGGTTTTATTTTGAATTGATGATTACATGTATATCAATATTTGTTTACCCTACATATTGATATCACTACAAGAAAATGACTTATGCCTACGGACAAAAACAATCACTAGATGTAAAAATGTGTAGATAAATATATTAAAAACTTTGTCCTACAGATATTTTGACGACTAACGAATTATAATCTATCAATATAGATTTTACTTACAAATTTATTTTTACCTACAATTACATTTGATTGTCACTATATGTGATATCTACAATTCACAACATGTGTAGGTAAAAATCATTAACTTATATCTACAACCTCTAACTATAGGTAAAAACTTTAACTTGTACCGAAAACCTTCAATTGTAGGTAAAAAATCATTAACTTATGCTTACCATTAAAAGACTATAGATATATGTAATCATTAAACAATTGTAGGAATAAGTTTTTTGAAATTTTACTAACAATGTGCATTTGTAGATTGAAGTTATTTTGAGTTTTACATTCACCAAACAATAATAGATACAAATCTTTGAATTTTACTTAAGTCAGACAATTGTAAGTATAAATATTTTTTACTTTTATCTATAGTAACTTATGTTTGTAGTTAAAAGACTCGGTAAGCTTAAATCATTTTTTGTATGTATATTGATAATGTTATGTTGATTTTATCTTGTGTTAACCTTCTTAAAAGTTGCTTAGTTAGTATTTTGTCTAGTTTTATGTTATCCAACATTACAAATAGAAATGTCAAAGTGACTTCATGATAGTTAATACAAGTGTTAAAGTGAGTTTTACTTCTATTTTAATTGAGCACGTGTCGTTTTGAAACTAATATTGAAAAAGGATGACAAATTGAAAACTTCTTGAATAGGTCATATTTTTTAGTTTGTCATTTGAATCGGGAGAAACCAAAATTAAATACCTGTTTTTTTTCTTTTATTCGCACGATTTTGTTTACAATCTTTTGGGTTATGGTTCACCCTCAATAATATAAAGTTATTAAAATTCGATGAAATAAAAAAGATTAAGAGCTGCTTTTTGAAAATCAAGTATTAAGAACCCCACGTCAAAATTAATGATTAATATACCAATCCGTCTCTTTCATCAGAGGCAAATAAATACAAAGGGGCCTGTCATTTAGGCTGCTTGTTTCTTAGTCATGGTAAGAGTGACGTTGTGAATTGTTTGGTGGCATTTTATTTCTAGAAAATCTTATTGTATAAAATTTTATTTAAGGGGGAAAAACAAAAAACTCCTTTGCAAATAATATGATAAAAAAAAAGATGTTCTGCATTGCGAGAAACAATATTTTGGCATCAATCCTATAGTGTTTGGTGATCATTTTGGCATAGAGTTTATCTAATGAAGGGTTAAACCTGAGAGCATTATTTAAGGGGCTGGGTACATGTGCCTCACTCATTTTTTAATTTTTTTAAACAAAATTTGAAAATAAAGTTGACAATGATTAGCTATTATTTCCATTTTCATCTTTATAAAAAAAAAAGAATAAACTTACATCAAGAGTCTCATCCTCACAATTTTTTTTAATCTAACAGATAAAATTTAGTAACTCATTATAATATTAGATTTAAAAAATAAATTATGACAATGAAAAATAAAAGAGTTACTTAAAATAAGTGTATCTCTCTTAAAAAAATATTTCATTTTCTTTAAAAAAAAATAGTATTTTCAAACATTTTATTTTCATCATACAACCAATTATGTTGCTTTTCATCCAGAGATCTTATATTAATTCTCTTGTTCTTCATTCAAGAGGCAAGCACTCTTCATTTCATGTTTGGATACTTTGTTTTGAATGGTAGTTAGGCGCTCCACTGCCACTAGGATAGATAATCATATCAATATGTTTAAAGCAGCCAATATTGTATGTTTGCAACTTCCTTTTATGTCTCACATTGAGCCTACAAAAAAAAGCGTTCCCTCACCATTTTGTTCTGCAACACCCCTGCATGTTGGGGGCACGTATTGATTCACACCATGTTACCCTTTGTTTGATGACTAGCTAGTGCCTTAAGCTGCTCAAACCACGGATAGCATGTTGAATTGGAGCCTTAGTGCGCAATTCGCATGACACTGTAAAATCCATTATCCCTATGACCGGATATGCAAACCCACCCTTTATTTACTCTATGCCATTGTTGAACACTAAGATATGAATGGGAAATGGGACATAATGGACGTGGGAATAACTAGGCATGGATATAATGTGAATTAGAGGGGTGGAAAAAGATGAGACTAAGATCTCAGATGTATAAATTAAGTGATGAGATGATAAATAAATAAATAAAAACATTGCAACCGAGAGTTCATACAAATTCGTTAACAAGGAAATCAAACTCTATTTCTCAAACCAATGAACATTAATCTAAAAAATTCGGTTTTATGATCGGTAAGTAATTCCAAA
Source organism: Glycine latifolia (assembly GCA_013407115.1). NCBI lineage: Eukaryota > Viridiplantae > Streptophyta > Magnoliopsida > Fabales > Fabaceae > Glycine > Glycine latifolia. The sequence continues at coordinate 2,361,072 of CM023950.1, forward strand.
GAATCCACATGTAATATGAACCTTAATATGTATACTTACCAAAATAAACACATGAAAATGGAAAACATCCCATTATCCACAATGATAAAACAAAACACAATTTCATATCAGGATTAGTCGTCTAACCTAATTTTGTATCAGCTTTATATATACACCAAAAAAATGCAACCACAAATTGGCGGGAATACACAATCTGTTTTCCCAGCTGCACAGGCTTATGCAAGAATAGGCACCGAAGAAGAAGAAGAAACAAGAGCCGGGTATTATGAAACTGGAATTACAAATTAACTCGTGTCCTCATTACTCATTTCATCAACGATGTAAAATACAAGAATTACAGCACTAGTATATATTATATGTACAGAGGTCACATTTGATTTTATTGTCAAACTATGGTCTTAGATTTAAAATGATTTTGAAAAGCATCCAAGGGAAGAGGTTGAGCAACATTGGGAAACGACTTGAGATTTGCTTGAGAGGCACCATGAGCGATCAAGTAGAGCGCAACTTGCAAATGCCCTGCCTCAGCAGCACAATGCAACGGAGTGTACCCAGCATCATCAACGGTGTCAACCTCAGCACCGTGTTCAAGCAAAACCTTTACGCTCTTTATTCGACCCTTGAACGCTGCCCAATGTAACGGGCTCCACCCGTTCTGGTCCCTCCCGTTCACACTAACCCCTTCCCCCAAACACTTCTTAACGCCGTGAACGTCGTCAACCCTCACCGCACGCAGCAGCGCGTCGCCCCAACCCAACAAATCGAGCAAGCGCGTGCGTGCGTGCCCGTCCCACTGCGTATGTTCGTGCTCACTCTCCGCCGCAACAGAAAACGCCGTTCTCCCTTCCTTATCCCTCACGCACTTCACGTTGGAGCATTCCAGCAAACACTCCGCGGCCATCACGTGCCCCTTCCACGCCGCGTAGTGGAGTGGGGTCCACCCCTTCGAATCCACGCGATTAGGGTTTCCTCCCATCGAGACGCAGAACTGGATAACCCTCACGTGCCCCTCCCTCGCCGCCACGTGGATCGCCGTCCTCCCCTCGGAGTCCACCGCATCCACGTCCAACTCCTCGCCGTCGTTGTCGTAGCGCTCCAACAGAAACTCCATCGTGTCGATTCGGTCCAGCGCCGCTGCCTCGTGAAGAACCGATTCGTCGATTTTGCAGCCGGATGCTTCCAGAAGCTTCACCGCGTGGAGGCTCCCAACCCTAATTGCGAGCGGCATGAGGGATTCCGCCGTCGCGGTCGCGTCCGCGCCGGCGCGGAGCAAATCCTCGACGACATCGGCGCTGCCGCATTCCACGGCGGGTTTGAGCAGCCTCGTGAGCTGCGGTTTCGTGCATGCGGATATGGATTTGGCGAAGAGGTTGCGTGATTGGGGAATTTGGGAGACGAGGGACTCGGCGACGTGGGGGCCGACGAGGGAGACGTTTAAGACGGCGTCGCGGAAGACGTGGGGGCCAGGTTTGGAGAAGAGTTGGCGAAGGTGTTCGACGGTGGCCTTCCCGGTGGGGAGCATGGTAGCTCGGACGGTGATGGCGTCGGGAGGGTCGGAGAGAGGGGGTTGATCAGAGGGCTGAGAGAGTTGTAGTGTGTAAGAAGCAGAAGAGAGTGGGGGAATTGTGGAGAAGGGTTTGTTGACGGTGAAAAGAGAAGGGTTTGTGGTGGTTAAAGACACTGCCACTGACATGGTGTGCATGAGGTTGGTGAGCTTGAAGGAGGAGCTGCACTTTTGGCCCTTTAGGAATATCAACTCAACTTCCTTTGTTTCGGCTTTCACTAACCTGTCCATGATCAACCTGATTGATTCTTTGATTATTGATTGATTGATTCTGACTTTGAACTTTAAAGGGTGCTTGATTACTTGAAGGAGGGTGATTGATTCTTTGGCTGTTTGTTTGTTTAGTTTATGTTTTTTTAATTGATTATTAGACTTGTGTGATTAATTAATACTATGTGTAGCATGCTTGTTGAATGGGGTGTGACTGTGACAGGGAAGGTGAGAGACATTGACCATGATTCCTTGAAAGAATGGAGAAGGATACGAGACAGTCGCTTTTGAATTTGATGAAGCATTTTCAGCGAAGACTCGAGACTCAAGAATGCTATTACTACTATTGAATTGCACAGGACTCGGACAAGGTAAAGAAGGGGTAAGAGTTGCCTTATTCCAAAAGGATTTGTTTTTGCTGATTGATTTTCTTGTAAGACCTACCATTCTGGTTGGAAGTTTCATTCATTTTTCACTGACCAATTCAATTTCAACATATATATGTAAAGGTTGGAAATGTTTTTCATTCAATTTTTCAAAAAGTAAACCTCCCAGGCTGGTTGGATTGTCAATTTGTCATACTACTGTGCCCTCTGAAAGGGAAAACAAGGCATCCTGTGTAACCCTCAAATGATATTCTCTCCACATTCACTTTTTGGCTGTATCTGAAGGCGATTAGCAATTTGATTAGTGGTTAATAGAATAATGCAGTGGTTGAAACCTCAGTGGTTGAAACCTCAGGGTTCTTTTTTCTTTTTAATATGATGACGTCATTCTCAGCAGCCATATGTCAATTCTTTATGTTATTTTACGAATAAGAATATAAAAAATCAGTGTGTCAATGGAAAATGCGAGAATTTCCTCCAACGTTATGTAAGACTTCTTATTGCCACCTGCTCAGAAAATGCACGCTGACATACGAAAATTAGGTCTGGAAAAATTGCTAGGTTATACAAGGCATCTCTTTTAAGCAGTTGACCCAGATAATCTTACTTGAATGCACATAGTTTCTTTATTTATTTGTTTTGGTGGCCTCTTATTAATCCTTTCTTTCTGTTGATTAAATATAATATTGGAAATGCTCACAAGCTCAGAGATCTTTATTTATTCTCACATTTTGATTTTGATTCCTTTAAATTCGGACAAATTGTGGCCGAGTTTAACCTTGGGTTTCATGATGAACTGTTTATATACTGCCCCACACAGGAAATCAGCTTCTTTACTTGTCACTCGTTATGGTCTTGTGGATGGTGGAGTTCCTTACTTTAGCACTATTTTCTATTGTGCAAGTTTTTTTCCAGATTAATGTTGAACCTTGTCTACTTATCCAAAAGTGGGATCGGATACTAGTAAATTCAGCCACTGGAACTGGCAGAGACTAGAGCATGGAACTCAAGGACTTGGCAGTCATGTTATCTTTTCTGCAGCTAATGATTATATTTGGATCATCACATTGCATATAGCATTGACTAGCTCTCGCTGGTTCATCCACTCATGGTTCATGGCACGCCGCATATTCAGCAAATAGTATACTGAATTACTGAGTCACTACTCACTACTATCTTTTCTCCGCTCTCTGAATTTAAGGGAACTAGTAATTGGGTGTTTTGGGGCCATATCCTGTGTAGTACGCCCTTGTTTGAACCCCCAAAGTTTGCCAGAAGACTGATAAGTAATGTCATGTTATGTACTGCCAGAAGTGTTTTATGGATTTGAACAGGAATAAATGGCACTTTTGGCCAATCTTGGCTTTCAGGCGAAAGCTGGATAGCAGAGAAAACTTATAGATACATTTTAAGAAAGCCTCGTGGATATGATTATTTCCCATGAAGCTGCTGAAATTAAAGTGCCAGATAACTTGGTGACAATGCAAAGATGTAGGTAAATTTGTTGGCTCCACTATTTTCAGACTATTAAGTACATGCCCAAAGTTCGGGGGTTATCTTTTGAAGAACCGTGTTATGCATCAACATGATTAAGTAAACAACCCATTCTCAAATTTTCTGTTATCCCTAGATAGGAGTTCGAATCAGCAGTTTGAACAAGCAACTGGATTTTGTTTTTATGCAAGTGAAAGTGTGAAACTTTATTCAACAGGCATGATTTTTTTAGTAGTTAAATGCTAAGCCGTTTCTATTTCCTGCACTTCATTATGTTACACAATGTGTCCCGGAGAAGAAAACAAAGAGGAAAAAATATAAGCAAGAAAACAATGCCGAAGAAGAAGGAACTCACTTGGAGAAGAACAAAGAGCTTACAAGGAGGCACTGGCAGTGTGGTGAAAATGTGTGGGTGTGAAAATGTTGGAAGAAGCAAGGGGGTGGGGGAAGTATAATTTGGGTATTATATATTTTCTTAAAATAAATTGTTGATGTGAAAAGTAAAAAAGGGGATTGCAAATAGAAAACTCCCTCCGTGTATAGTGCACATCAGTTTCGAGCCATTTTGTGGATTTATTTTTTGAGATGTGGATCATTTTGTTCGACTTATAAAGCTCCCTTAAAATCTAGTAAAATTGAGCCCATTATTACATATTTTGGTTATGTGTACACATTCTGGCTCAATACTTGTTTAAAATGTTAGACAAGGAAAAAAAATATTTATTTATTTGGTCTTTACAGTAAACAAAAATTTCGCCTTAGTTCTTACATTTGAAAAATCTCATTTTGGTTTCTACTTATACTATTTTTAATCTACTTATATTATTTTTAATCTGTTAGTGCTGAATGTAAAAACTAAAAAGATTAAAAATGATATGTGCAGATATTAAAATGGGATGTTTTTAAGTACAGAGACTAAAAGATAAGTTTTTTTTTTTTGCCGGTATAAGCACCAAAATAATTATCAAACATGAAATAAACACGCACCAATATGCCTTTACCTGCATTCAGCAATTTACATGTTTTCACCTACTTCTGCGTTTTACTTACTTTTCACCCACATCCACCAACTTACAAGTTTTCACCTATATTTAGCGATATCTTTTTCCCAATATTATTATTATTATTATACTCTTTTTCGGAAGATACATCCATACTAATTGAAAATAAAGTTAATACTTTGACACAACATCATTTAGCACATGCTCTAATGCATACATTCCTTCAAGCACATTCTCTCATTTGTTAAAATTGATAGAAAATTGTAAAATCAAGATAAATAATCATTAAATATTAAATATGATGTGAAATCCACAAAATGTTGTCATTTTTAATAAATTTAAATCAATAAAAAAGAATGTATTAAAAAATACATTCTTGGCATTTGCCTCAACTCAGTAGCTAATCCACGAGGCTCAGCACTGAAAACCTTTTGACACTCACATTCACCAACCCTTATGTAGTCATGAGGTACCAGATTTGACGCTAAAGCCCAATATCCAATGCCATAGATTTTGTGGAATTCGCTCCATAAGCATAACCCTCGCCTCATCACGTATGGATCATCACCTTAGGCTAGAAGAGAAAAATATAAATAGGGCATTAAGGATTCATGTATTCCTTCCCACTTTTACACTATTTATTATAGATATCGACTTAGAGTGAGAGTTCTTGTAGGTTGGCTCCAATAAAATAAATAAAATTCCATTCGAGCATTCCTTTTATAGACTGTTATTGATTAATAATAATAATATCACAACGATAATAACAATAATCATGCCAATAAAAAGGGATCAAAACAAGTGATCCTTCACCAATTTGCATGACACACTCCCGATTTCAAACTGATGTCATTTTGCTAATATCATTCCAAATTGTCGATCCTTTGCTAGTATGACTCAAAGGAAGGCATCGCCATATTTCCTAAGAAGAATTTGGACCTAGAGTTTTGATAAATTGTGTTGCAATTCCAAATGAGCTTGCCTTGCAATATTCATTTCCCAAAGTAAAAACATTGAGGCAACCATAGCTTTTGGGGAAAAGTTATTAGATGCCACTCAACCAAATGGATACCTCTTTAAGACTTATTTTCTAGATAAAATCTCCCGTGATGCAGTCAATGATAAAGCAAGTGTTTTGCAAAAGCCAAAATAATCCCATATAACATGTTGGAATGGAAGATAAAGCTGACAATGACAATACTAATGCAAGTTTGCCAGCCTTATTTAGGATTTTTTTTCTTCTTCTAGGAAGCCAAGCTTTTTTGCATATTCACAATTAAGAAATCAAAATAAAACTTCTTAAGCCTACCTTTTAATATAAAGAAGCCCATATATCTCACTATGGAGCATGTGTTGTGAATGGAAAATAATTTTTCACCTTAACTCTATTAACTTTTATTGACAAAAAGTCTCTAGATTTGCATACTAAATTTTCAAGTAAATGTAACAAAGGGCCATGTGAACCTTTTGCTTTAGCCAAAAGCAAGTCATCGTTAGCAATGTCCCAGTGAGAAATAGAAAGTTCATTTATAGACATTCAAATAGAAAAAAACAATTTTCATTGTGGTCTTCTTCTTAAATTTTAAGGGATAGTTTTTTTTTAATTTATATGAAGAAAATATAGGAGGATATAATATTACCTAGCACAAATCTCAATAAAGGTAATGCAAGTCTTTATTCAATCTTGGTGGTGAAAGGTTATTGGTGATAGCAACCACTTTTAAATTTTTTTTATTTGTTCATTAGTAATCATTGCCCGAGATTCAATTATTGATTTCCTACTTAAAGAGATGCATCAAAGTAGATTTCATATAACATATAATTTTAAAGCGGTATATGTTTTTATCTCGTGCCCATCATCTGATAGAGATCTTTGTGTGGATTCATTTGAATTTAATGTCATTGCACATCCTTGATTGACTTTGCGGCCTATTGTATTATTTATTGGATTCAACACATAAATAACTTTAAAGTTAGTATAAATCATTATTTTCTTACCCTTTTTTTACCTATATCATTTGCATTAAATGTGTTGTATTTTTTTCATCTCGATAATTATCCAATCCCCATACATATCTAACTCCATCAATTTTTTGTTTAACAAATGTTAGAGATAACAATTTAGTTTGACATGGATTTGATTTTGTTGAACTTAATGTGTATTAAGTGTTGTGTCGTGTTTTTACTAGGAACATAGTTTACATTTGGTTTTACTCCACCATCAAATTTTATGGTCATTAGCTAGAAATTATAATTTTGAAAGAGGTGACCATAATATCCACATTCAACATAAATAATATTCAACTTTATACCAATAGTTGTTAAACCAAATTTTACTCGCTATAAATTAAATAAAGACAATTTCCTTATAATATTGATATCAAATTTGATGAGCCTATCCACTATAACACATTTAATGCTAAACCAAATTTAAACTAGTAAACCTTAACCATATCGTGGTTTTTGCCACTTTTGCATGGAAAGATGCAAAACTCAAATCCCATTACGTTATTATCAAGTAATTGATTAAATATCTTCCCTGATCCACTTGAAATAATATATCCCTTATCTTCAAATAGATCCATCTTGACCATGTAAAAGTCATTATCAACATCCATAATGTTAAACCCTCCACTAAAATTCGTGGAAATAAATGTGCCTTCTCCATTGCATGCAAGGTGTATTTGTTCACAAAGACCCGTCTGTAAAGGAATGAAATAGGAGGTGCTAATACCAGTGTCACAATTGCAATGACATTACCTCTATCGTCATTACAAAGCAAGTAAAACCTTTCGTCGTCATTAATTTTAGAATATATCAAAATTTATTCAACCCATTTATAGATATATAATCAATATGAAATTTAAACCTTTTACTTTTTTAGATTAAATTAAATTTTATTAATTTTAAAAATCTACACATAAATTTGATTTTTACTCACCATAAAAATACACTTTTACATTTATAGAATTCAAATCAATTTCGACTTTCAATTTAAAGACCAAATTAATTTAACTAATTGTTTTTGACTTTTCTTCCTTGTTTTTGTCTTTTTTAAAATATTTTTTGCTTAAGTTAAACATCTTTTTTATTCCTATAAATTAGGTAATGTTCACTTTTAGTTTTGTCTTTTAGGATCATCAACTTTTTAGTTCTCTGTTTAAAAAATGTGTTACACTAAATCCCGGTCACTAACCGTCACTGCTAATGATGCTTAATTAACCTTATACATGAACATTTTGGGTGACATTGCATCCCTGTGATTGCCACAGGACAAATGTTTTTCTTTTCACCCCTAGAAATTTTCCCAATATTTTTTAGTTCCTATAAAATTCAAAGTTGAATTTAATTCTTATAAAATTTAAATTTTGGTTATAGTCTTCATCAAATTCATTAATTTGATTTTAGTCTTTATAAAATTTAATGTTTAATTTTAGTTCTTAATTTATTATCTTATTTTAATCATTTTCAAATAAATTAATATTTTCTTCATTGATTTTTACATTCATCTTACCATACCAACATTAAGAAGAGAAAAGAAAAAGAGTATATTTTTTATTTTAGTAAAGAGCTTATGTAATATTTATAAAGAAACAAAATATTATGGCATTTAATTGATACTAATTTATCATTTTAGTTTAAAAAAACATCAAATTAGAAAAAAAGATTCATTTCTTTTTCTGTAAATCTCACTCCTAAACATATTCTTACGAGAATGGAAATGTTGTTGAATAATGATTTTTTTTATTCTGATTACATATATATTTTATGGAAAGTAATTATATTTAATTTTTTATCCACAAGAATAAATAAAAAAAGTATAAAATTTTATAATAACTAATGCAACATGCTAAACCAACTGAGTTAAACTCTTTAATAATTATAATTATATTTAAATTGAGGCATTTATAGTATGGTAAGAATAAATTTCTTCAGGATATTTTATTTTTCATATATTAAGACTTAAACTCAAAAAATTTCCAAAGAAAAATAAGAATATACCACCTGAATTAATCACTTATTAATGTAGTTGAATTATGGTGAAAAATTTGTCACTAGTGATAATTCACAAGTGTCCTTTTTTGTTTTATATGTTGAATTAGTATCTGGTTTATGTTTTCTTCGGGCAATTAGATATTTCGCATTTGAATGATTGTTTTATTCTATTTCCACATTTTTTTTTGCAATTGGTGGTCAACATTTCCCCTTCACTCTATCCAATTATATAGTGTCTTTTTGTTAGATTACTATTTTTTTTTACTGTATCACACGTTTCAATATAAAATATATAATTAAGATTAATTTAAACAATATTTTAATTATATTTAAACGTATAATTTATTATATTTAACAATTTTAAAATAATTTCGATTAAAAACAATTATATTAAACTCTAAATCAAACAAACCACGAAGCATCAATAGTTAAACCCTTTCACATATTTGTTGGAACTGATACAGGCTTATAAAGGGCTATTTTTTCCTTCTTTTATAATTATTTAAATGTCTAATTTTTAATAAATAATATTTTTTTAAAATTATTATTTTTACACATAAAATTGAAACTAATTTTTATATTAAATAATGATAACCTTAATTATTATTATAATAACCGCGTACACAATTAATTTTATAATGATTAACTTAATCTCTATAATATATATATATATATATATATTATAGAGAGAGAGATGAAAAGTTTCAAGAGGGGGATTCAAGCCGTGCTCGTTCCCCTATAGATATGTCCCTGCATATATGTTTGGACATTTTTTTAGAGTATTTAATACATAATTATTTAAATAAATTATTTATTTAAATCTTATGAATCTTACAATTTCATATAAAGTTAAACGCTATACAAAAAATCATTTCAATGATAAGGTAGTTAAAATAAATACTTAAATTAATTTTGTTGGTCTTATAATGCTTAAAAAAATATGTTATTTATGATAAAATCTTATTAAACAAGCATCTATGTGTCATTTGTTTCGTAAAATAATATTATTCAAAATTAAACAATATTACAAATGCTGTTAAGATTATTAACATCTCTAACTAACTCTACAGATCTTTATATGATCTTTTTTACGTAAAGATCATTCTGATTGAATACAATGAAATTAGTTTTTTTTAAGAAGTGATGATGCCATAAATTATTATAGGAATGGAATTTCACTGTTCCAATGGAGAAGAGATGAAATGATAGGCTCTTGCAAAAAAAAAAAAAAAAAAAAAGACTAGGACGGATCGCCACTATAATAATATTGCATATGCGCAAAAGATAGAATAGAACCAAGCAAAAAGGAAAGGAAGAATGAAAAAGCAACAAAAAGAAAACCCCATCTTTTGGCGATAAGGGTTGGAAAAGCATCGTCGGACTCCACAATTGAGTAAGATATAATCAATCAATTTCTTTTTTTTTTTTCTCTTCATTTTTAAATAAAAACTATAAAATAATGAGAAGGAAAAAAACAATACACGTCTCCATGAACTTCAATGACACAAGGGTCCAAATCTATGAAACTATTATTGGAAGGAGTTGTAATAGGATGGCCATCTCCATTCCCATCAGATAAACGATAAATCTCTCTATCACTCACTAGCATAGCACTTTCATTAATTTAATTTAATTTAATTTATTTATGTCTCAAACTTGTGGATTTTATTTATCCACACCACCATGGCATTATGATGAAGCAAAAACCAACGGCCGTGATCGAGAGGGGTGGGTCCCAATCAAAGGTTGAGAAGAAAATCTGATCAATAATCGCACCGCACGAGAACAAAAGCAAGGCACACACACTTGACACTCGCTTCGGGAGGATCAGAGCGAACGAAAGAAGAGGGTCCCACACCGGAAGGGTCCCTCAATCATCGTACAAAGCTCGTTTTGTGAATAAGATTTGGGCGAGCGGGACCCACCTCCGGGAACGAGAGTTCCGTAAGTACGCCACCTGTTCGTACGCACGATGAAAGAGAGACAGATACAACGCAACCGGTTCCATCCAATACGACAAAATCCAAAACTCCTCCTCACGTTGTTTTTTTTTTTTTCACTCTCATCATGGAAACTTCATGTTCATGTTCGAATAAGATATAATCATTTTGAAAGATATATTTTTTTAAAATATTTAATATAATTATATATTTAAAATTCGAATTCAATTTTTTTTAATAAGAAGCAACAATCTCACATCACGTGTTTGATGATTTTCTTTACTCAATTATTAATAATAGTAGTAATTTCGAAAATAATAAAAATTAATTAAGAACAGAAAAGCTTCCTTTTCAATTTTCATATCTTTCAGGCTCTGACAAAAAACATGCCGTCACGCGCTATAGGGTAGTGGACAAAAACACCTGTCATCTCAGTGGCATTTCGAGAGTATTTGTGGGTGCTAGGGGGGTAGTTTGGGGAATTCATGCGGAGGGCGCGTTTGGCAAAACGTAAAAGCTTGGAGATGGAACCCTTTGTCGCCACGTGCCTTGGCGTCGGCCGCACGCTGGGAACTCATTTGTCTCCTTCCTTGTAGCTTCAAGACTTTCCATTTAGGTTCAACTGTTTCCCTACCATGTTTTTTTCACTACATCCAGATCTACTGTCCTTATAAAAAATGTACCCTTTTTAGTTTTTAGGTCACTGGTTCAATTCGTTAAAACAATTGGTATTTCCGTGAAAAAGAAAAATACGTTTCATCCGTTTTGTTTAGATGCAATTTACATGTTTGTTTATCCTCATAGTGTAGATCAAGAGATTAGTAGTTTGTGTTTTTTAAATATATAAGAGAGTTTTGATTTGACTATATAAATAGAATAACACTTGTAAAGATGAGAATTGTTTCTTAACTAAATGTTATCCTTTTTAGAATTAATCTTATGACTTTTTACCGTGACGATGTCTTAATTTTAGAAAAAGAATTACATGTTTGTTTGGAATTAAAAATAATAAAATAATACTCCATTTAGTTATTCATGTTAAACCGTTTATTTATATGAGTTTAACGACTTATTTGTTTAATGTTACTAGTAGACTATACATTTTCTAATGAAAAAAAGAGAGTCTAAATCCGAAGTGGAACAGATATGAGTTCACATCAATACTTGTACACTGTGTTTCATTAAGTAGAGAAGGAAATAAATTTTTAAAAAAAATCTGTGGAACCCACTTCGCGAAGGTTTTGTTCTAACATGCGAAGAAATAAGAATAAAGTATTAATGAAACTTATTACACTTTACCAAAGTATCCTCATGTTGAGCTTCTGTTGCTACTCTCCTTCTTTATCTTTTCTTCAACGAATTTCGTATCGGTTTTTCAAAGATACTATGTACAATTGTTAAAATGCAACGAGAGTTATTAGTGACATGTAATATGCGTCAAAGGGAATTATTAGTGGCATCTAATATTATATGCATCTGTTAAACGTTTTTTGGTTAAAGTTAAAGAGAAATTACTTCTGTTTGAAAGGCATATAATCAATTATGCCATAGGACATCATGGATTTTATGTCATTTTGTGATATAACCTAAAAAACATATATTTGACTAAAGTTGATTCTATCCCTTCTCAAGCTGAATGATGTAATGGCGAATATAAATATATTACTGGGGATGATGATGCATTACAATATATATTAGCCACTTGCATAGATGATTAAACTAATGTTGAGATGTGTGATTCTCTTAAAGAGTTACTTATGAGTCAAAACTATATGAAACATCTTAAATTAAGGTCAAGTGCTCCGAAGACCTTTAGATGAGTTAGAGCCTCTCAAATATGACCACGGTGCATAAATGATGCCAATTGTCGAAAATATTAGCCAAGTACATTACCAATCACTTTTTTTTGTCAAACATTTGTGTGTCAAGGTAGTAACTTGCGATTTTGAGCATTCACTTCCTTAAAATTAGACTTTTCTAGGATCATTTTGAATCAATATTCAATAATTTTTTGGATAAAAATAATGCAAGTGCATAAAGAATTGTGCACTTCTGTAGTGTGTGTTAATGAACATTTGCAAAATTTATTGTAATTAAAATTATTTAAATTGAAGTATTTTTTTTTTAATTTTATCTTAAAAACAAGTTAATAGTAAAAAACAGAAATTTTTTCAATACGGAATTAACTAAATCTACTTTAATTTAAAATCATTTTAAAACCTAATATAAATTCTTTCACGTGAGACAAATATATATATAAAAGAATAATGGTAACAACTACATCCTCTCTAACACTTTTTATCTTGATTCTTTTTGTGTTTGATTGAAATTTATTAAAAAATATCAAAAATAATGGTTTCCACATCTAAACCAAGGAAAAATAATCATTAAATGATAAATAAAATTTATTAAAATTAATGATTTTTAATAAATTTTAGTTAATCACATATAAAAGAATGTTAAAAAAGAGAATATCAAAGAGAATGTTCCTAGAGCATTCATATGTCTAAAATTATGTTAATTGATATTCCAGCATGATTTTAGCTAATGTAAATTCAAACATGTTATTTAACAATTTTCTTTACCTTTTATTTCATCTAAACTAATAATTAAACATCAACCTTTGTTACAATAAATTCTACTATAATGAGTTGAGTCAAAAAACCTACATTTAATTTGAACTTCTAAAATAATCTAAACTGCAAATGACTTATTCAAACTTCTTTGTAAGTTAAACTCACCTTAGACAATAATCAAATAAGGCTAAAGACTTAGATTTAATGTGTTAAAGATTTAAAGTTGAAGTTTTATATTTCATTGTATGAGTTTAGACGGATGCTCTCAACCCATTTTTTACTTTTAACTGTCACTAAACAGGTAGTGAAAAAATAAATGAAAGACAAAAAAAAAAAACTCGACCAGTAATAAGGAAAGATAGATATAAAATCTGAATGGATGAAACTTTTCTAGATAACTTAAAACTACAACTATTTTATTTTTCCTAATTGAGTTAAACTAATTTAAAATTTTAAAAATAATTCAATCCTCTTTTAAGTTTTACCCATACATGGTTGTTTTCAATTTTAAATTTGAAAAAAAAAAATCTTACTACCACCCTAAACTGGCCTTAACTATTTGAACTAATTACCCTTGAATTAATGAAAGGTTAGAATAAAGTCGCAATGAATTTTGGATAAATACATGGACTTGGAAATGATGTTTAATTAAGCTGTATAATTATAAATATCTTACAAACTCCATGATTTCCCCCTCTTCTATATCTCTCTAGTACCAGAGAGAATATTATTTTCATATAAAAGTATTATCATATCATATATAAAATACTAATTCAATTAATAAATCTTATAATTTACTATTATTTATTTATTTTATTAAAGACGTGGCTAAAAGCCCAACAAAACAAAAGCTACAGCACAAAACAGGAAAAGAGCGACTCTGGAAGAGTCCTCTCAAGGGAGCCGCATCAGGTAGGGTTTTTGTAATTAAAACTTAGAAATACATCTAAAAATACCATGCAATATCAAATTGATGAAACGAACTTGAAATAGTAAATACAAATTCAATAAAAAATAACTTTAAATCCAAACCGGTAAGCTGAAATTTTAGCATGGGTGACATTTATGATACAATATCATTTTTATTGTTTATAGCAAAGCGTTACCCTGCTAGAACAAGTAACGTATGCACCGCTTGCATTTATGAACCAAAAAAAAGAAGATAAAAAAGATACCTATTAGCTTTAATAAATCCAAACAAGTAAACTGAGATTTTGGCACGAGTGACATGGTATAGTGTGAACCAAAATAAATGGTATTGTTCTATTGTTTACAGCAAAGAGTTCCCCTTCTAGAACAAGTAACGTACGCACCGCTTGCATTAACTTTTCTTTTTTCTTTCTCTAATTTGGAAGACTAAAAAAAACTTTTAATCCAACCCAATCCATATCCTAAACAAGGCCAAAACGGGGTTGTCAATAGCCATCAAGAAAGGTTCTGTACACAAGCTTGTACGTCACAAGTCATTTCTCCCTGCCTCTCTATCAATACACACACAAGCATACAAAACAAAACAAAAACTAGAAAAGAAAAAAACAATAGCGACCGAATTGAAATACCAATACCACATCCAATTGGGAAAAAAAAACCGCCCCTAATTTAATTTCCTGATTTCTAAATATTTATTATTTAAGCGGTGGGACCCTTTATACACAGTCTAATTCGGCCGCCAGCTTTGTCGTCTCTTTCGTCTCCGTCCATCCCCGTCGTTCCTTTGCGTTTGACTCTCATTCTCTTTCTCTCTCTAAACCTCTCTCTGTTGTCGTGTTTCTCTCTCCACCACTCCTTCTTATCACTCTCTTCCTCATAATATTGTGATCTCTCTCAGTTAGTTCCCTTTGTGAAACACATACATAGAAGTTTTCTCCTTTCTTTAGCCGACAAATCAATCCAAAGGGAGAGAGAGATACCCATTACCCACCCTCTCTAAAGATAAGAGCATTTTTTTTCTTTCTCTTCATATCTCTATTTTCCATTTATTATGAGGCGGCTTAAAGGGTTGGTTATTGTGAGTGTGAGGATCACTTTTTGAGCGTGTTTTCTGTGGATTCGGTTTTTGTGTATTTTGCTATATAGAATAAGAGAGGAAGAACAAACATGACTGGAAGTAATAATGAAGTCAACCTCAGTGAATCTAAGGTAAAAAATTACTAAAATCCATCTGGGTCTTTGTTTTTTCACTTTCTATTTTTTTAAATCTGAAACCTGGTTGTATGTGTTTCTGTGTCTTCCTTGGTTTGTTTCTTCTGTTTCTGTTATGTGGGGTCTTGTTGATGAAGGGTTGCGGGGATGAAAGGGGGTAAAGTTTTAATCTTTTGGCTTCAATTGCAAGGCTAAGGACGGAATACATATCTGAGTTTCAGAGATTTGTCTCTCTCTATTTTTTTGATTACCTTTCTGGGTTTAGTTAATAATGGCGGCACCTATTGGATGATGCTCTTTTTTGGGGTTTGTTTAGTTTTTCTTGTACTTTGTATTTCTTTCCATGTAGGTCTCGGGTTTCTTTTTCTGGTAAGTTGGAAAATTCCAGTTTGATTTGGTGACACAAGTTGAAAGTTCCTCTCTTCTCATCAAGATTTGTAATCCTTGGTTTTGCTCTAATTTGTCAACTTATTCCTTTGATAAATTAGTTGCTTTTTTATCTTTTATTAATCTGCTAATAGTGCTATCTCTGATACTCTCAGCTTAGTAGTGCCCTAGTTTTCTTTTCAGAGGAATCAATATGCAGTTTTTCTTATAAGTACTACAGTGTTAGATTAGATGGAATGAATTGTTCATACGGATAAGGTTATAACTTGTAATAATATCTTCAACCTATTGTAGAGTGTTGTTCCACTCAACACTTGGGTGCTTATATCCAATTTCAAGCTGGCTTACAATCTACTAAGGCGTGCTGATGGAACGTTCAATCGAGAGTTGGCGGAATTCCTCGACCGCAAGGTCCCGGCTAATACCATTCCTGTTGACGGGGTATTCTCTTTTGATCATGTCGAACGAAGCACCGGGCTCTTCAATAGGGTGTATCAAGTAGCTCCTGAAAACATGGGAAGGTTCATAGAGCTGGAGAAGCCCTTGAGCACCACAGAGATTGTTCCTGTGATAATTTTCTTCCATGGTGGAAGCTTCTCTCATTCATCTGCCAACAGTGCTATATATGACATCTTCTGCCGCCGCCTTGTGAGCAATTGCAAGGCTGTGGTGGTTTCTGTGAATTACAGGCGATCACCGGAATATCGATATCCTTGTGCCTATGATGATGGCTGGTCTGCACTTAACTGGGTTAAATCAAGGACATGGCTTCAGAGTGGAAAGGATTCCAAAGTTCATTTGTACTTGGCTGGGGATAGTTCAGGTGGTAACATTGCTCATCATGTTGCTGTGAGGGCTGCTGAGGAAGATATTGAGGTGCTAGGTAATATTCTTCTCCACCCACTGTTTGGTGGGGAGAAACGAACCGAGTCGGAGACGAAATTGGATGGGAAGTACTTTGTGAAGCTGCAGGACCGTGACTGGTATTGGAGAGCTTTTCTTCCCGAAGGGGCAGATCGAGACCACCCGGCTTGTAACCCATTTGGCCCCAAGGGTAAAAATCTTGAAGGACTCAATTTGCCCAAAAGTCTTGTTTGTGTGGCTGGTTTGGATCTTCTCCAAGATTGGCAACTGGAATATGTGGAAGGTCTCAAGAATTGTGGCCAAGATGTCAAACTTCTATACCTAAAGGAGGCAACTATTGGTTTCTACTTCTTGCCTAATAATGATCATTTCTATACCCTCATGGAGGAGATAAAGAACTTCGTCAACCCTAACTGTTAATATACTACTTAACCTTTCTTAAAGGATCCCATACATAACTAAAAGCCTGACATTTCACCAGGGTAATTTTTCTTTTTCTATTTTTATATCTTTTTTTCTTTTCTTTTCCCAACTTTATAGGGGTGGTGTGTAGTTATATAAATGTGTAGTGCTACTTACTGTGATAACATCTATGGTGGTAAATCTGAGCTTTCTGTGATCGGTGTGGACTACTGCTTCCTGTGCTGTGTTCATATCTTTTTGAAGGGTAGCACCAGTTTCAGCAGTTTGAAGTGCCAGAGTTCAGTTCTTTAGTGGGGTTTGGCTGAAGCAACGTAAATGAAGCTTGCCCTATTTAACTTTTTCAACCTCAATAGTAGGAGGATGGAAGATACAAGATAAGGCTTGGCTTATCGCTTTGGTTCAGTGAATGCATTTATGTTGTATAACATATATTATTGACTGGCCACTGGAGCAAATGCCATCCTGTTATGAACTTTTATGTTTATATATAAATGTCTTGTTTGTTTACTTTTCAGTTAGAATTTTCATCAGGAAGAAGCTAAGGTTGTAATATATTTCATCCCGTTAAATTCAAATTAAGCAGTTTCATCTTCTAGACATCAATGTCACAATTTTTTTTTCTTCTATTGTGGTATTCAAAGGAATGTTCATATCTGCAAGTGTGCTTAAAAAAAACTTAGGTTGCGTAGTTATTTGTCTTTCCTGATGCAAGGACTATTTTTATGACAAAAGAATAAGGATATGGAAGGACTACGGTAATGTCTGAATATGGCAGCCATTTATCCTTGCTGTTTAGGCCTTGTTAGCATCCGAATCATCACTACCAACGATGTAGAGTGGAAGATAAAAGCAGTAATATGCACAAGTGGTTAAAAAGATGAAGCGTTTAAATTATTATGTGGTTTTTATAACAAACTCGTTGTATCTCAGTTAGGGGTTGAACACAAGATTCGCCTCAAAAAGTTGATACCAAAGTCCAAGATGGAAAAAGGAGAAAAGAGTTTGGCGTCATGCGCGTACTTAATCATAAGGAATAATGAAAAATGTATAATAGAAACGAGGTGGGTGGGAGAGGAGGACCATCTTCAGTCCTTGATTGCCTTAAGCAAATCCCATCCACCAAAAAGACATGAAAAACTTCCACAAACAGTGGAACAATCATAGGGAATATTAATGATATTGCTATGTACGTTGAGGCCAAAAAGAGAGGTATGTGCCATATCTGCATTTGCCTCATGGTATGCATGAGAATTTTTTATAGTTCAGTGCTTCCTAGTTCCTACTGCACCTCAATTGATTCAATCATACTCAAAAAGGAAGGTTACTGTGGCAACCTTGCATGATCAAATTGATAGCCACAAGTGAGTCACGCAGTCTCAAACCAAACATAGTTAAAAGTTCCTTGATCAAGCAATATCTGCATATATAGCTAAAAGCAGTGTCCATAATTCAGCCACAAGAGTGTACAAAACCTGGAGTAACAAATCAAGTATTTAGCTACATCCTTATGGTCAATAGAAATAAGGTTTGGAAGGACCTTTACTTGAGGCAGGAAGATTGGTGTTGAAGAAGTAGAAGATAAAAATCGAGTTCAAGTTTGATAGCAATTGCTTTATGCAGTTAAAGGAATTTAAATTTTCAAATTCGTTATAATTCTTGGACAATTATTATCTCTGTCTATAGAGATCAGACTCAATTTAAAAGGGGCAACAATTAATTAAGAAAAGATACTTATAATGATGAAACGCGAGACAAGTTTTTCATTTCAAGATCTAAGAGTACGTAAGTTGTCATTTTCAATTCGATTTTGCCTTCTTCTATTACAAAGCGTTACTTAAAAACACCTAGAATTTAAAGGAAGATAATTCTTCGTAGATTGATAATCCAAAAATTAAAAATATATTTAGTTTAAACGTAAATAGAGAAGTTCATGATTAGGAACCTACATCTGAAACTTCTATGAATTGGGACTTAAATGCTAATCATGCACCAATCAAGTGTTCACGGATTGTTTCCTTCTGAAATTATATTTTTCAACTATAGACCTATACTATACATCTCTAGTGTATCTAAGGATTTTTCATTTGGCAATCGGTGGGGTTGGAATCTGCTGAGCTGACATGCAACTAGTATTAGTTGTGTTTGAATACTACTTGTAAGGCTTTCATGTGATTCATAATGTCACTGCCAATTGGTCAGACATCCTTATACCAATTTGAGAAGGCAGGTGAAGGGTTATTTTACACTTGATCAGAATGCAACAAGGACTTGTGGGACATTATATTCTGGCTCCCATGTAATTTAAAATACAGTATATCAAGAGACTTGTTCCATATTTTAAATTTAAAATATTTTTATAAAATTCTTCTGAACGTTTCCCTCCTTGGTAAGTAATTCTTTCGAGCTATTGAAATAACTTGATTTTTAAGATCTGATTAACTTTATTATTTGATCTACCTAATAAGCTAGCTCAATTGGTAAATTCTCGAAACATTTTATTGTTGTGACTCAATCACTCGGACAAAAAAGATTAAAAAAACAGAAGCATAAAACAGACACCCGATTGTTCGACAGAACAATTTCTTTTGCCAAACTTAATTATTTATTAATATTATTAAATATTTTTATTGATTAAATATTTATTTTCAAGTCAAAATTTAATTGAGCAGTATAGTTCTTCTTTTGTTCTTCAAAGCTCAAACACGTTTGACTATAAAAAAGATATAGACAGAATCACAATATCCCCTCATACAGTTTCACTTCTTTCTTGTCGAGAGAAATACATGCACCAGCAAATTAGTAATTAATAAACCATTAATGTTGACCTGAAGTTGAAGATACCTAAGTAGTATTTGGTACATCCTTATCAGTGATAGTAAGTTAATTATTTATGATAAATTAATATTAAAAAAATCTAATTTCTTAGTCTTGAACAAACATGATCTTGTGTCAATTATCTATTATCTGCAAATGATATCACTACTTCCTTTTTTTATCATTATTTTGTCATTGATTATTAGTATTTTGTCTTTTAATGTGTTAGCATATTTCAACATACAGTGAGGTTCATTTAACTATGACCCTAATTTATAAAATTGGGTTCTGTATATTGTTGGAGTTTAATTATGTTTGTCTTTAAATGGAAATATTTTGTGAGGCTATTTTTTTCTCTGAGCCTTTGCTCGATTTTAATTGTATACTAAACCAAAGAAAGGTCGTTGCAAAAAAATTGAATGCCTCAAAATATGAACAAATTAAAATGCCCCATACAAAAGAGGAAACAATGATAAATTTTGGAATATTAAAAACTTAAAAAATGAGTAATGATCAACCCTTAAAAATGACTTTTACATAACTATAAACAATGAAGCAAAAACGCGCGCGCGCACATGGATGAAGTTAATTAAGTTAAAAAAAATTTTATAAAAAGAAATACATTTTAAATCATTCATAACTAATTAGTCATGCATTGTGAATGTTATAATCTCATTTAATGTAACTAAAAAAATCTCCCATCTCAAATAGAATCATATATATTATAAAAAAATGAGTTAGAATTTAGATAGGATACTGAGATTTTATATTTAGAATCAATAAAATTACCATGTGCTATTTAGTTTTGTTTTAAACACTCTTAATAAATACTAAGATACTTGTAGACTTGTAGTTGCTGGCATAGTCCATTTAAAATTACTAAATATCCTGATTATAAACATAGTAAGTTACTTATTGTGTTTTATTTTTACTACTCCTTAAACATATATTTTAAAATTATTTATCTATAGTATAAATGTATCTTTCAATAAACATTGAGGAGAATTTAATTGATAAAATATGTAATTAAGCTTTAAAAGCTACTGAAAATAGGAATAACAAATAAATAAGAGAATAAAATAAAATAATATAAAAGAGAGAATTGTGTGTGTTGCAGCTGATTCTCCGTGCACATGCAGAGTAGAGAATCTTGTTCACCTTCACCCACTAGCTTTATCCAATATTTAATGGTAATAATAGTAACATCATGCATATAATAGATCCGTGGATCATTGATTGTGTGCCAAAAGCAGAAAAATCCGTCGAATGTTACCCTTTTGGTTACATTACGGCATATATTAGCTCAGAATCACTCCTCAGCCAAAGCTCTTTAAGAGGTACCATTCACTAATTACTAAACTATTTATTATCCCAAAGATTTACTTAATTAAACCATAGATGTTTCCTCTTTTTATTCATTTTCCTTCATATAATTTGTGTGACTCGAGAATTCCTTGGTTTGACTGTTTCTGTTGGCTTTCACTTTGTTGTTCTAATGATGATTTTGCTTGTTCACGGGGGGAAATTATTTGTTAGGAATAAGGGGGAACTAGGTGCCATAATTCCTAATTCATTCCTGTTTTTGCTTGCCTTCTCGTAAAATTTTAGTTTTTAACTATGACAATGATGTTTCTGGAACATGGAAAAGGGTTTTGAGTGTAGCGAGGTTGGGTGGTTTTAGTTTCGCTAATACTCTTCAGAATTCAGAATGTTATGAATTATGATGTTTGCCAAATTATCTTGCCCTCGAACCTTACATTTGTTGTTGGAAGGTTGTTGAATTTCTTTAAATTTAGTGCCTCAACAAACAAACTAACCCCCTTTTAAGGAAACAACCAGATTAAGGCTCTGTTTGAATAAATTTCTGGATAAATACTTTTATTAAAAAAATAACAAGGTAAAATGAATTAAACTTCTATGGTAAGTGAAAATTAGCTTATGCATAAGCAAGTTTATAAAAGTTATCTAATTTAGCTTCTCCATAAACCGATTTTAGCTTTTGCATAAGCTAAGTTTAACTTACCAGAGGAATTTAATTCATTTTATCTTCTTAAAGTATTTGTTGAAAACTTTTATCCAAACCAGGCCTTAGCCTAGAAAGCTCTTCCAAATCAATACTAATATGCTGATGTTTTTCTCAAGTAAAGAGCTTAGCTTGAGTCAACTGTAGTGTATTAACTTTCTACGTGAGAAATGAAATAGATTTATCTTTGACTGATCTTGTTTAATTTTTTTTCCCTTTGCTAACAATGGTTTCTAATTATTTATATGAAAAATGACATCTGAAAATTTACTCATTTTTGTGGCTATAGCCTCTTTGTTTGTAGGATTGACAAAAACAGGGATTTTATGAAGATTTCGCTGGGGATAAGATGCACCAGTGTTACAAAATTTTGTGTGTTTCTGTGAATAGTTATGTATGCCACAGCCAGTGCACTTTACATTGACGAAATGGGTTATGCTATGAGTAGACTAGAGATAGAATCTGGTCTCTCTGAAGATGGAGATGCCATCCAAGAAGATTCTAGTAGTGGAGAAACTAAACGGCCATTAAAAAATTTAGACAATGAAATTACTCAGATAACAAAGTTGAAGTCAACACCCCATCAACAATTAGTCCAAGTTGGAACTGGAAGGCCTGAATTTCCTGTTTCTCCTGTGAAGATGCTGGCAGGTCGGGAGTCTAATTACTCGGGACGGGGAAGGTTTTCTTCAGCCGATCGTTGTCATCTTTTGAGCAGATATTTGCCTGTAAATGGTCCCTGGCTTATTGACCAAATGTCTAGTAGGGCTTATGTCTCCCAGTTTTCAGCTGATGGTTCTCTTTTTATTGCTGGGTTCCAGGTAAAACGTTTCCAGCTTTAACCTTATATGCGTGCTATAGTTTTGATTCCAATTAAATTACTTTGCAGGGAAGTCACATAAGAATATACAACGTGGACAGAGGTTGGAAAGTTCAGAAGAACATTCTAGCTAAAAATTTGAGATGGACAATCACTGATACATCTCTTTCACCTGATCAACGCTATCTAGTAATTTACTGTGTTCTACATCCTTTTAATCCTTTTCTTTTTCTGTGAAGGTTCTGTTGTATAGTTCTGCTATTGTCAGGCAAACTCAGGCTTTTTCTTATGGCATTTGTACTCTTCAATTTCAGGTTTATGCCAGTATGTCACCTATTGTACACATTGTACATGCCGGATCTGCTGAAACGGAGTCCCTAGCAAATGTTACAGTAATCACAACTAATGCTACCTTTTCCCCCTTCTTAATTCCATAAATATTGCAATTGCTTTAAATGCTACCAAATATTACAGAGCAATAGATATTAAAAAATTGGATTTTCATGATACGTGTCAATCATTTCTGGTAGATTTGGTGTATGGATTTTTTCAATTTAATTGTACTCTTTTCTTGTTTGTAATATATTTCTTCAAATACGCAGGAGATACATGATGGCTTGGATTTTTCATCAAATGATGATGGAGGATACTCCTTTGGAATTTTCTGTGTGAAATTCTCAAAAGATGGGAGAGAATTAGTTGCAGGAAGTAGTGGTGATTCTATATATGTATATGATCTTGAAGCAAATAAGCTCTCACTTCGAATTTTAGCTCACACGGTATTGTTACTAGGCATAAATACTACATTTATTTAGCTTCATATGCTCTAGGCTATTGTTTGATATCTATTGGTTTATGTATTTTTGTTGCAGAATATTTTAAGTTTCATGATTTCATAATATAATTGCAGTTTCTACAAGCTATATAGAATTGTTTGTGCATAACATGAAAGGGGCAGTTTTATATTCTGTGATAGATTGCTCAACTGAATATGAACCACTCTATGTATTGGCTGTGCCTTTACACCAGTGCATGTGAAATTTTATTTGAGATTGTGTGGCACAGCGGTAAAGTTGTATCTTGGTGACTTGTTGGTCATGGGTTCGAATCCGGAAAAGCCTCTTTGCATATGCAAGGGTAAGGTTGCGTACAATATCCCTCCTCCTTACCTGCGCATAGCGTGGAGCCTCTGGGTAATCCCACGTAGTTTTTTTTTGTTTTTCGCTGATATATTGGAAATAGAAGTTAAAATGTACAATAAATTTGGAGAACATGGGTAGATTTTCGTATCCTAAGGAGGAATCTTGATTTTATTCCTATATTCTCTTTGAGCTCACAATGCTAAGTCTATGTTTGCTCAAGTGCAAAATCAAGATCATTTGAGAGAATAACTTTGGTTATGAGATATGGATTACTACTTGTAATGAACAGGTTTTCTATATCTTTTTGGCTGAGGGGTACATTGAAGGTCTAATCCATTATTTGTCTTTGAACTATCTGGAAGACTAACAAATATGATTCACTATATTGGTGTAGAAGAAATAGATAATCCAGAGATGGTATGAGTAACCTTGTTTGATACAGACCAACGAAATAATAATAGTAACGAATGGAAGGTGTATAAAAGAAGAAATAAAAATTAGTTAGGGGCTATTGCTGTTGTTTGTATATATAGTGGTAGGGGGGCTGGTGAGTAGGGGAGAGAATCTTTGGTTATTGTTTGTAAGGGGAGACACGGGTCTCTTTGAGGAGGAAGTGGTATTACAACCATTCCTTTATTCTTGTAGCTTGGTGACACATCTTTACCTTTTAATAAAATTTGAGGAATTGTTTCTGTACTCCTGCGTTCTTGCATGTGACACTTTCTTCTTGTTCGGAAGATCCTTATCTTTCTCTATCATTGTTGGAGAACCACACTGCTTCTTAGTACCCCTACCTCACCCCAAGCTACCGAAAGAAATTAAAAAATAAAATGTCCAAGCCAAAAAATCTGAATTGGATTGGACTTAAATCCTTTTTCATTTTTGTGCAGAAGTTATTTTCCTATTGTGCTAACTTCTGATGGTTCAAAATATTAATCCATAGAGGTTCTAACATTTGATTTCATTTTATGTCGCAGTGTGATGTGAACACTGTATGTTTTGCTGATGAAACTAGCCATCTTATTTACTCTGGGAGTGATGATAGTTTCTGCAAGGTTTGTTCTACACCATAAGATGGATTTTCTTTTCTGTCAAGATATTATGTTCTTTTTCCCTTTGAGTATCACAACTTTTGATTTTATACATGGGAAGTGGTGGCCACCTTTTACATAGGAAGTCAATCTCCGATTGTACGAGGTTAAATAAATATATATTGAACCTGAAAGTTGTTATTAGTTGAGAGATAAATGTGAGAGTTCTTTGCTTTGGTCAGTCACTTATTGCAGAAATTCCATATCTAATAATTAGGGTTTTTTCGTCCTTTCCCCCAATTTTTGGTGAAGGATAAATTCTAATACACAAGTTTGGTTAGGTCTGGGATCGGCGTTGCTTAATTGCTAAAGGCAAGCCAGCAGGGGTTTTAATGGGACACCTTGAGGGCATTACATTTATTGATACCCGAGGAGATGGACGCTATTTCATTTCAAATGGTAAAGATCAAACCATCAAACTTTGGGACATACGCAAAATGTCATCCAATGTTACCAGGTATTTTTTTTACCAGGAATATTCTGATTTTCACAGTTCTTGAATTGTAAGCTTGTATGTTTTGACAAAAGGAAATAAATAATGGGTAAATTAAACTTTGGGCCATATTTTTGCCTGATTTTACTTTGCCACCTTATAGTTTAAAAAGTCTGAATAAAGCAATAGAGAGATAAATATTTATATATTTTCTGATTTGGAAAATTTTAAAATTAAAATAAAATTTTGATAAAAGAAATACTCATGGTGATAGTGTTTACTTATGCTAATGTCATCAAATGGAGTAATGTGAAAGATAAGGACATGTGAAATTTAATAAGGAAAAAAAATGCTTGTAAACTACCAGTGAGATGATATATTGTTCATGACTCAATCTTCTTAACACATGTCTGGAATAAATAAGATGAATGAAGGTTGTATTAGGGTAATATATAGCTGATGAGTATTATGCTGCTGATATATAACAAGATACAGATTCAGTTATGTCCACATTTCCATAAGGTATGATGGTGGAATTTGAATTTATCTTAATTCTTGAATGAATCTATCAGTTAATTATGCTTGTGAAATTATATATATCAGATTATGAGGCTGATTATTTTTCAACTACCTAGGAAGCATTCTCACTATATTCCATCGCAATAAATGCAAAATACTGGGAATTTTATATAATTTTGTTTACAGAATGAGGTGTCATGTTGGATTCATGATTCGTTTTCTATTTGTGTTTACATGACTCTGGGAAATTGAACATCTTAAGAGTGATTTTCAGAATTCAGTCGTACATGTGGTATTTATAGATTTTTAACCTAGCTAATGATGTCCGTTCCTTTCCAGGATTATGATATTTCTAGATGAAATTGTTCCCAATGCAATGACATACTATAACAGAATTTTCTCTCTATTCCAGCTATCCTGGGTATAGGAGTTACGAATGGGATTACAGGTGGATGGATTGTCCACCCCAAGCAAAAGACTTGACTCACCCTTGTGATCAGTCAGTGGCTACTTACAGAGGCCATTCAGTCTTACGCACTCTCATCCGCTGCTATTTCTCCCCGGCGTTTAGGTGAGCACTAAGCTTGCATTGCTATGTAATTATTGTTCCTTTTCTTATCATGGTCCTCTTTTGATCTTTTTCTTTCTTAAAGCTGCAATTGTTTGCCTATTTAGACCAGCATGCAGCTTGCCTAGCATATTGTTACACTGTTTTTTTCCAACAAAATTTTGAATTTTGAATTGTTGCGAATTTGATTAATTTTGCTTGCCTAATGTTAATCTTCAAATTTACAGCACGGGCCAGAAGTACATCTATACTGGATCACACAACGCATGTGTTTATATATATGATTTGGTATGTATTTTAATTACTACTGCTCTAGCATTGTATCCATGCTGTATAATTGGGAAAACATTATTTAGGTAAAATCCACCTTTTTATCTCTATCCATGTTTCATTTTTTGAGGTAAAGTTGTGGATTATGGTATATTTCAAGCATGGGTAATAAGACTACAGGTTTCTGTCTTCATTACCCATACAATGGCTTGCTTAAAAGGAAACACTTATCACACTGAGATGAACACCTTTGCTGACTCTACATAAAATTCCACGATGTAGCTGCTGTAAATAAAATTGTAGAGGAAGAATGTTGGAACGTGATGGATATCCTCTTAGCCACTATGCATGAACTTACTTCATCCTAATCAGGAAATTTTGCAGTTAGATTTGTTTATTTGAAAAAAAAAAGCAATAAAAAGTTCAAGTTGGTTCTCTTTTGATGATAACTTTGATAATTCACTACAGGTGAGTGGAGCTCAAGTTGCAACGCTGAAGCACCATAAATCACCTGTAAGAGATTGTAGCTGGCATCCCTTCCACACTACACTTGTTAGCTCTTCTTGGGATGGAGATGTTGTGAAATGGGAATTTGCTGGGAGTGGTGATACACCAGCCTCGTCAACTAAGAAGAGGGTATGGACAAGACATTTTTATGAACATTACCTATGATATGTCAGTCAAAAAATCAGTTATGAAAATGATATTGGGAGATCCATACCCTGTTGTTAATGAAGTTGTATAGGATGTTTTAACATAATAAGGCATGACATGAACTGCCACAAAATCTTAGTACATAAATAACCATGTAAATTGAGATTGGAATTGATTCATTAGTACGCTGTGCCTGTAATAAATTATTTTATATTGTACCAATTCGTTATTAATTGGTGCGGTTTTCTTGTGGTGAAACTAGGCTGCTGCATGGTGCTTTCGCTGAAACATTTACATGTACACTGTACCCCTAATTATCGTGGAGCGCCTTTTGTAGAAATCAGGAATAAAGTTAATAATGCTTTCTGGATTCTTCAAAGTTAGGCAGTTTTAAAAACAAGATGTTGATTTGAGTGGTATTATCGATTTTCTTGAGGAAGGTTTTGGGTTTTTGATGGAAAAAATATGGTTGGAAGAGAAAAATTTTATTAAACGTGGTCAGTCAGATTTTTTAATAAAAAAAAATTAATTCTCAATAAAGTAAGTGAATACTCCTTATTAATAACATTTTATTAAAAATTGAAGTTATGTTCTCCTTCATATAGCTGTAAAGCATGGAAAAAACAGTGATAGCATATATTTGCCAAAACAGCACTGCCAAGATGCCTATATTACTGTGGTTGTGCCGTTGTGGGTGTCATGAGAATCTTAATTCATAGTCTCATCCTTTGTTGTCTTGTTTTGGTGATTTATCGTATTGTTTTATTTGTCATCATACCTTACTTCCTTGATTTCGATAGACCTCATAATAATGTTATAGAAGAGCAGGTTGATTTATAAAAAGCAAAAGTGTTCCAAAATATTATGAGTTTTACCTTTTAAAGAGTGCAAAAAATTCTCACATTATTGGCGTGTGAGATAGTTGTTTCTCGTAAAGGGCCACACTTCTGAAGGTGTTATCTTAACAAATTGTAAAACTATGGGGGACCCTTCTCTCTGCTGTCTGGATATTGGTAATGAAAGCAAAGATGTTATTCTAAGCTACAAACAAATTATGAGATGATAAAACGTGAGATTCCATGAGCAAAATGACTGAAATGCCGAGTGAATTAAGTACAGTCAGTACTATACAGACAGCAAAACATGGAGGGTTGGATTGGGGCCTCCAACAGAAAAAGGCTATACGTTTTTCCTTTTTTTGGCGTCAACGGTCTGATTTAATTTTAAGAAATACTTAATTTATTTAAAGGCAAATTGCAAAAGATTGCTATTTACAATGTCCCGGAAGATTTTCTATGTGAAGATTAGGGATAACGAAAATTTCCTTGTGGATTGGCTAAAAAATTTAAAAAATAAATAGGAGTTAAACTTTATGATGATGGGTTTAATCATATATTAGCAGATATAGACATGCATTATGCCAAAACTTTTAACGTGTAATCTGATCTAGAACATTTTATTTAACAAGGCAACAACCCGAGACAGACAAAGAGTTAGATATAGGAGGCTGTGGATGGTTCGTTAGGTTGTCTAGCTGCTTCATGTGCCCTTTATTTAGTAAGTTTAATTCAACCATACCTAAACTCGGTTCGTTCTTGTTTTCTACTCACATTTATTTTTCTCTATGATGCTTTCACATTTGCTGCTTCGTGGCTCTTCAGTAAATTTAATCCAACTTTACCTAATCTCAGTTCTTTTTTCTCCTTTTTTTTCACATTTAATGATTCCTTGTCGCCAGAGGGCGGAAAAGGAGAGTCTGTTCCAGACTCAAGACTCGAAAGGCTTACAATTGCAATGCAAAAAGGGATACCCAAATGGCTGTCCCACTTACAACCATTTTCCATTGCAGGGAGCACCTACTCGTGCTTATGGAAAGCTAAAAAAGCTGAAGAAACGGTAATTGCATATAATGGCCACGCTCCACTTCCCACAAAAGGATAGAATCTGAAAATTTGTAATCATGTGTCATACAATTCTCCTAAAAATAAGTAAAAATTGAAATGATGGAACAATCACCAATTGGCATTGATACATACATCACTGCTAATTTAACAGATTACATATTCTCTTCCAATAATATCATATGTACCAAAGTTATGAAGACGCGGGGTGCCATACCACTATATGATCATTTGTAGCTTCTACTACCATGACCCTAGCTAGAAGCATTTTAAATGAGCATAAAAGAAAAGAAAACAAAAAAGATTCCCAATGCCAATATGAGAAGTGCCACACTCAATAAAATGCTCCCTACTATTGATTAATTTTTTTAAGTCAAAAACTCATCAAATAAAAATATAACCGACTAAATATTTGCAATTTCGAAAAAAATATTGAATCAATAATAAAAAAAAGTAAAAACACACCAAGACAACAATGATAATAAAAATAGGAAAAAGAATGAAAAGGTTTATTTACAAGAGATGACAATAGTTTGAACAGATAGCAATATAGCATTATAATAAAGACCAATAATTTTTTGTTTTGACTTCCTAATGGACTAATCATATTACATTAGTAATATAAATAATAACCATAATCATAATAATAATATGTAGAGCGAGAGCATCAGACTTGAGAGAAGCTCTTGGATCAAAATGCTCTTGGATCAAAATAGCTAGGGTATCTATCTAAATCTAATCCAAAAATATTCACAATCATCTTATTCATCCCCCCATAGTTATCACAAAATTAAATAATAATGAATCAAAAGGGCAAGAAAGAGAAGGAAAGGTATATGACGTTGACTTAATGGGCTGGGCTGGGCCGGATCAGAATTAGTCCTTCAAATCCTTCAACTGATTGCATTGCGTAGTGGGCCTGCTTTTCTCCTTACCAGCCCTAAGTGGGCAGGGAGTCTCTACGGGCGGGACCATGCAGTTATACTGCAGACACAGCGAGCTTCTCTCGGGAATCACCGCCGTAGGGCTTATCTCAATCCCCGTCAGATAGTTATGCTGCAAGTAAAGTATCTGAATGCTCGCGTCCAGCAACCGCTCCACGAAGCTAGCCGGTACCCGACCCGTGAACCGGTTGTTGTTCAGGTAAAGATTCTGCACTGTCGCCAGCATCGGCGATATCTGACCGTACAGCCGGTTGTAACTCAGATCAACGGTCGGGATCGAAACCTGGTCCACAGGCTGAACCATGCCCGAGAACTGGTTCCTCTCTAACTGAAGATTTGTCAGTGGGAAAGAAAATATCCGGCCCGGGATTGGGCCCGTAAAGTGGTTCAGGCTTAGGTCCAAATAGTTGAGCTGGTCTAGACGGGCCAGGTGGCGGTCCATTGGGCCGGTGAGCTGGTTCCAGGAAAGAGAGAGGTACTGGAGAGAAGGAGGGAGGCAATTAGGAGGAAGCGAACCGGAGAGACTGTTGTGCTTCAGATCAAGCCGGGTTAGTGTGTGCGAATCGAACCGGGGGACCGAACCGGAGAGACGGTTGTGGCAGAGGATTAGGTTTGTTAGCTCCGGTAAGGTTCCTACCGTTGGAGGAATGCGTCCGCTGAGCTGGTTGTAGCTGAGATCGATAGTTCGGAGGTTGCGGAGATCACCTAATTTGGTCGGAATTTGGCCGGAGATGAAGTTCCGGTTGACGCCGAGGAACCTGAGGTTCTTCAAATCGGAGAGCGTTTCGGGGAGAGGACCGTATATTCGACCGGGGACGACGGTGAACTCGGCGAGCGCGGAGAGCTTGCCGACGGAGGGGTCAAGGCGGCCGGTGAGGCCGGGGGAGCCCGCCCGGGGGTCGCCGAGGTTGAGCGCGATGATCTTGTCGGAGTCGCAGTAAACGCCGGCGAAGTTGCATGGGTCTGCGGTGAAATCCCAAGTGGAAAAGAAATCGGAACCTGGCATGTCTTCCAGAGCCTTACGAATGTTTTGCAAAGCGAGGAAATCGGCAGGGTCCAAAATCGCCTCGACGTGTAGAAAGCAGAAGAAAAACACAAGCAATGCATAGGAAGAAGTAGAACAAGTGCACTTCGCCATTGAAATGAAATCCAATGGACGAAGAAGCAGAAAAGAAAAGAGGGTTTTATAAGTGTGAGAGAGGAATGAATCACAATGAGCAACTAATAGTCAAAGGCTTTATTTAAAGAATGCAATTAAGCTTGGAAGAAAAGCAACTCACTCTCACTCACTGTATCTGAAATCTGAATGAATCTTTTAGAGAAGCTGCAAATGAAAAAAATGGCAATCACTACCATAAGCTTTCTTCTTCTGCTTTTTGCTTCTACTTTCTACTAACCAACCAATGCTGGTTAATCAATTATGGTTTTCTATTTAGTCATTTTTTTAATTCTTTTTTTCTTTCTCGGGAACAGTTACATCAAACGGTTGTCCGAGCCTATTTGGCCTCCGTGCCTCAGCCTCGAAAGCCACGTCATCACCCTCTGTCTCTCCCGAACCACAAGCCAAACCATTAGCTACAGCAGCTGTCAAAATGATTGGGTCGCTGCGACCTTCAGCGACACGGGAAAATAAATATGACACGTGTCAATCATCCGCCCATGTCCAAGTTCTACCAGAGCTTAGTATGTGAGAAGGGACACAGGAATTCTTTTCGTTAAATATTAAAATAACTCTTCTATTTTTTAATACCAAAATTTTCCATGCCTATTAAAATATTAATATTAATATCAATGAAAAGGTATTGGTTATTTACTGATCTGAGGACACCTAATCTTATGGTTGAATAGAAATCCAGATAAAAAGAAGGAAATAGAATATATATTATTTAGGCAAATATAAATAAAATAAAAAATTATATAATTTATTTTAGATACTTATAGTAAGTGTGTAGAATAAAAATAAGTTATGTAAAAATATTTTATATTAATTAAAAATTAAATTTTAAAAAAATCCATATTGTTCTCTATTATTTTTTCTTAACATAAAATTATTATTATTTTGATATTTCTATGTTATAAAAAATATTTAATTTTTAAAAAACTAGTGGGAAAGTAGTAATGTTGTATCTTTATTTTAGTAAAATAAAAAAATTATTACTGTATTATTTTTCTTATCTCCTTTTCTCATTTTCTTAGTGTCTACTCTATTATTTACACTGAAATAATTAGCCTTTGTACAAGTGAGCCAAAAAGCCCAAAAGCCAAAAGCTGGGTACAACCGTTGTCAGGAAGAGACCGAGGGCAAGTGTGGTGTGGGGGCTTTTGAGTGAGTGAGTGAGTGCCAGCTAAGTTATGCAGTGGATTATCAAATACGCCTATGACGTAAAATTGGGGTTATCTAATTTCACCCACTTCTTGTTCAAAGCTTCTTTAAGAGACTTTGTTAATGGTTATATTTATCTCTCCAATCGTATGGTACCTGCCCTATTTCATTACTATATAGCAAAATAGATCACAAATCATAAATAATAAATGTGTATTCCTTTGTTTTGCTTCCATCTCTGTTTCAAAGATTACGGTTCAAAACATCAGAAGTTTGATACTACTACTTGATGAATCAGTTCCATTATTAACGTAATTGATTGTGATCCATTCTTGCTTGGACCTCAGGCCCCTCACGCAATCCCATAGCATAAATGTCATTAATTCGAGACTCAAATAACTACTACCCTGACCATTATAGCTCACCCCTCCCCCAATCTTCTTTTTAACATTAAAAATCAAACTAATATCGCAAATAGCCATAACTAGAAATATTCTCTCATCTTTCTTTTCTTTTTTTACTTGTGATTGTCAGCATGTGTACAGCGTGGGAATAAACCAAACCAATAAATACTTTTTACCTTTTTTATCTTTTGCTTATAAGAAAATAAACGTACACTAATATATCTCTTGGATGAAAGAAGGGTGGTTTGAGTCAAATGCATTTTTTGGTCAAAGATACATGCATGCTCCAAAGCTTGTTTCGCAATTCACATTCTGCTCTGAGCTTTCACCAATTGCCGTGTGGAACAAAGAGTTCATGCCTTTTTTTTTTTTTCCTTGGATACAGATTGAAAGTCAACATATAACAGAATAAAATCAGCTATCATGTGCTCCGCTACGTACTTGGGGAAAGTTAGTATCGTTTTCCTAAAATGTCCACCTTTTCTACCGGCAGTCTATTTCCATCCCTTGTTTACCCCTTTTCTTTTGCTTGGGTCAAAAGCTATAGGCCAGTAAAATCAATTTATGTTATCAACCTCCTAAAATATTTTCAAATTAATCCCAAATAGGCCTATGTGAGGTTGCTGTAAAAGTAAATATATGATTCTATGATTTCTATCTACAATGTTTGCTAACCATCACCCACTGACTGACCCACAGATGGAGAGTTAGTTTAATAATAACTATACCCAATTAAAAAAAATCAATAAGTCATTGGTTCAAATAATATTGAACTAGTCTCCTTAAATAATATTTTAGATTTAAATCTTGTGAATGAAAAAAAATATAATTAAAAGTTGATATTATGTAGATTTGGTTAAATCAAAATTTTTGATGAAAATTAGTCAATAAATACTCTGCACTGATTTATTTTCTACAATAAGCAATTACGTTAATAGCAAGTTTTGTCACAACCCCGCAGGACAATTTCATGTTCTATAATTTATTGTTCTCTAACCTTATACCTAATTGTGATTTGGTTAAATTCATGAGCATGGCCTCTAGTAGGAATTGGTGACAATATGGCAGCAGAGGGAATTGCGACTTGCGAGTTAGCTCAGACAAAAACATAAATGTAAACAAACACAACCTGGCTAGATAGAAATGTCTGCACCTCAAAACTCAAATCCAGCCAAGCAACATAAAGACAAAGATAGAAAGCAATTTTTTTAATGAATGTAAAAGAATGATGTCGTCTCTGATGAGTTTGGTCCCAATACATACAAAAGCGAGCAACCACATATAGTGCTACATTTTATATACTATAGCTATTCAATTAAACCCACCCCCACATCAATTATTTACTATGAATCGTGGGAGGCAGTTCAGAGAAAGAAAAAAAAAATCCACATGACCCCCAAATGGTCCAGTTAGAAGTTGCATACACCAACCACAACAACCAAGGCAACTACTAATTCTGGTACATATAGTCTTCAATTTATGGAGTTTTTGAGCCTTGCGTGGTGATTACTCTATAGTGTATTCATCCCGCATGCGTATTAATGTAACTTCGTTGTACTGTCTTTTTCATCCAGCTTTCTGCTAATGCTATGATCCCACAAGGTTATTTTTCCACGACATTTTTTTATTTCCAATGAGTAGTTTCATTTTCCAACAATGCATAGATAACAATTAACAAAAATCTTATGCGGAAAATGTAATTAAGTTCAGTTGAATATATACAAGATTAAGAAAGCTTGAACCAATCTTGCTAAGGTAACTCAAATGTTGTTACGTGTGTGTGAGAAATGTAGTATGAAGATGGAATTATATCTAGACCTAATATAAGAATGGTACCAAACTAGAAATTATACATGTGATAATTTATTTAATATCTTTTTTTTCTTTTCTCAATATTAAAGAGACGTTTATTTCAAGTTATTAAGGAAGATTCTTGAAAATGTGAACTTGAAAATATCAGATTCTCATGTTGTTTGGTATAAGTTTTGTAAAAATATTTACAAGATTTCCATAAATATGAAATACACATGTTTTTGTTACTTCTTATTTTTACCTAAGAGGTGGATATCTTGAATTCTCATGAGAATTATAATTATTCTCTACAATAATTATCCGGCCCCACTTTTTTACACATTTCTTATTTCACTTTATTTTAAATTAAATATATTTTATTTTATTTTCTAAAATTTCTAATGACAACCAAACATATTTACGGAAATATTATTTCCAGTCATAACATTCCTAGAAAAATAATTTCCAGAAATACAATTTTAAAACTTGAAATACTAATATTTTCAAACTAACGGTTAGAGATTAACTAATCATTTTAAACATAGAAATCACTAAAACGATTTCTTCTCTATCAACAAAGTGTTTATGAAATGATATATATAGCCAAGAATTACATCTCTGTTAATCAGTATACTCAAAAGATTTCAACTATTTACCAATTTGACAATTTTTTATTTTTAGATTTATTAAATTTTTAATTTCATTAAATAATATTTTTTTTACCACCAAGGTCATAGATTAATTGACTAAAGGTTTTAAATTTAAATTGTAAATATACAATTACTTTAAATACATGAAACAAAGTTTTATCAAGAAATATTTACCATCTAAAAAAGGAAAAATCAGAGTACTTGATAAACCAGTGCATATATATAAATATATGAAGATCTATTTGAAAAGAAGTTCTCTTGAAATCTATTCACTTGTAAATAATTGTCGATGTAAAAATATAAAGACAAAAGACTCATTTTTAAATAGGAAAAAAGTGAATCTGCAAGGTCTCAAATAATAATTTTATCCCACTCAAAAATAATTATTATCCTTAAAAAATAGATATATTCCGAGTGTAAATAAATAAAATTTCTTAGCTGTAATTAAGAGAAGAGTAAATTTTTAATTTCCTTTTCTTTTACTTAATTGTTTCTCTAGACAAGTGTTACGGTCCAAATTACAGAAACTAGCCCAACAATTGCTGTTAAAAGGGAGAAGAGGGTACTGGGCCATTTCAGAGACTTTATTATGGGCTATAATAGACAGTATCTTTACTAGAAGTATTTCTTTATGTTATCTCTGCTTGCATTAGCGTCTAAAACCTTGTTATAGGATCAGACTATTGATATAAATAGCCCTTGGGCCTAGTAATAAAGCAAGCATTTATTCAGTATCTGATCTCTCTCTTTGTGCTTCCGTCTCCCATTTCTCCTTCTATCTTACTCCATTACAATTAATAAACCCCTGCTCACTGTTACTGTTACATTGGTGCCTTCATTGAATTATGGCTGAAAATACACGCCTACGTGAACTCACTAATCAGGTTCACACTCATGAACAACAATTTGCTACATTGGAGAGAATTGTGGATCTCCGCCTATAATCCTTTGAGTTAACACAAAACCAGCGTTTTGAGGAACACACACAACGATTTGAAGGGGTCAATCGTCAGATCCAGGAGGTGTTTGTTTTGCTACAGACTATGTAAACACAGATCTCTAATTTAGGTACATTACCACAACTGAGTATTTTGGGTGCTGGTCCTCACCGTCCTACACAACCTTCCCGGTCAATGAAGATGGATTTTCCCAAATTTGGCTCGGGTGATCCAGGTCCTTGGCTTTTTGCAGTTGAACGTTTCTTTCATTACCACCAGGTACTCAATCAAGATCGTCTTGATTTGGTTTCCTTTAATTTGGATATGCCTGCTTCTTGTTGGTTCGAATCTTTGTATGGTAATGGACAATTTCTAGATTGGCATTCATTCACCGTAGCTTTGCATCAACGATTTGGCCCTTCAGAATTTGAGGACCTATTTGGGTCTTTGGCTAAATTGCAATAGACTGGTTCAGTAGTCGATTTTCAGTTCTCTTTCGAATTGCTTGCTCGTCATCTTCCTGACTTAACCCCAATTATGCGCAAGAGTCTCTTTATTTTAGGTTTGAAATCGCATATAAGGTGCGCAGTACTGGTCCACAGGACAAAAGATGTTATTGTTGCATTTGCTTATGCGAAGATTTATGAAGAACAATTAGCTGATACACAGACTTCAAAACTGTGGGCTATTCGTTCTTTTCCATCCACTACACCTAGTCCAGCTCAACCAGTATCTACCATTCCTCCATCACCAGCTACTAAGCCACCTTTGACATTGCCATCTATTCCCATTAAGAGGCTCACCTCAGCTGAAATGCAAGCACGCAGAGACAAAAACCTTTGCTATAATTGTGATGAGCGTTTTGTTCCTGGTCATCGTTGTAAGGGTCGTGCAACTTTGCTTTATTTGGCAGGAACTGATGATGATCCCCTTGAGAATGAGTTGACCGTTAATTCTGATCCACTTATTGAGGTGTCTGAGTCACCTCCATCAGATGTTGCCCATGAAATCAGTTTTATTGCACTCTTTGGTCACTATGCTGCTAATTCGTTTCGTTTGTGTGGAAAAATTGTTGGTCAGTCAATACAAATATTAGTTGATGGCAGGAGTACTCACAATTTTATAACTCCACGCATGGCTTCTCATCTCCATTTGACATTGCATGCTATTACACCTTTTAAGGTTCACGTTGGTAATGGTGATACACTTGTTTGTTCAACTTCTTGTCCAGTTATCATAGTGGACATTCAATCGCATTGGTTCACTATTGATTTGTTCGTTACTGAGTTGAAGGGTGCTGACTTAGTTTTGGGAGTCCAATGGTTGTCTACCTTGGGCCCTATTATGACTGATTATTCTGCTTTAACTATGTCATTTGTTCATTATAACTCTCCATTTTTATTAAAGGCTGACGTACCTGCTGCTCCTACTCATATCAGTTCCTCCCAATTACACAAGCTCTTGTCCCATGATTTGGTTTCCTCTTGTTTGATGTGTTTTTCAATTACACCTGATCTAGTCCACGATGCACCTCCTATTGAGCCACGTATTCCAAACTTAGAACAATTATTACTGGATTTCACTGATGTATTTTAGGAACCAACAACTTTGCCGCCAGAAAAAGCTTATAATCATCATATCCACTTGTTACCCAACTCCAAACCAGTGCAAGTTAGACCCTACCGCTATCCTCATTATCAGAAAAATGAGATTGATCGGCTAGTTTCGGATATGCTGAGCAGTGGAGTCATTCAACCCAGTCACTCTTCTTTTAGTTCCCCAGTACTGTTGGTAAAGAAGAAGGATGGCACGTGGCGATTTTGTGTCGACTACCGTGCCCTTAATGTTATCACGGTCTAGGACAAGTTTCCGATTTCGACCATTGATGAGTTATTAGATGAACTTCATGGGGCGACAATTTTTTCCAAACTGGACCTACGATCCGGTTATCATCAGATTAGGATGCACTTGGATGATATCCACAAGACTGCATTTCGGACTCACCATGGGCATTTTGAATTTGTAGTGATGCCTTTTGGTCTCTCCAATGCACCATCCACATTCCAGGCAACCATGAATTCCATTTTTTCGGAATTCCTTCGCAGATTCGTTGTGATTTTTTTTATGACATTCTTATTTACAGCACTTCCTATGCGCAACATTTACAACACTTGCCTACTGTGTTACAGACTATGCGCACCCATTCCTTATTTGTGAAGCGTGAAAAATGTTCATTTGCTCGATCAAAGGTTCCTTATTTAGGCCATATTATCAGCGGCAGTGGTGTTTCTCCTGATCCAGATAAACTACGGGCTATACTGGAGTGGCCCACGCCTTCTAATGCAACACAGGTGTGCGCCTTCTTGGAGATTTCAGGGTACTACCGGAAAATTATTTCTAAGTATGCTTCCATTGCGGCCCCATTGTCTGATCTTCTCAGCAAGACAGGCTTTTCCTGGAATCCCGAAGGCTGCAACAACCTTTGTTTCTCTTAAACAACTATTGGTACAAGCTCTGATTCTGGCTCTTCCTAATTTTACAAAGCCCTTTGTTATTGAGACAGATGCCTCCAGGGTGGGTATTGGAGCGGTGTTACTCCAGAATGATCGGCCCTTAGCTTTCTTTAGTCGCAAGCTCTCACCTGCAATGCAATGTCAATCAGTCTATGTGCATGAAATGTTCGCAATAACCTTTACCATTAGTAAGTGGCGCAAGTACCTACTGGGCACCCAATCACAATTCGAACTGATCATAAAAGATTGCATAATTTGATGACACAAGTTATCCAAACACCAGAACAATAGCAATTTTTATCTAAAATGCTGACGGGTAAGTCCAACATTGTAGCTGACAGTCTTTCTAGACTGCCTGACAGGGAAACTCCGACCCCCTCATCCCAGTTTTTGGCCATTTCTGGCCCAGTATTGAATTATACTAGTGTCTTACAGACTGAGTACACTGTAGACCCCTATGCTACTCAGATTCTTCAGGATTTACACACACAACCCTTGACTTTACCTGATTAGTGTCTTTGTAATGGTATCATGTTTCATCGGGGTCGCATTTTCATTCCATCAGGCTCTTCTCTCATAGTTCACATTCTGCATGATTCTCATGCCTCGGTCCAGGGAGGTCATTCCAGTATCCAAGCTACTTGTCATTGCATTAGCAGGAACTTCACCTGGAAAGGATTACGCAAAGATGTCAAGGCTTATATATAGAAATGCGAACTATGTCAAAAATTGAAATGCTCAAATCATTCTCCACTGGGTTTATTGCAACCCCTCCAAATTCCCGCGACTATCGGGACCCACTTAAGCATGGATTTCATCACTCATTTACCTCTATCATCAGGATTCTCAGCAGTACTTATGGTTGTGGATCGTCTTTCAAAGGCTGCTCAATTTGTTCCTCTGTTGTCTCACAACTCTATTCCTAAAGTCGCTTAGCTCTTTTGGGACTTTGTTGGGAAGCTTCATGGGATTCCTGAGTCTATAGTCTTTGATCGTGACCCCATCTTTTTGAGTGACTTTTGGAGAACATTGTTTAAACTGCAAGGTACAAAATTAAATTTTAGCTTTAGTTACCATCCACAAACGAATGGTCAAACCAAAAGAGTGAACCGTTGTTTGGAGAATTGCCTAAGAGCTTTCGCTCATGCCCAGCCTTCATCTTGGGCCAAATTTTTTAGTCTTGTTGAGTAGCATTACAATACTTCTTTCCACACTGCAACAGGGGTTAGTCCTTATCAGGCCATGTTCGGAAAAGCACCTCCAAATCTTTTGGCTTATTGTTTGGGGTCATCGTCCAACGAAGTCGTCGATTCCACACTCTCGAAAAAAATGACTCTTGTTAGTCTGTTGAAAGAAAATTTGTTCAAGGCACAACAACGGATGATAGCTCAAGTAGATAAAAAGAGGAAAAATTGGACATTTACCTCTAGAGAGTTGGTTCTCATGCGCCTTCAACCCTATCATCAGATTTTGGTTCATCGTCGTTCTTCCCAAAAGTTAGCTTTGTGTTATTATGGCCCCTTTGAAGTGGAGACTCGTATTGGCACCGTAGCCTATCGCTTGAAACTCCCGTCGACGACGCGCATCCACCCTGTCTTCCATGTCTCGCAGTTACGGCCATTTCGACCAGGTACCACCTTCCAAATCCATCCTTTACCATCATCAGCCATTGACAAACCTCTCGTCCATACACCTTGTGCCATCATCGGATCTCGCCAGATTTGGAGGAGAGGAGTTTTTGATTTCGCAGGTGTTGGTTCAATGGACTGATTTAGCACCCGAGGATTCTACATGGGAAGACAAAGATGTAATCTTTTCTGCAGGTATCCCTGGCCTCACATATTTTGCTCATTTGGTTGGGGACTTCTTTGAAGGTGATTACCCACCACTACCAAGGAAACGACCTAGTAAAACTGGCGCTTTGACTATTGAATCGGATTTGCCGCCCACTAACCAGCATGACAATGATGGCATGTTGGAGAAGGCAGTTTCAGACTCTAACACAGTGACAATAGTGGTAGGTGCAAAGGGTTAGGGCCGACGTCAGGACATACCAAAGCAAGGTGACAGTCTTACTTTTGGGGACACACGTTTTGTATCTGACAACTCAAGTGCTCCAGATGGGGTACAGTTGTTGCCCACTCCCTCGGTCCAGTCACATGCGACACTCTCTGACGAGCTTAGTTCCACGTGTGCAAACTTCCTCAAACCTATTCCTGTGGTTGAGTCCAGCACTATTGAACCATTTGGACTTGAGGACAAGTCCATACTTGGAGCGGTGGGTGATGTTACGACCCAAATTACAGAAACTAGCCCAACAGTTGTTGTTAAAAGGGAGAAAAGGGTACATGCCATTTCAGAGACTTTATTATGGGCTAGAATAGACGTATCTTTACTAGAAGTATTTCTTTATGTTATCTCTGCTTGCATTAGCGTCTAAAGCCTTGTTATAGGATCATACTATTGATATAAATAACCATTAGGCCTAGTAATAAAGCAAGCAGTTATTCAATATATGATTTCTCTCTGTGCTTCCCTCTCTCATTTCTCCTTCTTTCTTACTCCACTATAATTAATAAACCCCTGCTCACTGTTACTGTTACAACAAGTTACCCTTAAACTAATATAGCAAGTCTAACTACTTGTTTATTGTTATACATTGTGGCTTAACTATAAACATTGGTAACCAAATTAGTGAAACTATAAATACAGTTTCCCCAACCATTGTTTTAGTAATTGATTGTTAGGACTTGAGATTAAATCCCACCTCGACTTCTTCCCTATTAGATTTTGTAATCGAGTAATCCCCCACTTTATTTTATATATATATATATATATATATATATATATATATTATTTTCTTATTATTAATCATTCATAATTAGTATACATTTTAATAAATGGATTATTATAATTTACTTAAAAAAATTAAAGTATTTATTGATTACCTTAAACTTTCATGAATATTAATTTAGCTATAATATTATGAAATAAGTATCTTAAATCACAACAGAAAAGGGTGATTTTATCATTTTATTAAAAATAAAATAATTTTATTTTGTCTTTTAATTTTTGAAGGACTTAACATCACATATACGTGAAATAATGAAAAGTTATTTATAAGTAAATAACGAAATATATTATCATGTAAAAATTAAAAGAATTTAACAAGTAAAAATTAAAAACATTATCATGTAAAAGATTTGGTAAATAATATTGATAATGCGTAGAAAATATTTATCATTTAAAATCTAAACATTTTTTACTCAATTCTTTGTATGAACAAAAGAAAAACCTTTTGGGGCCAGTTATTCTTTCTGACTTTATATTTTTACTCAGCAATTTGTCAGCCCCTTTTTTATTTGGGCCAACCAATTTCTGTCCATTGAAGGTGCAAACTGCAAGGAGCCATCGCTTTACTCGGTTTATCTTTACCGATTTAACCTAAACAAAAAAGGTTATCCTTATTCCTTAGTGTTACTATTTACGGTATCATTGCTAAATTCACATTTACTTTTTATTAGAGAAAATAATGGATTTTTTTAGTAAATTTAATTTCGTGTTTAGAAGAATTTTTTTAAAGGATATATGACTAAAGCATATTTTTAGTATATTTTGTAGACATTTAGTAGCTTAAGTAAAAATAAAATATAATTCACTGAGGAATCTAAAAGCTCTATGATCTATTTGACCCAAAAATTGGCAATTTAATTAAAAGTTTAAAAAAATTAGCTAAAACTTATTGAGTTATAACTTATTAGACAAAATTAGTTGTTATAAATGTATAATGACATGCCTTCTAATTTTTTAGAAATATATTTTTGGTTTGTAGGCAAAAAAATTGTTTAGATAATATAGCGATTCATCATAGTAATTTATGCTAAACAATAAATTTAGTACAACAATCGCGTACTGGTGTTTTCAAACTAATAAGTAATAACCTTAAAAACATATCTCTTACAGTTCAAGAGCTAATAATTCCACACTTTCCAAATAATTCTTTAAACTGAACAGAAGAGTTCAAGAGCTAAACACTATAATTATAATATACGCACTTTCTTTCAACAAATGACTGAAATGATAAACATCATCACCCTAACGAGTAAACATGGGAAACATTAAACTTAACAACAGTTTATTGGAAAAGAATCATATAATTTATGTATGTGACAAACTAGGCAAGAAATGTTTATTCATCATATCTGCACTATAATCCCATCGTTCAAACCTTTGACGTAATTCTGAACCAAAAATCCAGAAAAGGATAAAAAAAGAACAAATCAGCTGCTCAGCTTCACTTTTTTTTAATCATTCATCTACTCTATTGTGTGGGAATGGAACCACCAGCAGCCTTGATTTGTTGCTGCAGCTGCAACAATCAATCAATACAAGGAACAAAGTTGAGCACCATATATTAGGATTCAAACAGCATCCAGGACACAAGTCATGCAATAAGATAAAACTTACACTGAATAAGTACTGTAGAGCGTTTTTCAGTAAAGAGTACTCCTGTTGCAACTGTGATAGACATCTCATACATCTGCACCAACACTTGTTTTCTTAGTAATTCGTCC
This sequence comes from Glycine latifolia, assembly GCA_013407115.1. Classification (NCBI taxonomy): domain Eukaryota; kingdom Viridiplantae; phylum Streptophyta; class Magnoliopsida; order Fabales; family Fabaceae; genus Glycine; species Glycine latifolia. The sequence continues at coordinate 2,404,427 of CM023950.1, forward strand.
AACATTTATTGTGAAGTGCTCATGAAGAAGCATGCAGTGTGTGTATATATATATATATATTATATTCGCTAATCATTTTAAGGCTCAATGAAAAAGGTATATTTTATAACCCACCAGCTGTCAGCATTTTCAATTTTATTTTCTTATATAGATAAATTAATAGACTTGTGAATGGAAGCATATCTCCTGAAAGATGAACACATGTGAAAACAGCTCACATTCACTTTAAAGAGTCAATTTAATCACTAAGAAATCAAAAGATTTATGAGGAAATCTGTTGCTTGCAAACGATACTAGTCATTCACACAAACAAGAGAAGGTCTACGAACTGTGACAGCAGCTGCATCATCTATCTTATGCAGTTCAATTACAGGCTTTTCATTATAATCATGCCGACATAAACTTAGGCCCTCAATCACATCACATATGAAAATAAATAAGAACATAGATGGAAATTTGCTCAAATCTTTCAATCTTCATAATTCAATAGGTGATTATAAATTTCTATTAGTACTCCACAGCAATCATAATGTCTTATTTTTTTAATTGGGAAAACAAATTTTCAGTGACATTAGCTCCAGCCTAATTTGATTCTAGTGGAAAAGGTATTTGAAGAAGGTGACTAGGAGCAAATTATCTTGCTCCTCTCAACAAAATACAGAAGACTACAAGGGACATATGATTTCAAACCAAACAAAAATCACATTATTTCCCTCAGAAAAGTAAAGAAAAAACATATAAGGAAAAGATAAAAAAGAAAGTTATTTGCTTGTCCTTCTATCTTAAAACAACGCTTTTTTCATTATTAGGAAAGAATCTGTACGATTGTATCTGAATTTTCTAATCATTCTATATTAATACAAATTTAGGGAAATCACGATTAAATTTTTCTCTTAATACAAAAGATATTTTCTTTATTTACAAATGTAGGCAAATCACGATTAATTTTTTCTCTTAATACAAAGACCTCTTTATTTACAAATTTAGACAACCACGATTAAATTATAAAATTATGTCTTGAAGAATCTCAACAAATCCTCCCTTAATTTTTTCTCACACTTTCCATACATCTTCAAAAGTGGAATTTATGTCATTAAATGCAAAATTGAAGAATGTTAAGAGTAACTTATTTGGGGAGAATATCACGAAATTAGGAAACTTCCAAAAGCATTTTACTTTCCTTTTTTGTTTTTACATTTTCTCTAATGACGGAATGATAGAACTTAGTTTTCTATACAATAATCTACACATCTATAAGTTTACGAAGCGTATTATAAAATTTATAAAAAATGATTAAACAAAAAAAAAAGAGGAAAATTCTTTCCCCAAATTAAAGCTAAAATCAGTAGCCTCAGAGAAACGCAGTAAAGATCACCAAATCAAAATAGGTAGAAGAAAGGATGCGTTACACAATCTTACAATACATATCAAATAATTATGTGATTTATATTTTAGAGGAATTTTAAAAAACTACCACCAAACCAATTTAAGATGTACTAGTATTCGATTTTTAGATCTCTGGAAGTTTATTGAAGTTTCAGAGAGATCACATGTTAAGTTCTATATTTGACTTGACCCCCGAACAAAACTTGGGGACTAACGAATCGATGCAAAACCAAAATAATTCACATGATATGAAGAAATATGAATGTTGGAGCACATAGCGTAAAGTGGACGTTCAAAGATTCAAAACAGGGAAATGGGAATATGTTATGCTAGAATTCACTCACCCTTCCTGGTTCTTAGCCTCGCAAAAAGCTCTGAAGGTGGCGCACACATTTTTAACTCTGGCAGCACCAATACTGTTGAACAAATTAAACAATATCACCTATAAGCAGATTTCTAAAACCTTTCTCGATACAAAAAAAAAAAGTAAATTACACTGATTACCGATATCCACGAGGTTTCGTGAGATAACACACTGGTTTTCGTAGTTATTTGAAAAATATTACGTCCCTTTGTAAAGAACGTTGATTTTTACATTAAAAAAACAGGAAAAATTTATGTAACCTCACGAAATCTCAGGAATCGTATAATTCAGTCTAGAAAATAAAATCTAATAAAGTATGACACCTGGCACTGCTTCCCTTGTACTGATGAGCATGAGCATCTATTTGTTTGAAATCAGCTGGCACTTGGTCTCTGCACAACAAGTCAAAAAACCAAAGCATCAACATATTATTCATAATTAATCTAAAATTGAACAATCCCATAAGAGACTGAGACAGAGAGAAGAATAACTTACAGACAACGTGCCATGTTTTTGAGGAGATTCTCAGAATCATCAAAGAACATAGTGATAACCTCAATCACAAAATCTGGAGTGCTCTCATCTTGCAGTTTCTGAAGCTGGCTGAACTGATCATCCAAAAAACCCTTCTCCCCGCCAACAAAAAACAACCCATCCAAAATCGCCACCAAATATTACAACTTGAAAATAGAAGTAATCATGAGGGTTTTGATCTTATTTCTTATAGGAAACAAAAATTACAACTTTAATCGTTTTATTAAAAAGGAGAAAAAATAAAAAGAGGGGGGGGTTAAGTTTTGTTTCCGGAAAATGACCTTGCAGTCCAAGAGGTCTCCAATGAATGAAACAAACATGGGGACCAACGGCGACGTCGTATTGTGATAAAATATTTGAACGTAAATAACAAAAAAAGAGAAAAGAACAGTAACAGTAGCAATCAAAGCACGAAGAAACATACAAAATATCGAAGTGAAAGAGAGAAAAATAAGAGAACCTGTTGAAACATAGCGGCTTGGTGTTCGCGCAGCTTCCTCTGCAGCTGAACGACATCCATGGTCATTTTCTATGATGTCAGATCTTGACTTGAAAATTGAAAAATTAAAAGGAGTTTCTTTATGTTCTTCTGTGTGTCTCAGAATGGAAATTCCTGAATCCTGATCCGTAATTTGACCACTCCCTACTACTACACCTTCTGCTTCTTGTCGTTACAATTCTCTCTCTCTCTCTCTCTCTCCTTCTTCAAAAATGGGACCCCCCTTCGCTTTTTATTAGTGACAGTATTAAATAACGGGTACATTGTGTGTTTTTTAGGTAAAAAAAATTAAAATATTGTTTTTTTTAAATTATGAATTTATAGTCATTTTGAACCAATTTATCAATGTATAGAATTCAGTCGCGTCCCAATATGCGCAACAAGTCGTGCCCCAGAGAGGCGCAACAAGTCGTGCCCCAGATAGGCACAACTGAAGCTGAGTCGCGCCCCACCCAGGCACGACTTTGCACCTTCAACCGTTCATGAATGATTTGGTTTTGTTCGGTTCAACGAGTTTTAATTTTTAATATATATATATATATATATAAATAATAAAATTTATATTATTATTACGGGTTCACGGATCAGGTCAACGAGTCAACAGATCTATAAATTTAAACCCGTGACTCAACCAGTTAACCCATATATGAACAGTTTTGATCGGTTCGATTTGGTTTTGACCCAAATATATAAATGACTCAACCCAAATTGTTCGGATCGATTCAGATTAGTTCAGGTTTACGGATGACCCATACCCGTGAACACTCCTACCTATCCACTTTCGTCATCTTTACATATCAAAAATTAGTCGCATAATTTTCTGTTATATGAAATATTGTTTTCACAAAGAAAAAATTTGTTTAAAATCAGTAATTACTTTTGTAAAGTCAATATTTATAAATAAAAGAAATAGAGCATAGTTAAGACCAATCTCATGGGCAGAGGTTGAAGCATGTTCTTTAGCAGTCTTCTTCTTATCAATACTTGCATAAGAGGTGATAGTAGTCTTGGCAAAATTGTTAATTTGTTTTTGCATGTATATGTAATATCATAATACAAGACCGGGTCAAAGAAATAGAGAATAGAAGCACATAAAAATAAAAGTCAATAGTCCCCTGTGATAATCAAAAGAATAGTTAGAACGTGTAAATCCACAACTAAAACAACAGCCAATAAGCAAAAAGAGAGGTTGCCCTTTTTATTTCTGTAAAACCCCAAAAAAATTATTAATTAGGATTCGCCATGACTCATGCTATTAAAAAAGACTTAAATTTAAGATTAAAATATATTATTTATCATTATAAATATTGAAATATTTTTAGAATTATATATTTTTAGTTCTCACAAAATCTAAATATGCAATTTTTAGAAATTTCTCAAACACATTCAATTTATTTTTTTGAATTAAGATTTATACATGCAAATTAATAATCTAAGCATTCATGTTGAACGCTCAACGATCCATAAACTTATAGGGGGTTTCATCCTCTGCTATTAATATTCCAATATCTAATTTATAATAAATAATTATTTATAAATATTGACTTTACAAAAATAATTACTGATTTTAAACAAATTTTTTCTTCTTGAAAACAATATTTCATATAACAGAAAATTATACGACTAACTTTTGATATGTAAAGATGACGGAAGTGGATAGGTATGGATGTTCACGGGTATGGGTCATCCATAAACCTGAACTAATCCGAATCGATCCGAACAGTTTGGCTTGGATCATTTATGTATTTGGGTCAAAATCGAATCGAACCGATCAAAATCGTGCATGTACGGGTTGGGTCACAGGTTTAAATTTATAGATCCGTTGACCCGATCCGTGAACCCATAATAATAATATAAATTTTATTATTTATATATATATATATATATATATATAAAATTAAAAATTAAAACTTGTTGAACCAAATCGAACCGTTCATGAACGAATTGAATGTGTACTGGGTGAGGCGTGACCAGTCACGCCTAGGTGGGGCGTGACTGATTGTTATACGTTGGTAAATTGCTTCAAAACGACTATAAATTAGTAATTTAAAAAAAATAATTAATTTTTTCCCTTTTTTTTAACGTTAATCAATGCACTTAAATCTGGTTTTTAATTCTTTTAAATTTCTCTCATTAATTTTTCTTTCTCATCAATTTTTATTCTCTTAAAATGCTTTCCATTTATTGTCTATTGATAATCTGCATATATTTTATCTGGATGATTGGTGATGTGATATTAATGGATATTTGTCACGTTATTATAAACAGGCAATAAAAATATTTTTAAAATACTAAAAATTATGAAAAAATAAAATTAATATAAAATTTAAAAGATAAAATTAAATGAAATTATATTTTTTTAAAGAAAGTATTTTTTCTTATAATAATAATAATAATAATAATAATAATAATAAT
>CM023950.1:2421373-2444674 GCA_013407115.1 Glycine latifolia
GTTTCTTGGTCATGTAAATAGATCAACACATTTGGGGAGATAAAATATTTCTTGACGGATACTTTATTTTCTCGAGAAATTAATTTGAACACGTTTGATTATGGGAATACTTTATTGCCAGCAAAAGACAAGAGTCCAACATACTGCCTAGAATGTTTCTTTTTCTATACATATTGTGTTTATGACTTTCTAAGTGGCTAATAGAAGATGGTAGGCTAGAGTTATGTGCATGATTTTGGGCCGTGGGCCTTTTACAGTCTAAATCAATGGATTTGCTTCCCGTGCGTGTGATAATACCAATCTAACCCAATTTAAGTTCAATTAATTATGACAGGCAATTTTCCATCTCAAATTTGACCAATCTCAACCTGTATGTAGCCTTACCAGTTATATATCTTTTTCATTAATTTGGAATGGTATTTTACATGTATATATATAACATAAGACTTGAAATTGTATTTTACAGGCATAAATACAACTCATATTATTAGTTTCATATTATTCTTAAAGTAAATATTTTAAGTATCTAATAATATCCTTTGGAATGAGCAGATTTCATAAACTTGACCTAAATTCAATCCATTTTTTTAATCTTGGATCTGAACGCGGGTGGCACGCTTGCACATTACGAGACTTCGCACAATTATGTGAACTGAAGTCTTCACCTGGTGCAACAATATATAAATCTATTTGAATGCTGAACAGCCACGTTTGGGAGATTCTTATTATCTCACTTTAATCAAATATGTGATAAATTTGGGAAGATCCAGCTGATAAATAAAAAGTAAAAAATACCGTGACTTTGCAACTTTGAACTCACGTCTTATGTCAATTCAAGTATTGGGTATATATAATTAGTTTAAGGAAGAAAGTGACAACAAAAGAAAGGAAGGAGAGAGAGAGTAGAAAATGAATTCATTTTTAAAAATGATTTGATGTGAGGGAAAATAAAAGGAAATGTTTTTTTTTTGTTTTCTTTTTTTTAGTTATGTAAAAATAAAAGAAAAAAAATATGAATAGCCTAAATAAAAATAGATATAGTATAAAGAATTTTTTTGATCTTTATATATAAAAAAAATTCCTCACTTTTCCTTTTCTATAATTGGATGGAACCTACATTTTAGGTTAAACTCATGCGGTTCTTCATTCATTCCTTTGTCAAACTATTCCAAATAATGTCATGGAACCACTAACAATTAAGGTTTTTATTTTATTTTATTTTTTGTCTCGTATTGATGGTTCCTTCATTCACCAGTCACCACGACTCCACCAAAACGTACAAATAAGCTTTAATATACTGGAAAAAAAAAAAGCTTTAATATACATGTGTCTTTCCTAATATTTTTCATATGTAAAGGCAAAACATTACTTGGGAGTACTGAGAGAGTCAACCACCCTAAATAAGTGTTTAATTATTTATAGTTAACAGTTTCAATAATTTTAAGTATATTATTTAATTATTTTGACCTCCATTGTTCGTATGGATCTTGGATTGTGGCAGAGGTTATAATTTAAGCGAATTTTTTAAATTGAATCGAACGGATTTATAAGATTATAACATCTCACATTTCCCAGTTTCAAAAGCAATGTTTAAAATCTCTAAAACGTAAACTGTTTCCAATTGCATGTGGCAGGACATCCAAATCAGCAAAAAAAGCATGTGCCCTCCGCATCTGAGTGAAAGCAGAGTTATTGTGTAAGCATGCACAGTCACCACATAAACTTCCGTTTTGCACTTGGGAAATATGATGAAAACAAAAGTATGTATTACAATCACTTTGTAATTTCTTACAATTATTTTATTTATTTTCTTCTATTTACCATCACATTGTATTTAAAAATTTGTGATTCTTTTTCTATATTACATGCATAATGAATTGATTAGGACTTGGACTTCGGTGTAAGCTAGACGATTTAGCTTGCGAAAGAGCTTATCTGTTTTAGTCTCATTTGTCTTTTAGACCATCTTTAATGGTGGTTTTTGGTACAAGTTCTTACGTGGAAAAATCGTTCTTTAAAGGAACTCCTACTGGAGTGGCACCAGAGTTCTCCACAGTGGAAGAATGGTTCTTCCATAAGAACCCTCAAGAACCCAACCACTTGTAATAAAAAATCGATTTTTAATATATCTTTTTAACAAATTTAAGAACCATTACAGAACCTGATCGAAGATGATGAAAAGAAGGATTATACAACAACAACTACCCAGATTCATAAATACAATTTCACAACAGTTCATCCCCTGAACAAATTACAAAAAAAAATAAATTAATCAAGTGATTAAAAAAATTAAGATAAAAAGCCCAAACTTGACATAAATAATAGATTATATTTTAATAAAATTTACCCCTGAAAAATTTAAATTGACAAAAAAATATTTAAAATGTAAGAAAAAATGAAATTCTTGGAGGTCTAAGGCAAAGACCTCATTGGCCTTAAAGTCTGTCTGTCTTTGTAGATCTAAACCAATCACTAGTACGTGCGAAGGAGTTGGAGTGGTGCGGTGGAGTTTTGTGGCCAGCGTGGGCAAAAAGAAGGGGGAATGAAAGAGAGGTACAAGGGTGTGGCAGAGAAAAGAGATAGAAAAAAAGAAAAAGAAAAAAGCAAACGGGTGGAGTAGGCATTGATCAGAAAGGAGAAAGAGAAAAGAGAAGTAGAAAATATGGTGGGACCTCTATAATTAACTTAAGAAATTAAAATTTAGTTCTACAGTTTGTAGAAAAATACCCATATTTTTTATAATGAATTTGAGTTTTGTTTCATATTACCCAAACCTTATTAGTGTCCTACATTCTTTTAAAAAGTACACTTTTTTTAATAATGGTTTATTAATAATAAACATTTATTTAATATATAATTTTTTTATAACATGATATTATATTTATAATTATATTAAAATATTTATAGTAAAATATACTTTAATTTAAGTTTTATACTTCTTTTATTTTATGATTCAATCATACATAATGTGAATATTGATAAATTAAAACATCGGGTTAAATCGGATCCCATCGCATATTTAAGGTCTTGATTGTATCGAGTTTGAGTTCAAATAAATGATTAGGCTATATAAGAACGGAAATAAAGCCGTCCCAATTTATTCTCTGCTCACGCTATATGTAACGGTCTCAATTCAAGTATAAGAGCAAACGAACAAAAAAGACAACTTTGAATTAACCAATATTCATCATATTAATTGTATATATTTTTAACTACCAGTATGAACACCTTGTTATACATTATAGACATGTTTAAATATAAATTAAAAATATTTTTAAGAATTTTTCTATTACAATTATAAAATTTTATTAATTAAAAAAAATTAAAATATTTCTAACTTTCTATCCAAACAAGAAAAACAAGAAAAATGTGTCATTAGAAAGCCTATTTCCTTAATCTCTTTATGTCAATCTATTTTTTCTTATGAAAATTCAGGCAGGTACGAATACGATTGGAACACATTAAAAATTAGGCAAGCATATTCCTAACTTACATGCTCTAAATTAGTACGACTGGTCATATTATGATAATAATTGCCTCATAATTTGTTAATTAAACATATACATTTTTAATTATCACAGCACAAATTTATAGATCATTTAACCCGTAAAGATGACGTAAGAAAAACAAGATGAAGTATTTATTGTACGAAGTATCTATAGTGACGTGTATATTTGTTGCACGAGGAGTAGCCAATTAAAATTTTGGTTAGTGGCTTCTAGATGTTGAAAATAGAGTTGAAAGAGATGAACGAAAAAAGGTAGGTGAAGATTGGATAGCAATAGATACTGAAGAGAGAAAAAGAAGGAATGATCCATGATTGTGGGTATTATTATTACACACAAGTCAAAGCACACCAGAACGAACAAGTTGAGAGATTAAGTATAGGTCGATCTAGTTCGCGGAAGCATCCTCTCTGTCGTATCTGCTACTACTATTCTAAGAAATTGAGTTTAATCAGCATCACCATTCACTAGTAACCTTCATCTACCATGGTCAAAAATATCAAAAAACCAATCCCTCTTACGTCCCATGTTAATCTAATAATTAATAATAACCTTCTCCTTCATCTTCAACTTCCAAAACTCATCAACCCCTCAACTCTTGTTTCATTTCCATAACCCCCATGAGTTCCCTCTTTCTCTTTTTCTTTTTCTTCCTCTCTCTCCCTCACTCTTCTCTATGTGACACGTGTCCCCTGAACTTCACCATCCTGGGTAGAACGAAACCCACCTCCTTCGACACCTCCCGATGCCAGGTCATCAGCCAAGCCCTCCGCCTTGTCCAGTCCGACTACCTCCGCCGCAGCGGCTTCTTCCTCCCTCCCCTCAACGCCTCCGACACATGCTGGAACCACTTCCAGTCCTACGTTAACAACTTCGACCCAACCTACAACATCACCACCTCCTGCGGCTTCAAAACCTCGTGGATCTCCCAAGGCTGCAACAACGTCACCACCAAACAAGACTTCGAATCCTTAGTCCCTCAATCCGCCCTACAAAACATGCGCAACAACTGCAACCAGTCGCTCGAGAACAACTCCCCTTGCGCCCTCTGCACTACTTCGTTCTCCACTCTCCCGCCACTGGGAGACTCCGTCGGAAATCTCACCGACTGCACCGACTACGCTTCTATCTACGCCGCCGCCTTCGCCAACCGCTTCGGCCCCTCCGACCCCGGCACCGCCAAGTGCTTGTTCTCCCTTCAATTCTCCTCCAACAACAGCTCCTCCTCTTCCTCCTCCAAGAGAAAAAAGGTTGTTATTGCTGGGTTTTTTTTGTTAATTGGCAAATGCTAACCACACCCCTCAAGATGGTTAAGTAACTAAAAATATTTGAACTTTTTTTGTTGGAATGTTTAAAATTACATTCTTTATAACTTTTATTTTAGCTTTCTTATGATCTTTATAATGTATTTTTGTTTTAGTTCTTTAATCACTCTTGTTAATTTAATAGTTTTTGTTAGCAGAAAAGATAGAACATGTTACATTTTCCTTCTCTATTTATTTTTTTAACCACCCAACCAATCTTATATATCTTCAGGTTGTTATTGCTGTTGTTTCTGTTGTCTGTGTCTTGGTCGTGTTACTGCTTGTTCTCGGGGTTTGGGTTTATTGCAAGCTGGAAGACAAGGTTGCCGGGGACAAGGAGGTTCGTGTAGCGGAAATCGGTCTGGTTTCTGGATTGGATTCCATGGAGCAGAGCACTACTTTAATCAGGTTTACTTTTGATGATATTAAGAAAGCAACCAAGAATTTCTCCAGAGATAACATAGTTGGAAGAGGTGGTTACGGGAATGTGTACAAAGGCTTGCTTCCTGATGGAAGCGAGGTTGCGTTTAAGAGGTTCAAGAATTGTTCAGCTTCCGGTGATGCAAGCTTCACTCACGAAGTTGAGGTTATTGCTAGTGTCAGACATGTTAACCTTGTTGCCTTAAGAGGCTACTGTTCTGTTACTACTCGTTTGGAAGGTTATCAGAGGATTATTGTTTGCGATATGGTGAAAAACGGGAGTCTCCATGACCATTTGTTTGGTTCTAATGGTGTGAAATTAAGTTGGTCAATTCGTCAGAAGATTGCTCTAGGCACGGCTAGAGGGTTGGCTTATTTGCATTATGGGGCTCAACCTGCAATCATTCATAGAGATATTAAAGCAAGTAACATACTTTTGGATGATAAGTTTGAAGCTAAAGTTGCGGATTTTGGACTAGCCAAGTTTAACCCTGAGGGGATGACACATATGAGCACAAGGGTGGCTGGAACAATGGGGTATGTTGCTCCTGAATATGCTTTGTATGGACAATTGACAGAGAGAAGCGATGTGTTCAGTTTTGGGGTTGTGCTTCTTGAGCTTTTGAGTGGAAGGAAGGCTCTTCAGATGAACAATGATGGTCAACCCTCTGCTTTGACTGATTGGGCTTGGTCGTTGGTTAGAACGGGGAAGGGTTTGGATGTTATTGAAGATGGCATGCCACAACCGGGTTCAGAACATGTTCTTGAGAAGTATGTGTTGATTGCTGTGCTTTGTTCTCATCCGCAGTTGTATGCTAGGCCAACAATGGATCAGGTTGTTAAAATGATGGAGACTGATGAATCGGTTCCTTCCATACCTGAAAGGCCAATCCCTCTTGTTGCTGGAAGGCTTGATATTGAGAGATCTGTTAGTAGTAGTGGCTCTGGTCAGCTCTCTAGTCCAACGGGTTATCAATCATATACTATAGAAAGTGATCCTCGCCAATCTTCAAATTCTAGGGATGAAAGAAGCTCAAGCTCTAGGATTTTGATTATAGATTGAGATTTTGAGTGTCATGAAAGTAATTTGTTTGTACATTTAGTTTATAGAATACTGTTTTTTTTCCCTTTCTTGTAGTGTTTTCCGTTACTAAATCCAAATTGGATGTACAAATTTTGATTCTTGCTAGAGTTTATATGATGGCAAGCAAGAGAGTATGATCAAGTTTTGCTGAATTAAGTGTCACAGTACTGTTGTATCAGAAGCAATTTTCCAATTCATTTTAAGAATCTTCTTATGCAAGAAGTGATGCTAGTTTTAGCTCTGAGCTCCATTGGCACTTGTATCTCTCTCCTTGTGTCAAAACTCAATACTAAATGTTGAAGTAGAGGAGTACCATTGGTTTTGTCAACTTAGTGGCTCATTAGAGGATACCGGAAAGATATTGTAAGAGTGAAACAAGCATGGATCATAACCCAAAAAAGAAGCAAAGTGCACGTTTCCTTGTGTTGTGGGTTAACCAGGTTGCTTCTGCTTATGATGCTTAATTGGCTAACATTGCCAATTGGTTTGACTTTTATTTGCCTGTACTTCAATCATTATCATAAAGGAGTTGGCAGTTATTAATATATCAGACAAATGTACAGATAACTTAAATGTTAGTTGGGCTGTAAAACGCGCAGGGTTTGCATAATTCATGCATTCTCTTTTTAGGTGTATGATTCTCTTTTTCCTTTCTTTGACGGGGTGGTGTATTATTCTCGAATAATTGACAATAACAAAAGTACAAAACCTCTAATGTTGTGGCCGAATGTATTCTCAAATATCACAAATTTCCAAATTCTAGAGGGTCAAAAACCTTATCATTGAAATATATGAAACTGATGAAGATCATCATTTTTTATTTATTATAAGTAATGTAGTAGTGCTTCTTTTGTTTTTCAAATGAGATCCTCATTGGCTTTTTTTTCGCCTTCGGTCGTGGGAGAGGCTGGTGAGGGAATTGGGAATTAGATCTTGGGATGCAGTGATTTGAATTTTGAACCACAAGCTCACCACTTGAGCTCTACCACAGCCAGGTACCAATGAGATAATTTGATGGTTGAAAGTTAACCACCTTACTCAAAGCCAAAGATTCAAGTACGACTGCATGAGGTTCATTCACCTGCAAAGAAATGCAACTCAGGTTGTTCATGAAAGATCAAGCTATTTGGTATAAAAAGTTGGATAAGTGTACACCCAAGTGTTTCTCTAAATAAAATTGGCTTATATATACTTTTGCTATTTGTTTTTTTTTTTTGGAATTAATCCTATCTAATTTTTATTTATTTTGAATCCTTAAATGTTATAAAACCAATGTACTTTTATTCAGTTATAAGACTACAAATATATCATATTTGTTGAAAATAAAAATTTAAAAACTAATTAAGACAAAACATGTCATCATATTTTGAGAATAAACAGCATTTAAACGTTAAACTAAAAAAAAGAAACTAGCCATAGCATGAATAAAACCCAGGTCATATCATCCTATCCTATCTGTAAATAAAAAGAAAATATCCCTTCCTTGTCATTGCGCCTTTAAGTTGATTCTTGCATCCTTTTCGGAATGATATTTTTATCTTTTGAATTGATCATTCTGGAAACCAAAGTCTCTGATAAATCTGGAATGTTATTTTACATTTTGAATTGGTCATTCAAGGAAAAAAAAACAAATAAACCAAACAACTTAAAGGTGTAGGAAACAACAACCAGTCCTGTACTGCACATTGGGCTTAAGTCTCTTTTATTTAAGGGAATTTTTTTATACATCCAGCAAATATCCCATCTTGGATTGGATTTCATCTTTAGTGAACTAAAAGTGTCACAAAAAGAGAACATTTAACCTTGATAGGTTCATTCTTATTATTTGTCAATAAAAAAGGTCCACCCATATTGAAATAAATTAAATTGACATATATTAATCTCTCTCAAAAGAGTGGACTGTAGTTTTTAAAAATAAGACAGAGGAATAATATAATTTAAATATATTTCCAAGGCAGAAAGTGTAATTCACTTTTTATTTTACAAAACTTTATTAGTGTAATCTATTCTAAATAATATAATCTTGTTTCTTTTGACCTACTGAAGGTGAGAATCGATTCCAGATTTAAAGTAGAAATGACTAAAATGAGGATTGTGTTACGAATGATATATTATTCTGAGGCCCAGAAGAATATTAATAGTGTTATACCTTTTTAGGTCCATTATTAGTATTAATATTCTTTAGTTTTTCTTTAATAATAATAGATAAATACAAATAATATTTCATCTACGTAGTTCTAGAATAGAGTTTGTTAGGAATTTATTTAAATATGCTTGTTATAAAGATATTGTATCCCTCTATTAAAAGGAATGACGAATAAAAAATGTTATTTTTATCTCTTTTAGTTGTAGATTTAGTAGTGATAGAATAGTTATTCCCCTCCTTATCCGATTGTGCTCTCTTGTGAAGAAAGAAAAGTGGTCCTCTGAAGTGAATTTGACTTGAGAAAAAACAGAAGCGAATGATGAGTTATTTATGAGGCTTTCTAGAATATGCCAAAGCTGGATTTATTGTCATGGGATGGGAGAAACATGAATGCCTTTAAATTCTCTGGATCAAGTTTAACTGACTCTAGGCTGAACTGCTGAAGTATTCAATTCCTTGGAACGATCTGGAATCATGATAATATCACAAGTGGTGGCTCAAACATATTCCTCCCTTTCACATATATACATACACCATAACATTTTTGGATAATTACAAAGCCTGTTTGATGCTTCCCTTGTAACATGTCCTCCCTTTCACTATTTCTTATACAATTTTAAAAAAATAACAAATAAAGTAAAAAAGAAGAAGTGATTTTTATAATTAAAAATTAAAAGAATATTTTTTTCTTCTTCGAATCAAACAGTTCTTCTCCGTACCTAGAAGTAAAATGAACTAATTTTACTTTCAATTCAGAACAGGGTCTCATAATCCTGAATTTTACGAACATTGTCAAGGAATGACAAGCAAGCAATCACTTCGTAGATTTTTAAAATTCCTGAGCAAAATCTATACAATTATTTTTTCTGAAAAAATTCAATACATGATCACATCACACTCTTTTTTTGTCATATTCTTCTAAATCTATTTGAAGAAAGCTGTATACAGAAGGTAAGATGACGAAGCAGGAACAAAACAAAATGCTCCATTTCCAAAATATGATATCATACTAATCTAAACCAACGGAACTCATTTTATGTCTCTAGTCAATTGTATGGTTTCCAGATACCTTTTGACGGATTGGATTGTGTTATTCTTACAACTCTCTGTCTTGGTTGTTGCGGATTCTTTGTCACATTATTTTCTTCAGGATTGTTATTTGTCATCACCACATCAACTTTCACTATGTGATGATCTGATGTCCCTTTGGAAGAAAGGACTAAATAGGAACCGGGAACAAACTTGTATGGAGAATTTGATGATGATAATATGTAATCTACCCGAGTTCCATACTTACATGTTCCCTGGACACCTGCATAATAAAACTTACAATTTTAAGATATCATAGTATTAATAATTAATAACCATTAAGAGGTTAAAAATTGAGTTCGTACTTTGGCCCTTGGCAATCATGACAACTGACTCGCATTCCCCTGCATAGTCCTTAGCATCAGTGTAGTCTTTACTCTTGAGATATTTCATCACTTCAACCTTTGGTCTTGGCTTTCCCATCTCTTCATAGTACTGGGGACCCAAATGAACCCAATTAAAAATGTGATTTCTATTTTTGTTATTTTTTAGAGTAAGACCAAAAGGCAACAAATAATTGAGGTCCTACACTGTGCTGACACACACCTTCACAATATCTGTCCATCTTTCATGGGAGTAATCCGATTCATCAAGTGAATTAAGTCCTCCAGCTAAGATGTGAGGCTCATCACTAGATTGGATTATTGCATTTACTTGCTTCATGCGCCAATTCTCATCAAGAAGATCAAGGTTGGTACAGTAGAAGTTAAGTTCACCTGCTTGTGGTACATCGATAGTGGCCTTCAGAACATTCCTGTGGCCAAGAAGTTAATTACAATTTTTGCCATGCCATATTTATCTTTTGTTGTTTAGTCATTCTCTAACTCTCATCCCATAAATCTTGATTGCTTTCACGGTATGGATTTCATCTACTATTTTCATAATCAATTTTTAATAGATGGCCATTACTCATTAGCAAGAAAATATGCCGTTGGAGGAAAGTAACAAATTTCTTAATATAATTATGATGAACTTGACTTGAGCAAGAACAGTATTCTGACTATTCTTCGAGACCAGACAAACTGTACGTCAATAGCACCAGACAAATTTACTCGACACCAAACTTCAATTATTTTATGCTCCACATAGTGCATTGTTTCGTTTTTCAAAAACACAAACCGAGTAAATTTATATTTTAGAAATTCTAGGAAATAAACCACCATATTTGTACTTGGAGAATCTAAAACTTTACATAAAACAAGAAGAAAATGCTGAAGGCTGCTAAAGAAAATATTATGTAAAGTCAGTGAAATTGATGTTCCTTCATTCGGATATTTTAATGAGTGGTACTAAATTATGCATCTATAAAATTCTAAAAAGATTCTGATTATAAAATGAGCTAAAGGGAACATTGATGAGTTATGACAACATAGAATCCTTGAGGAGTAGGTGGGGATAAATCCTGCTTCGTTGCGTACAGCTATTACAGTTGGCATGCCGTGCATCTATCATTGCCGTTGGCACATAGAAGAAAAAACAAGGAAAGAAAGAATGAAAGACGTGAATAGCAGTTTCAGGATGATTGATGTTAAGTTAACACTAAACTTTTTGCGTAAAGCTAAGTGGGAGGTCGATCATTGCTTAAGCATTGGTTTGGACGAGTAGTTAGTGAATGAAAAATCTTCTGTGTGGCTTTTCGAAACTTCCCATGTGTTAGTTCAAGAATTATTTTTTCGTTGAAAAGTTATAGAATAATTGGTCACTTTATGAGCAGAAAAGTGATTTCTTTTTTCATTTTTCTTTGCAATGGCAAAAGCACGAAGAAGCTTCTACGAAATACATACAAGAGCAGTAAACCAAAAGGTGTTACAACTTTATTTCTTTTTCTTTTAAAAATGTTTTCGTGTGGTTCATTACGACATAAAAAATGAAAGGAAAATACCTGCTACATGTATATATAATAGTAAAGTAATCGCATTTTTATAAGCGAGTCAGACTGCTAGAAATGTACGGTTTAAATTAACTGTAGAAATCAATTATTTTTAAACCCCGTCAACTATATAAATCTTGATTTTAAATTATACAAATGTTTATTTTTTTTGTTGATCATAAAATGTTTAAATATTTAATAGCAGATAAAATGTAGTAAAATGAAAGAAGAATATTTTATGAGTTTAATTTGTACTAATGTAACAAACTTTTCATTATCAACAAATAAAAAATAAAAGTTCATATGACTATTAAAATTGTTTTGTAAAAGTTAAAAACATTAATGAACTTAATGGTTACACGATAAGATGACACTATAAACTGTTTTAATTTCTAAATAGATAGTCTTTCTTCTTAAAATAAAATTAATCATATATATAATTGTTTGTGATTAAACAATAATCTATATTTCAGTTAATATACTAATTTCGTTATTTTTATTACATTATTTAAAAAGTCAAAAGGATAAATTAATTATTAAATTAAATAATAAACCATTTCTATCTCAAAAGATTAAGAAAAATGAAAGTATTAAATTAAAATAAAAAATAATATCAAGTTCCATTGGTTGGTTTTCTCTGAACAACCAAAAGTACCATGATTTCATTTTCCTGTTCAGTCGTATTCGATTCCACTGATGACTGACCCAAATTCAACGTTAACACAAAGTAACAAACTGCACAGAAATAAATGTGTGTAGTGTATTTAGCATTATGAAAAGTGTGGTTAAAAACTGACCTGAAATCAGTGTGATCGAAGATTTTGTGAGAGTTCCAGCGTTTGATGGGCCATTTGGACAAGACAGCGTTGCCGTACTCAGGTGCCCAGCTTTCCGCGAACACATAATTCATTCCCAGCGCCGCCGCCAAATCCGACAATGGCTTCATCCCATTCTCTTCCTCCGCCTTCACATCTTGTAGCCCCAAAACATCAGCGTCCACTTCCTTCAGAACCTCAACAACTGTTCTGTTGCTCACGTGGACCCCACCCCCTCCCCACCACGAGGAGGCCTTGTCGTGTTCCGAGAAGCTCGATTGTCGGCTTCGCAGCAGCGATATCTCGTTGTCTGGTAAATTTATGGAAACCCTCATCTTCGATTTCGCTAACCTCGCCACGTTGTCGCTGTCGTTTACTCTGTTCTTCACTGACTGCGATTGCGATTGCGATTGTTTCAGTATGCTTCTGGGATGCTCCTTCGTCGACTTGGATCGCGAATTCAGGTTTTCGGCATTCTTCGAAGCGACGCCGTTTTGGTCCTCGAACGTGGGTTTTGGGAGCGCCGGTGCCATGGAGAACAGGGCGGCGTTGAAGGTCGCGACCCGAATGGGTTTCGGAGTACCCAATTGCGCGTTCGGATGAACCGCGGCGGAAAAATTTGTGCTTGCTTCGGTTTGGGCTTTTGGGGCGTTCTTTCCGAGTTTGTTGATCACTACTACTTTGGGCTTTGAGCGGCGGCGAATTGGCCACCGGAGACGGCGGAGGAGGCGGCGGAGGTTCTTGTTGAGGAGCTTGAACATGGTGGAGAAGTGGGTGTGGGGCAAAAGAGGGTCTTGCCTTGGGGAGATCATAAGATGTGAAGTTTAATTGCAGAGTTGTTTTTAACTCTGGCGTTACGTTTGGGAAGGCATGGATTTTGTGAGTGGAAGAAGGACTAAGGAGAATAGTGGCTTGGAAGGAAAATGAAGTAACAAACTGAGTAAATAAATAAATAAGTTGTTAGTTAACTGGTATCAAACACGAAATTCTTAACGAAGATATTGATACTCTTAAAAAGATATTGGGTTGAGTATTTGTGAATGAAAAAAAATATGATTAACAAAAGAAGAATTTTATTAAAAAATATTAGTTAGAATTTTTTGATAAAAATTAATTATGAATAAAGTTAAAAATTATTTTATATTTAACATTTTAAAAAAATTGAAATGGATTAGATTAGGGACTAGTTGAAGGCTTGCTTTGTCTTCAGAGTTTGAGTGAGTAGAAAAGGGGAAGGGAACTTCTAGGAAATGAGTTGGTAGCATTTGGCATAATTGGCATTTCCGAATGAAATCCTATAGGGAAATAGAATAGTTAGTAGTTGTTTAGATTTTGAGGAGGATACCATAATATAGCACAGACAAGGAACAAAAGGGAAGGAAGATGCTTGTGGCCACTGTTACGCTCATTCCCAACTGCTACCAAAAATTATAAAAAAAGATTATTGGTTTACTTTTAGGTGTTTAGTGGACACTACACACAAGGCCAATGTCTTTTATGGTCTTTACCGGCAATAATAAGGTTACTTTAACACATGTAAAACTTGCTGATGTAGTTTTTATAAATCATATTCAATAGATAAAAATTAATCGATTGAATACACTGTATTTGCAAGCACACAAGTGAATTATGCAAAGTTCAAACTAGCATTGTTACAAGGCAGGTACGCCCTTGTTATTGTTTATTGTTTTTCTTGTTTGACTAAGACACATAAGTAAGCCAATTAAGCGAATGGAGAAGAAAAAATATGAATGGTAATGACAATAAATTAAATGAGCCAACTACTCCAGGACCTCCTGAGCATGCAAGTGAGATTCTTATTTGGAACTCCACGTCACAGGAAAACCGGCGTACCCATCTCCCATGAACCTAACCTACCATTATCATTTTACCAAATTAATCTCTAAAGACTAAAAAAGAGTTATTATGACTGTTGACTGAGTGAAGCTGAGACGTGAGAACTTCTCTTGTGTGTGATAAAATCCCAATCCCATCCAATGTGAGTTGGAAAATGGGGACCTCATTTCATCAACTTAGGAAGGTTGGAACGGATCCAAACACCTTGTAAAGCGAAAATAAAGGTGGAATATTGCCAGGGAAAATGGCCACACACCTTTCTATACTGCTCTTAGGTTCCAAAAGAGGCTCCTAGCGTGAAGGTTGCTTGTCTCGCCCAGGAGGTGGGAACAGTTGAAAACAAAGTGAAAGAAAAAAAGAGAGAATAATTTAGCTTTATTTCCTCTAGTGACATCGTGATTATGCATTTATGCAGCTATTTTGGTGAAACTACTTAATTAATTATGGTAAGGGATGAGAATAATAAATAAATAATTTTTTTTATAAAGTCAAAATTGAAAACTAAATGTAAGTAGTTTTTTTAATGATTATATGATCATTAATGAATTTTTGTTTTTTATATATGAGAGTAGATATTAAAAAAATTATAATAACTCAACACCTAGCTAACCGAGATAGCTTTAGTGTTCATCATCTATATATATTGTTTCTAAGCAATGTCAACATTAATATTTCTATATTTTGTGTATTTATATCTGTAATGTTTGTACTTTTAGAATAATATTTTGTAGTTTTTTTTGAGAGTACAAGTGACTACTCTTTATTATTTGAAAAATGATAATATTTGAATATAATCATTAAAATAAAATTATTATTTGATTACGTAGTTACTTATAAATTTAATATGATTTGTTTTTTTAATTAAAAATAACATGAATTTTGATTTACCGTAATATTGCATAACAATTGCAATTGCAGTTACATCGATCACATTTTTCTATCATTGTTCGTCATGTAATTTTTTTGACTTATGATAATCACAAATATAACTGCAATTTAAAATCATGATAAGCAATGAAAATTATACTAGAGAGTGAGAAGATTGATGATTAATATTAAAAGTTAGTTGTTATATGATAACTAAAAGTTAATATAGTTGCATATTAATATTAAAAGTTAGTAGTTATATAAGAGAGTGAGAGTACAATCCTAACATAGTGATAAAGTTGTGTTTTTATAATTTGTTGATCATTCGTTTGAATCTAAAAATAATATCTTTGTATATGTAAGGATAACACTGCATAGAATATCAATCTTCCTTACCTTGCATATGGACATGATTTTTAGTTATTAGTTATATAAGAGAGTGAGAAGATTCATAGTCTCATTATGTTTTCATTTTTTCAAAAAATTGATTCATAAAACAATTTTCAAAAACTGATTTTTAGACCAAAGAAGTCGAGGAATAGAATAGGTGACTAAATGAGGAACCAATATAATGTGACATGGTTAACATATAATCTTGTTCCTTAAGCATGTGATCATGGGTTCAATTTGATTCCCGGTTTGTGTGTGCTCTCGGCCAAGAAATATTCCGGGTTCACCAAAAAATAGAAAAAGTGACAAATAAGTAAAAATACAAGAAATTTTTTATGAGAAATGATGTGATAGAAAATAAGAAGAGACATGAAGTAAAATAGAATAAAAGTGGTTGAAATTGTCTAACTTATATCAAAAGAGATAAATATCAATAAAATTTACACCAATTTTATAAATAATTATATAAATAAACTTAACATTATATTTTAACCCAAAATCTTAAATTTCAAATTTATAAATTTTTTCTTCATTTATATAATATTCAACTTTCTAATTCACACATAAAAGTGTTTTACTCCGGTATGTCATATGTAAAAACAATACTAGATTCAAATAGATTTTCACGCTCAACAATTAGACTTGTATCCCTAAGGAATAAAAAACAACATAGTAAGACAGGAAGGCCTGTTTCAAAATGTACCCTACACGCTTAATGCACAACAGTCACACTGACGCAGGAATATATATGTTTGCCATATAATAATGTAAAACTAATCATCACGTATAGTCACTTTCTTTAGGAAATGAAGCACAAGAATTACAAGTGTGAAAGAGAAAGGCATGAAGAGTGGCCTCTTCAAAATGTGAGCTAGTCTAGGCCCGGGCTTGCATAATAGTGTAACAATGATTTTGTAAAATATCGACAGACAAATGGTATCTGTATGTTGTATTTTTTTGGGTATTTAAAAAGCTACATGTCCTACATTGCTTGGTCTAGCATTATTTTCAATGTTTATATATACATCAACTTAATTGTTTTAAAAACTTTCAAACAAACCAGTAAGAGATGCTAAGACTTGTGCATATGCATATGATCATTTGACCTTGAGGGCTTGATGCGTCACAATTCGCAAACTACACCATACTTTTGTGTGTCTAACATCAAATGCATGGATTTGGTATAAAGGTCACCGTAATTTGACAATTTACGATATAGACTATTTATTCATATCAAAAGTTTGTAACAAAATTCAGGTAATTAAATAATTAATCTAGTAATCTAGTGACTCCAAAAAATTTGTTATAAAGTACTTAAATTCTGCCTTCTCCAGCAAATTTCAATACTCTGGTTTATCTTTCCCCTTCCTCTAATTAGATCTAATTAAGGAAACATACAGTTTTTTAGAAAAGGACCTGTGCTTCTGATGTTCTAGGTGATAACATGATCTATTTAGAATGTGGTCACTTATATATATATATAAGGAAACATGAAATTAAATGAGAGCGTCAGTTGACACTTCTCTTCGGTTCCTTGAAACAACCAAGTTAGTTTTCAGAACGGTTTTGCAAAGAAAAAGGGTCTCTTAACAGAAGTCAAAGGGCTCAGATAATCCAGTTTAACACACGTCTGCGTTCCATAAATAAAATATTAATACTATATACGGATATTGCACATAATTAATAATGCATGCATCCTTTAGTTTATCACTTTTAGCCAACTCTGTATAGGATATATAAAAATGCATTATTATAGTATGGCTCAATAGTCAATAGGTATCGCCTATATACAACAATATATTAATATTGAATGCAAACTTTTACAGTGGCAGTTCCAAATTTTTAAAACAAGTTCCTATATAATTATATCTACTCCTCAAGGAATGCACAGATAAACATTATTATGAATGTACTATCATTCAATTAATTGGACAGATAGAATTCATTATTCATTACCCCAGAGACTGTTCTGAAAGGGAATACCATGCCAATGACTCAAATTATCACATTTTCTCGTGCTGCAACCCAAGGACGGATAATTGAGCACCCCAAGTTGATTATAGAATTCACTATTTTAGCTAAACCTGTCTGAATCATGTCCAGAATCTCTGTTGTATGAAGATGGTTCTATATATGATATATCTATGTTTGATTCCCATGTCGTTAAAGAGGGTCATTGATGCAGAAACCTAATACTCGACACTACAAGTGTAAAACCGTACCCCTACTCCCTAAGTAATGTTGACAGTTGTCCACAAAATTAAACTCACAAATACACTCACTTACGCAGAAGAAGATAAAATGAGAGAACAGATAAATTTATACAAACTCACTCCAACACAAGGGAGGAAGAGACTTGAATTTCACAAACTAAAATTGATTTCACTCATACTCAAAATGTTGCATGATGGTAGCCTTTTATAGGCAAGCAAATGGCAGTGCAATCCAATTGGCCATTAGAAGTTTCCACATGTTTCTTTCTAGACCAATGGAGAAAATTTTTGAAAGTAAAATTTCTAGTAACTTCTCGACTCTTCCAATAGAGGTGCTATTATATATATATATATATATATGAATCGACAAGTAACATTATTACTGTAA
Source organism: Glycine latifolia (assembly GCA_013407115.1). Taxonomy (NCBI): domain Eukaryota; kingdom Viridiplantae; phylum Streptophyta; class Magnoliopsida; order Fabales; family Fabaceae; genus Glycine; species Glycine latifolia. Next base: position 2,439,323 of record CM023950.1, read on the forward strand.
TTTTTTTCTCCCTATTTTTTAAAATATGTTATTTTAATTTTTTAATTTTTAATTGAGACATTTTGTCATTATTTTTAACATATCTATAATTTTAGTTTTCTTATTTTTTAAAAATATTTTTCCTCTCACTTTTAAAAACTCTATAATTGTAGTCTCTTTTATTAATTTTTTAATAAAGTAAACTTGTTAGAAATTAAATATATTTTATGCACAAGAAAAATCCTAATAAATCTGATCCTTCTCTAATTGTATTTTATTTGTGTCATGTGAGTGTATGGAATTTGACTTAAGTGTGTGGAGCGCAAAATGCTCTTTAGGTCATAAAACCATTAATTAGAAAGCTAATAATTAGAAGTTTTAGAACACTTCACAATTTATTTTAAATGGACATATATTTTATTTATTGACAATTATTACTGCACTTTGTTTTTTGAATTACGTTTCACACTTTAAAAGAATCAAATCCATAACATATCTATAGTCGACAACTTAACTGGTTTGGTCCAAATTCCAAAGGATTTGAATACTTCAGCCATGAACTTATTATATATATCACAACTAATCAATTATCATTAATCAACCAATTAATATTATTATGCCAGACTAAGTTTTTCTTTCTGAATGCTTAAGCACACGAAGGATTAATACTGAATATAGAATGAATATGTAACGATTTACAAAACTCAAAATCCAAACGATTAACGAAATATACACAACACACAAACAACAAAAAATTGCGTCGACAGCAGGGTTCGAACCTGCGCGGGCGAAGCCCAACAGATTTCAAGTCTGTCTCCTTAACCACTCGGACATATCGACTGGTTGTTATAATTTAGTTACTTTATTATACTTAAGAAGAACTATTATAAATGACCCTAGTTTTCATATTTACGACAACTGCATTATCTTGTCTTCTTTTTTTTTCTTTAAGATAACTCCATTTATCCCCATTATCTTATCTTAATATCTTAAAAGTAAGTAATTCTAGATTATTTTTGGTCATGCGACAAACTTTTCCATCTAAAGTGTGTGGGTAAATTAGATTTTCATAATATAACACAATACAAGCAATAAAACTCTGGGGACATTCTCTTTTCCATACCACACCGACTTCTGCAGCGTCAGAGGCCTTTCTCCCAACGTCCAAATCACATTCAAATGATGAGCAATTACCTATTGGACGACGATTTTAACATTGTGTAGTGTCCACCCCTTTTTCCGAGCTCGCTTCCATGGCGGCTATCGTCTTTCTCTTGTATCTGTATTAATTTCTTCTGGTGAGTTTTAATGAGTAACCTCGCCAAGTGACTCCTTTCGAGTTCCTGTGGCTTTGTCGATCTCAATAATCGTTCCAAATCCCTCCTAATCCTTCCAAATCACCGCATCCCCCAAGTTTGTAAAGGAACTCCTATGCATTGTACCCACGTTAATCTATTACTGGAATATTTCATCTTCACCCCACCTCTTCATTTTATTAATGTACCTTCTTATTATTTTTCTTCCAAAACTACCTTTTGTTGGAAATTAATTTTTTAAAGTATTAAGATTCTATAACCTAATTTCTGGAAGCCCAGGGAGACCATCTATCGATTTTAATGCAGTGACGGATTCAGATTCCTATTTAATGGGAAAAAATGGTCTATAATATTTTCATAGACAAAAAATATTTTAAATTTTTATAAAAGCATAATCTCATGAAAAAAAAATCCCCAAATACCTAAACTTCTAGAGGAATTGGAAAGTCACAATGGTGTGTAAGTGTGTTTTGATCGATGTGTCTATTAGGTATTTGAGAAATTGAGAATATTTAAAATTAAAAAGGTAAAGTGAATAAAATTATTATACTTTTTTCTATGATAAAATTAGTATTTTTATTTTTTATCTTTTATAAATTTTTATATTTATTTTTAAAAGTCACACTTATTTTTTTATAGAGGCAATAAAAAAAATAATTACTTAGCATATTAAATAAAAAATTACTTTGTAGAAATAATTGTATACTAGTTTAATGGTTTATCTTTGTGGTTCGTTTATGGAATTCTTTTAGTACTTGGACTACTCATTCCATTCAACACTCTTATGGCTTGCAATTTTCCCATCTTCCCCTCTCACTCCTTCCTCTACATGCACCAAACTTTCTATTTTGAATGACATCGCAATGGACTTTAACCACAACATAATGAGTTATCTAAATAGATCCTCCAAAGTGTTTTAGGTTGGCAAGTCATTATCATTCTAGTGATTGTCACTCTCCGCTTCACCCAAAATACATCATTTTGCCTCCTTATATAGTGCCTTTCATATCAATGAAGTAATCATCAAGTTGTCAGATCGTCTTCAAAGCCCTGCAACAGTCCATTGACACCAAGATCTGAGTTAAGGATGCATGATCGTAGTCATCACACTTGGTCATCATAATCACTTCAAAGACATGAATATCAACGTGTTCAATGAGATTCAATATCCAACATCTTGGTCCATTTGACATGCCACACTCATTCTTTGATTTGTGCCTCTAAGAAGATCATGGTCTAGCTCTTAGGTTATGTTGAAATTGAGGGAAAATATAATTTTGAAAAAATAAATAATAGGGAGGTAATATAATAAAAGAAGAAGGTATGAATAACAATTATCTTATAGAAGATTATAAGCAAGGGTGACAAAGACAAATGAAGTCGTTCCAATCTTAACCCACCTTTGTTTATCGTTTTAAAATTTTTTGAATGTTGACTACAATCGTCAAACATAAGCTTATTAAAAACAGGTTTTTTAACTAAGTTATCTTAAAAATGATAAACTTATATATATTAACATGTTAAGACTTGACTCTTATAAATTTTAGTTCGCCTATTTTCACCTTTGTCTCATGCATTGAGTAACGATAAATCTAATTTTTAAAAAAATTATATAGTTTGATTCACATAGAGTTTTTCTCAATGATTTAAGAGTCTATTGTCCAATATAAAGAGAAGTTAGACTTATTAAAATCTTTAATATGAAATATGCCTTTAAATAGGCTAACAACAAGTCATGCTAAGCTTTCAAATTGGTCAAATAAAACATATGACAAGTAACAAGTTAAATTCAAACTTTTAAGTTTATTAAACAGACTAGACCTATTTAACTAAAATCTTATTTGCCCTAAGCCTATTTTCACCCCTAGTCCAAATCCACCTCCACCTCATCCCCTCCCCAATGGTAGGTTGACCCACTTAGAAAAATGTTCAAATATAATAAAACTTTTCTATTTTTAATGTTTATTGATTGATTTTTAAAAATTGAATATCTTTTATATAAATGTAATTTTCATAATATTTGATTAATTATTATAAATAATTTATTTATTGATTAAATTTAATATATTGATTTTAAGATTATAATTTAATTTTAATTTTCAAATTTAACCCCTCAAAAGAAATAATATAGCTCCACCCCAACTAACACAGGTTCATTTGTCTTTAAAAAGAATTGCTAACTTATGACTGATTTTTTGTAGTTTAATATCAATGTACTTAAAGTTTAAAATAATTTATATTGTCATTCAATTATAACGTTGTGATCGTGATTGGATGATCGTGTAAATTTTTTTTACATTATGAATATATAATTATTTTTCTCATTTTTAAATATATAAAAATACAACTTTCTAAAATACTATTTTAAAAAGTAAATGATTATATTATTCTACTGTTTTATCCTGTTGTTGCAGATGAATTTTAAACAAAAATATAAGCACATTATATTTTAAACAAATTCTTTGAATTATGTCTAACATTTTTTTTGCAAGTTTAAATATTTTTTTAGTTCTTATAATTTTTTTCACTTTTCCTTGTTGCAATTTGATTCACTTATATGAAAAATCTTTTTTAGTCCTTATAATTAAACAAGATGTGAAAATTATTTTATTTGATTCAAATTTAGATGAAAACTATAGAAATTAATTAATGTACGAATAAAAAAAAGGATCAAACTTTAATGTTGATTTTTTTTTGGCTGCTCAATGGATTCACTTTTCACTCAATTTCATTATGTTTATTCCTTTTGTTTATTTAAACATCTAATAAAATATTTTTCACGTCTCGAAATAATTTCCAAAATAAAAAAATATTTTAAAAAAAACCATTTTAACTCATTTTAGAAACATAAAAAATTCTAAAACATAATGATCCATTTTCAAAAATTAAAATATAAAAGACCAAACATGTAATTTAGTCTAAATATACTTACCCTTTGGTTTATTTACTTAACTGACTTTTTTTTTGGGCTGTGATTATAGATGGTCATGCACCGATTCGAACCCAGTCCCTTACTATCATGGTCGCAAGACAATTACTTAACCTGCTTAGATGAGTATATGTACTTAATATTCAGAGCGTATGGATGGTGAAATGTGGTAGAGAGTAAAAAGGGTAGCATGAATAATATGAAGGACGGTCAAGAAATCTCAAAAACACCGTCCTCTTCTAAGGTATAGTCTCTTTTCTGAACCCAATTCCTCTTTTTCTTTTCTGTTTGCTATAGTTTTGCAGTTAGGGTTTTCCGTGTACGAGATCCCCTGCTTTTAAACTTAGTCGTTTGATTCATTTCTCTTCAGTTTTCATGGATTCACCGAAAATGATTGCTTGTTTCTAGGTCAATTGTATTGCTTGCTCTTGTATTGCAGGTGAATCATATTATGTTGTCTGTCATGCAATGGGTATGCATTTTTTACTTTGCCATGATTAAGTTGTTTTTTGATTTGCCAGTGCGTGTTGGTTGAGTGAGGAGGGTTCGGACCCCTTATACATGTAGTGTTGTGTTTGATTCTGTAGTTGGTGTCTGAAAAAAAAAATCACAATTGACTTATCCCAAGGAAATGGAAAAATTGTTAATGTGCTGTGTTGATTGGGTTTGTTGATAATTGTAGAATACTTAGGTGTTCAAATGCGTGAGAGGTGTGATGGGACTCTAGAAACCTCGGTGAGTTTTAGTCAAAAGTGCTAACCTGGGTGTGACAGGGGTACCGCACCTATTTGTACTTGTTCCAAGATGGGCTTCCTCGGCTAGGGTTAGAGGTTGCCTACCCAGAGCATCAAAGTGTGTAATCTCCCTTGCCCCCCAGACGTAGCATGGATTATATGCTAATTTCAAAACATAGGATCTAATCATATCTTATCTTCAATCTCAGAGATAAGCTATGATTAAGCTTAATCCCTTTGATATCTGGGTATAAGATAGGGTGATGATGGTGCAAGGCGGTGCATCTTGTATAGTGGATTGGGTCGGTTGGTCGACATCCAGCCTGATAGGAAAGTTGTTGGGTTCGTTGTATTGGGCTCAGCCCAATAATGACTAGAGGGTACATAGCCCCCC
>CM023950.1:2454674-2545693 GCA_013407115.1 Glycine latifolia
AGATAAACACCAAAATTGCATACACTTTCAATGGAAGCCAAAGCTGTCTTTTTGTTCTCTCAACAAGTTGTCTTCCAATAATCCAAAGGAGGAGAAGGAATATGTAACCAAATGATATGTAATTAGGTCTCACCATGTATACAGTGAGAAGAATAGTCACAAAAGCAACGTAGGAGCCACATGATCGGTATATAGATAGGAATTTCTGCCCAATGGCACTCAGGTATGATGCTATTCTTCTTTCTGTACAAATAAAATATGTCAATGTGAAAACATGGATCACAATAAATAAGACAGAAGCTGCAAAAATAATTGCAGTACAAAACACTTTGTTTTCAACAAATAGTAGGAGTATAGATGTTTTGCGTTTAAAGCATCATAACCAGAGTTGACTTATTATTTTTCATCATCCAAGCAGAGCCTGTGATACAGCCTGTGAGTCCTAGAGATAACTGATGTCACTTCTATGCTCAACAATTATTTGCTATTCATTTCCAGAAACAATGCTCAAGATATTAGTATATCATCCACCTTGAACTAACACCAAATTTATAACATATATTATAATTATATACTATACAATGTAATTCAGAAGCACTATAAATGTTTTTGAAATGTACCATAAGACAAACTTTCATCACTGTTTCTCACAGAGGAGGAAGAATATACAGACAATAGAACAGATTTGTTAAGACCAGCTTTCAAGATGCCAAATCCAATAGGAGGGCTAGGGGCATGCTGTATGATCGCTGAAAATGAAAATAACATCTCAAAACCATGGTTATGAATTGCACAGAAGCAAGCAAGTAAAGCTACTTCCAAGAAATCCCAGGCACTATCTTCTTTACGGAGACCTGCAACAATTCATAAAACGTGGTGAATCTCCCATTTCCTTGTCACTTAATAATTGGGAAAGCATATGGATATGGAATTGATATAATTTCAATAAGTATAAGCAAACTAAAATCCATTAATACCTAATTGCATTACAATTTCCATGCTTAAAGAGCCTTTTTTCTCCAGTGCAGTTGAGATCAAATTAATTTGAAGAACATACAACAATGAAAAATGAATCTCGCATAGGAGAATCAAAGCCTGTCTCATCTTTCTACTGACATTGTGACTCAAAAGGTACACCAGGAAGAATATCACTGGAGAAAAGACATAATAGAAGCTAATCAATAAAGTAGTTCTACAACTTAATTAACGCATGTTTGAGTCAGCTTCTCCAAAAGCACTTCTAAAAAATGAAAATAAGAAGAAAATGAAATGAGCTTCTCTATAAGCTAAAATTAGCTACCCATAAGCTAATTTGTAAATGCTCTCTCATCTTTTAGAGAAGTTATATGAGAGAGCTTCTACAAATTAGCTAACAAAGAGCTAACTTTAGCTTATGGAGAAGCTCATTTTATTTTTTTCTTCTCTAAGTAGTGCTTCTAAAGAAGTTTACCCAAACAGTAATGGCTAACAAGAAACAAGATAAACAACCATGAATCATTTAAATGGATTAAATGCAACATGAACATGTAAGGATTTGATAAAACATACTATATACAGCATGGATGAAACCAGGTTTAAAAGCAATGAAAAGGATCAATGTCAGCATGATAGCCCGAGAGCATTTGCGCAGTCCCCATGCTATTGTTGCCACAATCAATACCTTGGTCTCTCCCTCCACTGTAGATAAGAAAGATATGATGAAATAAAGAGGGGGGAAATATCCTAACTCAGAAAAAAAGAATATGAAACAAGTAACTCGGTACTACTGAGGTCTATAGAGTGAGAGTGAAAACAGATATTATTTCATATCTCAAAAGTTGGTTACAAAGTTAGTTGGAAGAGGTATTTATAGACCTCTGAACTGAGTACAGACAATTAACAGCAAGGAAGAGGGAGGTGCTGTTAGCAAGGACTAACAGCCTAACAACAGGGAGGTGCTGTTAGCAAAAGCTAACAGCCTAACAGCCCTTACAAAACTATTTTAACAGTTATACAAACATATACTCTAATATATTATGATGGTCAATCCAGAGTGAAAAAATCTAAAAAATTTCTAGATAATAAAAAGCAAAAAAGCTCCAATCATAAATTAAGAAATCAAGTCCACACCCATAATAAGTAAGCACCAAAAAGGTAAATACACAAATTTCAGCGTAGTTCCATAAGAGCTCTACAAAGAGCAACACATGAATTAAAAAATTATGCAGACAAACATAAAACTTTCAAATTTTGGTAGGTGGAAGCAAATCATATTAAGGGTTCCACAAATAACAACATATTGAAGTCAGGTTATTCTATGTACCTAGGGGTGGAAACAGGCCAGGCCAGGCTGGGCTTGGTTAGACCTGACATTGGTCTGATTTAAAAACATAAAGCTTGACCTAACTTATTTACCTGTTATAGGCTTTTTTTTTAGGCTTGGCCTGACCTATTTAAAAGTCTGGTTTGACCTACAAACCTATTAAAAAGTTTGTCATAATATGAATATAGAGATTTATAAATCTAAAATCAAATTTATTCCAATCTTTCTTACTTTCCTTTTTTTTTTATCTTCCTTTCCTTTTTTCTTTTCATTATCTTTCTTTCCTTTTTTTCTTTCTTTTTTCTGTTCCATATTTTTTTCTTTTTTTCCTGTTTTAATATTTTTATTTCCTTTTTCCCTTTTTCTATTATCTTCCTTTGTCTTTTCTTTTTTTTTTTTACGTTTTCTTTCTCCTTTTTCTGTTTTAATATTTTTCTTTCCCTTTTTTTATTCTTTCCATTTCATCATTTCCCTTTTCTTTTTCTTTTTAAAAATAATTATTTTTTCCTTCATTTTCGTTTTTTTAATTATTTTTTTTTAAAAAAATATTTTTGTTCTCCATTTTTTTGGGGACCCAGACAGAATTAGGATATGACAAATTGACTATATATATATATATATATATATATGCCAGCTTGACAGGCCTAATAGGTTTTTTTTAAAGCTTGAGCCTGACTTTTTTATTTAAACAAATTTTTCAAAAAGCCTTAGCCTAACCTTTATAATAAACAAGCCAGGCCAAGCCAAATGCCCCTGGTAGGCGGTTTGGCCCATTTCCATCCCTATATGTACCCAATCCCTTTCCCCAATATCAGCCCAAAATATTGGGTGAAAAAGAAGAAAATATGATACCCTAAGCAAACGATGGGAGGGTCAAATAAAGTCCAGGCAAAATCTAAAATTAGCACTGATACAAACAAAAATGTTAAATCAATATATAAACAACAACTGATACAAAGGAAAAAGTTCCTTTCCCTAAACTTGCTTATGGATAGGGCTGTTTACTCGGCTTCCATTTGCTGTTCAGTCAACAATTTTCAGGGTTTATAACCATGCATGTCTGTGTGTGAGGTGGTTGAACCAGTTGGACTTGAAATCAGGAGTCATTGATGCACAGCCAGATCCTAGTGATCCCACCTCAATGTGTTTTTAGGGAGCTTTACTGTATTCTTGTATGGTTTATATGATATTACTTATTCTTTTTTATTTAGGTCTAATTACTCATTTTCTCCCTATAGTTACAAAAAAATTCCCTTTTAGTCCCATGATTCGTTAACAATTTTGGTACTGGACAGGACAAATATTTTTGTTTCACATTGATTTGAAAAGGATTAGGGGATAACACAAATCAAGCAGGTAATGACAGGACAAAATCTCTAATTTTTGTTACTCAGAAAATCATGGGACAACATTTTGTCGCAACTCCCAAGTACAAAGTATTAAAAAGGCACATATATCCATGTCTCTATCTCTTTAATGACCGAAAAAATAGTAACTAACCAACAATCATTTTCTTAGAATGTGGGTTTAGACCTAACTCAACCCCAAAAACTAGCTCATAGGGTGAGGATTACCCCCACTTATATACTTTTTCTTGGCACTATCTCTAGCCGATATGGGACTTGAGTTTTTCTCAATACACCCCTTCACGCTCATAGCACTTTTGGGTTTGGTGTGTAAATAATATGGTGGGATGTGCTTTTAATAGATCTAGGATATACTCTGATACCATCTTAGAATGTGGGTTTAGGCCTCCGATTTTTTTATTCTAATCTCTCTCTCTCTTTTTATTTTGGTAAACACATTAAATTTGATATAAATTATATTAAGATAATTAATATTAAGTATTTTAGTAAATTTTATATTAGTTTACTTGTACTGTTCATTATTCGTCAAATAATGTATATGATAAAGAATTGTCATGTAACTTGTGTCTTTGTCCTATGTTGCTCTTCTTGTCTTGTCCAGTATCATAATTTTTAACAAATCAAACAAACCCTAAAAGCTATACAAAATCTTGATGACAAGCTCATTCAAAGAAACATGTAGTCAACCATAGTGAGACTAAGCATTCATAAAAACAGTATATGCTAAGATAAGTGTTATGAAACCGGTGTGGTCAAGGTACTGAGTCAGTGGATCACTTATTAACCCAATTGAACCAGTATATATATTAAAAAATAAAAAAGATATACTTTTAATATACCTAACAAAATGTGATCAATCCATATTTATATACTCCAAAATTAAATTCATTGTCATTAGGGCAAAAATTTACCACATGACAAACAAAATTAGTAATGATTAATTGATTAAACTCACATTTTCGTCCCCAAAATATACAAACATGGACACTTGGTCTCTAAAAAGATTATTTTTAGAGGCAAAAAAGCTCTTAAGAGTTTTCTTAATTGGACATGTTAGTCTTTTTGCAAGTCATATTTAACTATATTGACAAATTAGTCTCTAAAAGAATTTAGTTCCTAAAAGAAATATGCATTTAGCTTAATTAGTCCTTCAAAACTATGTGTCCCAGATTCCCAGTCTCATTCAAGTCTTATAAGTCCTTGGCTTGCCTTTACTCTCTAGTTCTAGTGCTGAAGTTAGTTTACTGATTTCAATAAAATCACTCACTAGAACAAATAATTTCAATAATATATTTAAATAGGAAGTAGAAAACTAGAAATCCTTAATTTTTAAGGTCATTTTGTTGTATATTACATGATCAATAGAATAATAACTAGTTATTATATATTGTTATCAAGATAAAAAAATAATATTATAGGAGCATATTATATGTTACTCAATAATTAACTATTAACAATTTAACATATTTAAGGATGTGGTGAGGAAAAAAACCGTTTCGATCAGGTTAAACCGGGCCAACTCGGTCTGGGTAACCGGGTTTCACTAAACTCGGTCGGGCCACTTGCATTTCTGATCCCACATTTACTATAGATATAGTTGAAGTAAAGGTGAAGAGATTGATGAAAATGTAAATCATAGAATCAGAGTAGGATGGATGAAATGACAGAGTGCATCTGGGTTTTTGTGTGACCGCAAAATCCCCCTTAAGCTAAAAAGAAAATTCTATAGAACAGCTGTAAAACCTCCAATGTTATATGGAGCTGAGTGTTGGCTAACACATAGACAACGTGAGCATAAAATAGGGGTAGTAGAAATGAGGATGTTAAGGTGGATGTGTGGTTATACGAAAATGGATAAGATAAGAAATTAAGATATTTGACGAAAAGTAGCAGTAGTATCGGTGAGTGAAAAGATGAGGGAGCATAGATTGAAGTGGTTTAGGCACGTAATGAGACGGCCCCTGGATGCTCCTGTAAGAACAAGAATTTGTTACCAATAGCTCATCACAAGGAGAGGTCGAGGTAGACCGAAACTTACCTGGGAAAAAGGTAATTAAACAAGACTTAATGGAGTGGGATATAGATTGGCGGAAGGTGTCTTAGGACGGAATGGAGAAAAGCTATAAGTTTAGTGGAGAGTTAGACTCGTTATTATCGTTATGTTCCAGATTGGTCCCTTCTTAGTTCTTTTCTTCTTCTTTTTTCCCCTCCTTCTTTTACCTTTTTTTCAACTTTTTCATATCTATCATTAGGTTCATCTACCACCGACCCCAATTAACTTGGGTTAATGGTGTTGTTGATGTTGATGTATAGTTGAAGTAAAGCTTACAAAGGCTTAAGCAATCCTCATCTTATGAGTTAGCTTTTAGGGTTGAGTTAGGTTCAGCATAGATTCAAGGTGGTATCATAGTCTATCAGGTCACCTTCAACTATTCAAAAATCTACCTGTCCACATGGCTTTCCAAATGCAATAAAGAGAGGAAAAAAAATCAATCCTACAATCTCCATGCCTGAGTTCTTAGGCACGGTGTGTTGAGATCTCACATCGATTATAGATATAGCTAAAGCAGAACTTATAAAAGGCTTGGGTAATTGATAGTGACAGAAGATGGGAACAAGTGTACTCTAGGAGGGTCCCTTGGAGGGAAACTGTCAGTTAGTTGAGAACAGTTAGGATAACTAATTGTTAGTTAGTTATAACTAACTGTTTGTTAGTAGTTGTTAAGGGAAAATTATAAATAGGTTGTTAAGGAGTGTGGACTATTCATAAAGTTGTAGGAGATTAGTGATCCTCAAAATCACTTGTAATAGATTTAGGAGTTGGAAGCTCCATTTCTCAATATACATTTTTTTTCCTTTTCTTCATCTCTGTCCAGTTCTATCAGTAATCCTCACCTAATAAGCAAGCTTTTAGAGTTGATTTAGACTTAACCCAAATTCAAGAGTATGAAATAATAATAATAATAATAATAATGACGACGACAACAACAACAACAATAATAATAGAAACAAGAATTGAACTCGGCACACTAGGTTTATAAATGCATTAAGGAAATAATTACAATTCTGTTATGTATAAGAATTATGTTTTTAAGATGAATTACTTGAGTAAATTGAACTCATCACATTAAGTTTATAAATGCACTAAGGAATGAATTACAATCTGCTACTTACAAGAATTATGTTTTTAAGATGAATTACTTTAGTGAATTGAACTCAGCACAGAAGGTTTATAAATGCATGAAGGATTTAATTACAATAATAACTTTTTTTAAATTTATTATAAGCAAAAATTGGGCCATCCTAAATTGTTCTCAGAGTTAAATTTGAAAAAATAAAATGAACATGCATACATATATACACACATAATCCATTGTATATGGCCATATATACTGATAAATAAAAAGGGTATGGCTGTATGTGGCCGTACATAACTCTAAATAAAAGATGTTTGTAAAGTTTTCATGTAACACGTATGACAAGATTGTAATTAATACCTTTTACTGAGGAATAGTCTTTTGAAGATTGCCCACCCTCATCAGACAAGCAGAGGAAAACTGAATTGTTCACAAGATTACCTAATGCAACCAAAATTCCAAGACAAAATTGAGCGAGCAAAAAAAATCCAGGTATTGGATAGTGCCACAGTCCCACCATCTCCCAGATTTTCATGTCCTGTAAAGAGGAATGAAAAAATTTACAATTAGTGGAATGTACGCTTATCAGTTATAACAATTGTCACCCTGAAAGATTACCCGTCCAAGTTTCCAATTCAGAAATGTAAATGCCACATTAAATATATAGGTGCTAACAGCCCACAAGAGAATGAAGACAAGAAGCAGCCCATTCAATCTGTGCATACGAAATAATGAAGGGAAGGCATAGACAATGTAGCCGACATAAGCAAGTAGCCCAAATGCACATAAGCTTGCAAAATGGAAGCTCCAAAATGAAAGGGCAAACAAGGAGACCTGCAAAATAAAATTAATATGGGAAATCAATAAATAAATCATTTGGTATCAAGTGAATTAAATGCATATGGCACTTGACATAAGTAACTACAAATGCATCAACAATATATATCCCAAATAGAGATGACAATGGGTCTTATACCCATTGGGCACTTGCAATGAGTAGAGTAGAGTAAATACCTACCGGATGGGTTTAGTTTGCATAAATAACTAAAAATTTTATGGTCAGGATTGTTTTGATTAGTTTTAATCGTAGCCATCTAATAGAATTATATGGTTGAGATTCGTTACTCTCATGCTTTCACCTCTCACTTGATACACACATAGAGAGAAATAGGATCAAATGACACTGCTGTAAGTTACACCAACTATACACCAATCAATAACTTCAAATTTTTTCTGAAAATCAATGATTGGATTGAAAAATCTAATCATATAGATCATATTTACCAAATATTATACTAATCGAAAATTGTTTAATACTCCATTTATATGCATCAAAATTAACGTGATATATACTTTTAAAATATATTAAAACCAAATCTTTGAGTATATACTTATAGTTATTCGTATTCATTAAGATTTTACACAAACAAACAAAGTAATATATAATTATAATTCCATGGTTGAATCAATAAAAAACACACTCTATTCTTCTTATGTAACGGGTAGTTATTAGCTTTGCTCAGATGTGAGAATGTTAGATGAGTTGGTGTTTTTTTTTCTTTTTTTTATCATTGTTGCTCTTCTTGCTTATTCTATTGTAAGGTGTTCTTAGCTTGGTTGGGCACTACTTGTGTAAAATAAGTGCTATCAATAAAACTTATTGCTTTTCACAAAAAAAAGAACAGAAAACACATTCTATATATTGGAATATGAATACTCGTTTTCATTCATAAAGATTGAAACCCAAAGGGTTCATTATATACAACTAATTCTAATACTCTAGAATATTCCATAACTTATTCTAATACTCTAGAATATTTCACAACTAATTCTAATACTCTAGAATATTCCACAACAATCAAATCCTCAAAGGTGGGCTTGTGTAATCCTTTAATAAGAATATCCGCCATCTGCTCTTTGGTAGGTATATATGACAAACATACACTACCATCCTCCAATTTTTCTTTGATAAAATGACGATCAACCTCCGCATGTTTAATTCTGTCATGGTGAACTGGATTTTGAGCAATACTGACAACAGCTTTATTATCACAATACAATCTGACGGGTAGGGAATAAGAGATCTTCAATTCCTCAAGAAGTCTTTTTAACCAGATTCCTTCACAAATACCATGGGCTAGAGCCCGAAATTCTGCTTCTGCACTGCTTCTTGCAACAACTGTTTGTTTCTTCTCCAGGTCACAAGATTTCCCCAGACATAAGTACAATACCCTGAAGTGGATCTTCGGTCCATTACCGAGCCAGCCCAAACTACATTTGTATAGATTTCAATCATCCTCTTGTGTCCCCTTTGAAAGAACATTCCTCGACCAGGGGTGTTTTTGAGGTACTTGAGGATTCTATAAACGGCACTAAGGTGTTTTTCCTTAGGAGAATGCATGAATTGACTAACCATGCTAACCCCAAATGCAATATCAGGCCGAGTGTGAGATAAGTAGATCAACTTCCCCACCAACCTCTGGTACTGCTCTCTGTCAACTTCTTTCCCATCTTCAATTCCCAATTTAATATTAGGATCAATTGGAGTCTCTGCTGGCTTGCACCCAAGCATTCCTGTTTCTTGCAACAGGTCTAGAATATATTTCTTCTGAGTTAAAGAAATTTCTGCCTTACTACAAGCAACCTTCATGCCAAGGAAATACTTGAAAACTTCAAGATCTTTCAGTTCAAACTGGTCAGTTAAACACTGCTTCAAAGAGTTTATCTCCTCACAATCATTTCCCGTGACAATTATGTCATCAACATAAACAATGAGAATAGCAATTTTGTCACCATCAGAGTGTTTATAAAATAGAGTGTGATCAGTTTGAGCTTGGAGGAATCATCTTCCTTTCACAACTTGGGTAAACTTCTCAAACCACTCTCTAGGGGATTGTTTAAGCCCATAAAGAGACTTCTTTAACTTGCATACTGAACTGTCTCCTTTTTCAAAACCAGGTGGTGGATCCATATAAACTTCTTCATGTAAATCTCCATTCAAGAAGGCATTCTTTACATCTAATTGTTGCAAGGACCAATCAAGGTTGGCAGCAAATGATAGTAGAACTCGGATAGTGTTAAGTTTGGCAGCTGGGGCAAATGTCTCTTGATAGTATATCTCATGAGTCTAAGTGAATCCCTTAGCAACCAATCTCGCCTTATACTCGTTGATGCTATTATCTGCATTAAATTTTATTGTGAACACCCACTTGCAACCTACTGTTTTCTTTCCTCTGGGTAATGCTACAGATTCCCAAGTTCCATTTTTTTTAAGTGCATCCATTTCTTCAAAGACTGCATTCCTCCATTTTGGGTCATCAAGTGTTTCTTAGATTTTTTTGGTATTTTTGTACTGTCTAAAATAGTGTTGAAAGCACAAAAACCTGGGGATAACTTTTCATACGAGATATGATGAGAAATAGGGTGAGCAGTACAAGATCTGGTACCTTTTCGAAGAGCAATGGGCAAATTTAGGTCAGCTACATCAATGCATTCAGGTATTGGGTAGCTGGAACTAGGACTTGAGTCAGAATCATGACAATCTAGAGGCTCCTGAAGTTTTTTCGCCTGCTGTAAATTTTTCCTCATTTATCAGGAGGATCTCTAGTCTCTGGCACAGTAGCTCGCCCTATCTCCTACACAATAACTCCCCCTGTCTCCAAAGGCAAAGGTAGAACAACAAACTCATTTGGTTTCCTAGACTTATCTTCATCTACCCCAATAGACTCCCCTTGAAGAGAAGTTGAAGGAAAAAAGGATTGTGTCTCATAAAATGTGACATCCATAGAAACAAAGACCTTACGAAGAGAAGGTGAGTAACATTTGTAACCCTTTTGGTTAAGAGGATATCCTATGAAGACACATCGAATAGACTTAGGATCGAGCTTAGACCTTTGATGGAGAGGAACATGTACAAAAGTCACATAGCCAAACAACTTGAGAGGAAGGGAAGAATGAGCCCAAAAAAAAGGAAAGGTGTCGGTAAAACAAGATAAAGGGAAATGAAAATTTAGGACACGAGAAGGCATCCGATTGATGAAATATGATGCATGCAAAACAGCTTCCCCCCATAGATATTTAGGGACATGCATGGTAAACAAAAGAGCTCAAGCAACTTCAAGAAGATGTCTATTTTTTTTTCAGCCACCCCATTTTGTTGAAGGGTGTTAGGACAAGAACTTTGATGGAGAATACCATGTTGGATGAGATAATCTCCAAGAACAGAATTAAAATATTCAGTACCATTGTCAGTTCGAAGAATTTTGATAGAGGTCTAGAACTGAGTTTGAATCATAGCATGAAAGTTTTTAAAAATGGATGCAGCATCAGACTTATCCTTTAAAAGATATACCCAACATATACTAGAATGATCATCAATAAAAGTAATAAACCAACGAGCACCAGAGATATTTTTCTCACGGGCTGGGCCCCATATATCACTATGAATCAAGGTAAATGGAGCAAAATCATAATGAACTCTAGGAGGATAAGAAACACGAGAATGCTTTGCAAACTGACAAATATCACAAGAAAAAGAACTGGATTCTTTATTGAGAAATAAGTTTGGGAACAACTTATGAAGATAAAAGAAATTTGGATGTCCTAACCGACGATGCCACAACAAAACATCATTACAATCATTAGACAAAGATAATGAGTGGTGCGCAAATTTTTTTGTTCCATTAGGATCATTTTCAAAATAGTAAAGCCCATCTTCCTCTCTAGCACTGCCAATCTTCAGCCCCGAGTCCTGTTCATGAAAAACACAAGCATGGACAGAGAACTTAACGCAATTTAACTCAGATGTAAGTTTGCTTATAGAGATGAGGTTTCAAGTAAGAGAGGGAACATGAAGGACTGAGTTCAAAGTAATGTGTTCAGAAAGTTTAATGGATCCCTTTCCAGCAATAGTAGAGAAGCTGCCATCGACTGTTCTTATTTGTGACAGTTGATAGTAGGGGGTATAAGAACAAAACAAGGTTGCATTACTTGTCATATGATCAGAAGCCCCTGAATCAAGAATCAAACGATTACTATGATCAACATGGAATGTCGTACCTTGTTGAGCAACATGACTAATTGTTTTAGCAGATTGAGACATCACCTTCTGAAATTGCTCATACTCAGCCTTAGAGATGAAAACACCATCAGAATTAGGAGAGGCACAAAGCTCCTCACTCGTATTATTAGAAGAGACTTGATAAGCACGGCTCTTGTTCTGTCCCTTTTGTTTCCAGCTTGGTGGTTTGCCATGAATTTCCCAGCATTTTTCACGAGTGTGACCACCCTTATTGCAATGAGTGCACCAACGATCAGTACATTTTGAATCAACAAAGTGACGAGCAGTATTTTTTGCAACAAGGGCAGATACATTAGAGGACTTAGAGTCCTTGTCACCCAACATAACTTTCCGATGAAGCTCCTCCCGTCGCACCTCGAAAAAAGCAGCAGCAAGAGATGGTAACGGGTTCTGTCCCAATATTCTCCCACGAACATCATCAAGATCATGATTAAGACCAGCAAGAAAATCATAGAGACGCCTTTTCTCAACATAATTTTTAAACTTTGAATTAGCTTCTAAACCTTGAAGGTCTGCTGCATCATAAAGGTCCAACTCCTGCCACAGGGTTTTTAAAGCAAGAAAGTATTCAGTAATAGTCATCCCACCTTGATGTAGGTCTCTCACCTTGGTATTGAGTTCAAAAGCCTGAGAAGCATTGCCCAAGTCAGAATAATATTCTTTAACAGTGTCCCAAATTTCCTTAGCCATATCAAGAAACAAATATGTTTGACTGATGTCAGATTCCATGGAATTAGTCAACCATGTCATGACCAAGGCATTTTCAGTCACCCACTCATCATAACCAGGTTCACCCTCAACGGTTTTTTTCTTTCTTCCATCAAGAGACCCCATCTTTCCCTTCACTTGGATAAACAACTTGACAGATTGACACCATTGCACAAAAATTTTTCCGTTTAAATGGTGATTGGTAATCTGCATAGCAGGATTGTCTCCAGAAGGTGATGAATATTGAAGGGGACAGGCACCAGAAGAAATGCCGGATGAAGAAGAAGAGTCCATAAGTTACTGTGAAAGAGAGGAACAAACGCGATTGGAGGTGACTAGATAATGTTTCTGGGAAATGACAGAAAGAGATGACTTAAGGTTTTTTTTTTTTTAAAAATGGGTTTCAGAGTTGCAGAACGATAATAGGGAAACCTGCTCTTGATACCATATTAGAATATGAATACTCTTTTTCATTCATACAGATTGAAACTCAAAGGGTTCATTATATACAACTAATTCTAATACTCTAGAATATTCCATAACTTATTCTAATACTCTAGAATATTCCACAACTAATTCTAATACTCTAGAATGCTCCACAACTAATTCTAATATTCTAGAATATTCTACACTATATATATTGATGTGTAATAGTTGGTGTAACTTGTAATAGTTGAATAGTGTAATTTGAGCCCTCCTCAAATACACACACATATAAATATAAATATGATGTCATTTGGTACCTTATTGTATTGTGTTTAACTTTAGATGAATGATTCTGTAATTTCATACCTTGTTTGATGTATTTTTAGTTAATGCTCTTTATTTTATAATGAATAGTATGATACTTATGTTTTATTAGTTCATGAAAAAAGGTATTAAGGGAAATCATATTTCAATAAACCAAAATGCAAGTAATGAGGACAGGTATGGGAATCTAGGTATGAGAATGACGATTAAAAATGTTACAAATGCCGATAAGCCTAAATCCTACCAATTGTCATCCCCAGTCTCATAAAACAAGATTATATACCTAATCTAAAGCACATTTAAGGAGGAGGGAGTAAGGTGTACATATAATATATATCCTAAAAGTTAATTTAGTTCAAACATGCTATAAATGTAGACCAATGAAGGAAAGACTATAACAAACAGGGTCAGGAATCTGGGATCATTCACCATTGATAACAGAAAGCAGATTATAACATGTTTTAAGAATATATACCGGGAAACCATACGTGAAAAAGTTGATACCAAAAGTCCGAAAAACAGCTCCTCTGAGTAAAACATTTGTATGTCTCACACCAGATCTGCACATATAATTAAGGCACTCAGCAGGATTTAAAGCTAAAATCCACATTCCTAAAAGAAAAAATCTGGAAACAAAAAGTGAGGCTGCAGATGTAAAGTAAAAATACATTCCAATTAAAATAAGCAAAACTGACACATTAATTATCAGTAACCATATTTCTTTCAACCTCAATTCTCATAATGTTATTCTCAAAGAAAAACTTCCTAGTAGAAATCAAACAATGGAGTGGAAATTTTTCTCCATTCAATCATAAATACACTGATTATTTTATTTATAGGTGCTTGAACATATTCTTGAATGATATCACATAAAGCAAATCAGAAAAGTAGATTTTCATTTGATTACCTTGATTCACGAATGAAAAATGAATGCTTAGAGGGAAGAAGTTGCTCAGTCAAGCTACAATCTGTCCTGGAAATTATAAAACCCATCTCCTCCAAATCAGATTTAATAAAAGACAGCTGCATCACAAGAAAGGAATAGTTATAAGTCAAAACATTATCAGTCACAGCAAGAATAAAGTGCATCAGCGAACACAAATAATAAGGGAAAAAGAACTTCACAGTCATATATCATTTTATTTTGTATACAATAGATATTAGTTAGTTGTTCTCTATGTTGAAATAGAATGGCAATAATTCAAACGCATATCTTTTAGAAGCATGGTTTCTATTGGATTATTGGCTGACAGTTGTTTCATTTCAAAAAAACTCTACCTATGGTATCATAGCTGGTTCCAAGCCCAAGTAAATGAAGAGGGTTGTGCTGAGCCTTTGGCAGCCAACGTAAAACTCGCTGTTATACCTAATATGAATCACTCACGACAATTTTAATGTGCTAATGTTAGGTCATTATTCAGAAGTAACACAGTGTATATAGCTCAAGGACAATGTCAAATGAGCTAGTGCCGCTGCATCAAAACCCAAATAAAGTGTTAAATGAGCAAGTATCCTCACATTTTCTAGAATGAATGTAGGTAAAGAAGATAGTTCAGAAGTATATTATTAGGTTTGCTACTTGAAATATTGGCACTTTGATAGGTAAGTCTATGGAGGTGGTGAACACCATGATTCGAAGGAGGATTATTATTATGTGCCTGTAAGAAACCAAGGGTGGGTGTCGGATAGCTGCAAAAATTAAATTATAATTCTCTTTCTTTGTCTTATTCCTGATCTATCATTAGATTCATCTACCACCAATTCCAATTAACTTAGGTTAAAGGTGCTATTGATGTTGTTGAATCGATTATAAGTATAATCGATTATTGTTATTGTTATAAATGATTATGATAAGATAATTAATTTCGTTTGGACACCCCAAAAAAAATCAGGTTTTACATAGTAAATTACGGAAAAAAGGGATGTAGTTATTTATTTGTATTAATAATAGTAATATTAATTAAATGTTTATTTCTTTCATATTTAGTCATCATTTTTGTATTTTTATAAATTAAATAAATATGAATAATAAAAGTGAGAGAGACAAAGATAATAATAAATAAAAATAAGTTACAATCTACAGTTCAATAAAAAAATTATTAATTATTAATATAATAAAACAAAGGAAATGTGTTTTTGCATCCACGTTCTTCATCCTGTTACCCTCCCCCTCGCTCACACAAACACGTAATGCCACATTGCAGGCATGCACACCTGCCTCATTTGCAGGTACCATAAATTTAAATAACACAAATTGTCCAGGATAATTTTGGGAATACAATTTTAAAAGTGAAATAAGCTGTTTAAAAATAATCTAACATCTGGGCTTTCAAGCTAAGATTCCCAAAAATCAAGGTTTTTGTTATAAATAGCGGAATGAGACAAAAACAGTTGAAAATTGGGGGAAAAAAGTTTTCCAAACATGCTCCAAATGGGTTGAAGAAAAAGCAAAGCACGACACTATAGAATTTAAACTTTGGTACACAGGAAAGTTAGAGAAAGAGTAGTGTGGACAAGGATTGGAAAGAAAGTGTGGTTCAAGTGAGGACAAAATTTTAGCCTTTAAATTAAACGTTTCATAGGAGACCTACAATATCATTAGTAGTTAAGCACCACAAGTATGATCAGAAACATTTGTAATTTTGTATGAGAAAAGTTTAAGGAAAATTTGGATTAATTGGTTCAAGGCGTTCCACAATAAACCTACAATATAAGTCTAAGATATTTAGTTATTTACTAGCCACCTCTAACAAACAAATTGGGGAGCAGGGGGTGAAACTATAACCAATTTCAAAAGGAGACATATAATTTGCACAAGTAGCATGTCCATTGGGCAAACTTATGCCAAATACTACAACTTCATAGTGTCAGCACCATTTTAATTTTGCACTGGTTAAAAATTAAGGGGTGAAATGGCACCTAAAAACGTTTAGGGCCATAACAAGCCAATCAATGTGCAAAAAGAAATTTACAGGACTACAAAGTAGAAAAAAGTGCATTAGAAATTTAAAATTCTCAACAACATAGACAAATTGTCAAGGTACATTCGACATGTCAGGCTCTATTACATTAAGAATAAAATATATCAAAAGTAAAGTCGTTTATGTGAGAGTGGACCTGCAGTATACCAGTGCCTAAATATCAAAATGTGAAAAAGCCCAAATGTACTTAACTAGTCTTTTCCTACCATATTCAGTATTAACAAAAAATTTATAAAACAGATACGTACCATTATATAGTAAAATATGAGAGAAATGCTGGAACAAATTTTAGGCCACTCAGAATTGGCGGATATTTTGTAAAGACCAATTAAATCAGCCATCCAATGAATCGTACTTGGAAGTTCCATGGGAAGTTGATATATATATAGAAGGAATATATTAAAACCTGCATACAGCTGAAGAAGCCTCCACCACCTTTAGAATCACATGCACAGACATAAGCCCATAGGACACGGAAAGTGTCAAATAGTTCTAAAGAGATTATGAAAGAGCATATAGGAAACATCCAATAAAAATCACCTAAAAAGCCCAAGAAAGTTGCTTGTCAAAGACCAATCCACAAGACCCACACAACTACCAATGAAAAAAGGTAGTGATGCCCATGAAGGATGGCTAATTCCAACAACTAGCTGAATAGCAGGCAATAGCAAGCAAGATGCCACCCGAAGATGAGAACCTTCAATATACAAAAACAGGAGAATCCAATGGCATTATTTGCATCAAGATGCAGGTGTCAGAACAAAAGAATGACAATTATAAATAAATTATAAATAAACATATAGCTGAGAAAATAGTATTAGGGATGAAAAAGGTACAACATAAAGCCTTATCAATATTATTAGTGACAGCACTCCAACAAAGGATTTGACTTTGGAAAGAGCATGAAATACAGTTATCCAGAGGAAAGGAAGCATTAATGGGAGAAACTGGAAGCAGGATTTGCAAGAAAATACACCCGGTGTCTAGGGACCGAATCCTCTTATTTGGATTAAAAGAGAGATGAATAGAGTTCAACAACACCAAAAGAAACTGAAATTCAGAGAATCCCCTGTCATTTAAATTCTAAAGAAGTAAAAATTAAAGGAAAAAGTAGAGCGGGATAAAGAATAAAACTGAATAACAGCGGCATTGGACAACAAAGAGAGATGAATCTAGAAAAAGCATGAGAAAGAGGAATATTAGTATATTATCCACCCAAAATTTAATATGAGAGCCATTACCCAAATCCAATGAGATGAGAGCAGTAAAAGAACAAAAGAAGCGTAGTCTTGTGATATAAACTTCCATGGCCTAGCATGCAAATTGACCACAAGATTAGCATCTCATCCACTAGAATGCAAAGCATACTTCAAAAAAGTCCACCTTTACGTCAATCAACCAAGATTTTTTTCTTTCATAAATAACAATTCAAAGAAGATTGCAGAGTTGGTTGCATTAGAACACATGAGATGACATTCAAAGGCCAACAGTGGATATTTCATATTGCATGTCTACAACTGGTGCATAGGAAATAAACACACATAGCAATGAAAATACTACAGAAAAAGAAGCAAAAGGGTGAAAGAAACTTACAAACCTAAATGTTCTATAAGTGATATGAAATGACCCCAAGATGGATCTTGCCATGTTTTCAGAAAATGACTCTTCCCGTATATATCAACCAAAGCAACAAGTAGAGCTAGCAGTTGTATAACCAGGAAATAAATTACATAAGGAGATTTCCAAGACTGAACTCTGCAAGAGCACACCCCAGAAACAACAAATCAGTATATTCTAGAAAAGGGCAAATCAGGAATAGATGAAAAGGAATCAATCTCACATCATAAACCCAATCAACTTTGCCCACAAAGCATCTGGTATACTCCATGACATTGGCTTAACAGCCCATATTACCAGATAAGTTACTTGAGAAAGTATTGCAACTACAGAAAAGATAACAATCGGCCACAGTAACAAAAACCTCCTGCGGATTTGAAATCCTACAACAAGAAAAACAGCAATAGTGGTAATTAAATATAACTGTTAAAGACAACACAAATGAGTTAATAGTATCCAGCATACCAATAGGCAGTATCAAGAATCAAGAACCCATTTGAATAATTCTGTAAAATTGTTGTCACAAGGACCAAGTTTTAACAGCCAAGCACATAATAAACAGAAACATTCAAAAGGAGATCTACCGAGTCTTTCTTCAAATAGAAGCAACTCCAATTATGGCAGAATGAATTCTATGTTTAAATACAAATTAAAGAGGTGTGATTCATTAGATTGACACAATTAGATCATTGATTGTTCATTTGTTCCTTATTCTTTCTTTCTTTCGTTCACATCTAAAACTCTTGGAATCATAGATGGACTACATTCCTAACTGAATATAAGGCATAAAATGTTGGGAGGAACTCGGTCTAAAGATAATATGTGTAAGAGGATAGCCTAACAAATAACAATTATAAGTATTATAAAATTACTATATAAGACGTAACTTCACTGTTAATCTGCAAATGTCAGCTAGAATCTGTCAACTATCCAGTAATAAAATAGCAGAGAAGAGTTCTATTCTATGTGGAATTCTCATGGTAAGGTTATTTGCACATTGTGGTAAGATATCAAAATTATAGTTCAGAACTATAAGCAACAATAACTTGGAAACCAAACAAAAAGAACTAAGCAGCTTACCTAATTGTGATACATTGTACAGAATGAGAAGAAATGCTATCAAATCAACGAGAGAGATCAAACTCCAGTTGATTAAAGCAGCTGCAAGAAAGACGAGCATATAAAAATCAGCACAGACTTCAACAGTGGAGTACATATCCCATTATCCCATACATATGTGTCTACTCTACATAAAGAAACCTGACTTAAATATAAGAAAGCCAATTGAAAACAATATTAAAAAACTAGACCTAATATTCTTCCTTTAATTGTTTACTCAGTCCAATAATCATATTCCTTCTAAATGTTAAGACTCTAAGAAATAAAATAAGACAGTATATATGTGGATACTCAATAATAGCTACTGCCTAGTGCCTACTCACTTTCACTTCAAAATCAATCACAAATTATTCAACTATAACAGCAAATAATGATAATGATTATTAACGATTTTACAGTGATTCTAATCTAGTTAGTCCCAAATCTTCAAATGCAATATAAGTACAGACTTTATGACGACATGAATTTCACTAGGTTGGAATCAATCAGTAATGACGAACAACTTATGCAGCAGCATTAAACTATTAATGACAGCTTAGCAAATGATATATTGCAAGTTTAAACAATAAAAATTGAAACCAATCCAGCTTAGCTCACTCACTTAGTTGAGAATACACAAATTGCAATGCATAGATGGTACGGTACCTGACAGAAGCAGCGAAGGCAGCACGAAACCGGCGAGAAAATTCCTCATTGGATTCGGACGCAACTCACGGCGATCACATCGAGATTCAAATCAATCAACCGGTACGAGATTCAATAGTTTTTTTTTCGTGAAATGAGTTTTTTCTCGAATCGGGAAGAAAGCACTTTCCGGCGCGCAGAGAATAACTCGCCAGAAAGTCGGAAACTACCGTTAACTCGAGAAAACCGAAATGTTAATTTCGAGCAGCGTTTCGTTTCTTCGCTCTATAGTTTCAGTTTGACGTTCTAATAAAATAAAACAGTATTGAGATATCCGCTGATCGAGAATCTTCTAAAGTCCAGCAAAATTAAATGAACATTAAAAAATTAAAATAAATAAAACGTTTACGGAAAAGTGATAATCGAAATTCAGATATTATTTGAGAGAAAAAATAAACTGAAATCGCGCTACCACGAGGAAGAAGAAAGGAAGCAGATATTTATGCGACTCTCGATGCTGCGTTTGTCCAATGGGGGATTTTCTTTTTTAAAGTAAAATGAAAATTGAGTTGTTTTTCCATTCTCGGGCTTTGGAATCACGTCGCTTGTG
Organism: Glycine latifolia; assembly: GCA_013407115.1. NCBI lineage: Eukaryota > Viridiplantae > Streptophyta > Magnoliopsida > Fabales > Fabaceae > Glycine > Glycine latifolia. The sequence goes on from CM023950.1 coordinate 2,474,970, forward strand.
CCTGAAGCCGGCTTATATGGCAGGGTAAGTAGCAGGGTTAGATCGTCTTTTGAGACGTTTTGATTTTGGTGCCATCCCCTTCCTTCCCCTTTTACAACCATGACTCGTGGCGCTCAAGTCTCAACAAAATCTTAACGTACTGAACGCAACACATGACATGAATACAGAATATTATTCTATTGCTAACCTACCAGTCTACAAAGTACAAATTACAAAGTTTGGTTGAGTAATAATGGATAAAAGTATGATCAATTATTATGTAAAAATCTACAGCATTAAATAATAATTTGGTCGTTTCTTTTACAACAACAATTTGGTTTTTATTAAAATAAAAAAATCATCTTATAAAGTCTGGTTTTTTATTCTCTATACATATTCGTAAGGACTAAAGAAAAAAAATATATAATTAGAACAAAAAGTGACATATTTGAAAAAAAATATTAAGTTAATTTGATTGATAAATGACTCAAAATAAATAAATTTGATTGATTTGATTGGAAACTTTTATTATATCTTTTTTTTGCTATATATATAGTACAAACGTCGTCAATCATTTTTTATATAATAATAAAAACTCACTACTTCCCTGTTTAGGAGTCATGATTTTATGAAAATTTTACTTCAAAAGTCTCATATTAAGTTCTGTTTTATGCTTCTTCCAAATTAATATTGTGTTTAACCCATCTTAAATGACTAAATCATTTGTCTAAAAAATGGCTAAATCATTAATGTTGGGTTTAACCCACCTTAAATGGCTAAATCATTTGTTTAGAAAATGGCTAAATCATTAATATTGGGTTTAACTCACCTTATGTCTATTTGTGCCAGGCCCAATTATGTGTTTAGAAAATCAATAAATCAATCCTTAAATATTGATTTGTATCTTTGAATCCCATTATAAAAAATATTTCACTCCAATTCTTAAATTCCATATTACTTTATCCGTCATTAGTTATCAATCTTTACCCAATTGTTGTCAAGTAATTTTATTTGTTGAATATTAGTCATCATTAGTCAACTATATTATTTTGATGTTTAAATGTCTTTTATTAAAATGTCACTTTTCGCTTTAATCTTGGCACTTTTATGTTTTTAGTCTTGACAAAAAAATTATTTTCAAATTGATTAACTAAAAATAACAAAAATTAATTCCAAAAGTTACACAAATGTTTGTGTTATAAATTTGGCATTCCATAAATAACCAAATACAAAAAAAAACCTCGAACACGTACTTCTTTTGAGGAGAACAATATGTGATTAACAACTTCGAATTTTTTCTTAAGTAAATTAAGTAATTTTGTAAAGTTATATAACAAATCAATTGATTTCAAAAATTATTTATTAAATATGAATAATTTTTACTTTTGATATCAATAGTAGTTATAACTAATATAGAAAAAGTCATTTATCTACATCAAATATAATTACAACTAAAATTAAAAGTCAAAATCACTTATTTTTAGTTCATAATTTTCGAAATCATCTGGTTTGATAAAAAATCCACAACTTTGCTTCCTTCCTACTTCACACAAAACTCGGTGAGAGAGTGACAAATGGATAGAAGCATCCATGGAGACAGACACAATGCATAAGGGTGAAGGAGGTACAATAGGGTGAAGATTGACTATAGGAGGAAAAGATCAAACAAAATAGTTATAAAATGAAAAGGATAATGTTAAGATATTATAAATTAGAAAAGTGCATAAAGCAATTAAAGGAGTGTGGGAAGCAATTACTCCAAAAAATTATGAATAACTTTCACATTTCTACTCATCCGTAATTTCATACTTTGGCCCAACAAACCCAGTTTGGATCAAATAGAACAACCGACACTAAAAGGAACACTCATGGGGACTTGAATTATGCACTCCCCCAAGTTGAAAATCCTACACCCCCATATTCAATGAAAATACTATTATACCCTTAATGAAATTTTCACCTTTTCCCTCCCTTCTCCCTTCTCTCAACCCTAACCTCTCCCCCCCACCCCGATGACATTCCTTCTTTGATGGCACACCCACAGCGATGACACCCCTCCCTCGCGCAGTGGCTCCTCCTTCCCTGTGCCCCCTCATCCTCCTTACTCCTCTTGTGAAGGTAAATGCCTCATTCTTCCTTTTTCCTTTTTTTATTTATTTTCTATTTGGCAGTGGGGGGAGGTTCTTTCGGAATGGTCTTTCCATAAACAAAATCAATCAAATTTAATTAATTGTATAAAAGCTTCTAGAATAGTCATTTTGGAAGCAATTTTTTAAAATCTGGAACAACCTTTCTGAAAGTATATTTTGTATATTCTGGAAAAGGGATTCCATAAATCATTATTGTGCTTATGTAAATCCCTTTTTGGAAACAACAATTGCAATTCGGAGTAGTCTTTATAGAAGTGTATTTTGTATCTTCTAGAAAGGGTGTTCCGAAAAGCACTATTCTGGCTTATGGAAGAACCATTCTAAAAGAAAAAATTGCAATCTATAATACCCTTTCCGAAAGAGCATTTTGTATCTTCTGAAATGTTCGTTCTAGAAAGTATTATTTTTGTCTATGGAAAAAGAGTTCCCTAAGACTTTTTCTTCTGAAAGGGTCATTTAGTAAGAGAATGTATATCCTTATGGATCGTCTGTTCTGAAAACAAATCCATAACTTAAAATAGGAATGTGATAAAACGTACTTGCAGAGTGGAGAGTTGAAGAAGGAGAGGAACTTTTGTAGCGTCCATTTGGACTTGCTTTGGACCTTGGATGATTGCAGAAAAAAGAGTTGAGTTGAAAAAGAAGAGAAGAATGAGAAAGGGAAAGGTCTAGACTTGCGCGGGCTACGAGAAAAGAAGAGGAAGAAGGGAAACAAAGGAAGAAGATAGAAGGGATAAGTTAAGTTTTTCTAGAAAATGAGAGGTGTAGATGTAATAAGAGAGGTGCTAAATTCAATTGTTGTTGATTTTTTTATTTTGTAATATTTTTTATATGAAAAATTAAATGTAGCCATACAAAATTATTTAATTATCTACTTAATTCTTGTTCCCTCTTGAGTTAGCTTCTCTTAACATATTGGTTATTTAAAAAATAATATTTATTAATCATATCTAATTAAATATTTAAATAAATTTATAATCATATTCTAATTCTTTCAATAAGTATATTTATTAAAGAATCTGATTCTCTCGTTCCTTTCAAAAGCTTGTTATCGCGTGTAACATTTATTATATATATTATATATATATATATATATATGTGTGTGTATTACTTTTAAACAAATTACATGTTAAAAATATATTTTTTAATAAATTATGGTCACTTTTTTTTCAACCGAATAAAAGAACTTCATCTAAACATCAAAAAAGAAAAAAGAAATTAACTTCTTTTTCATTTCACTTGAGAATAAAGCATAAATGATGCGGTGCTTTTGCAGTTTATGGTGTGTGAACATTCTTCATCACCAGAAATTGTTAGAAGATGGTAGAACGTTCTGCGAGTCCGATTCTGTTGCTCTGTATCTTCTCATTTTCTGCCCTCGCTCTAGCTTCTTCGCCATGCCCCCTCACTGGTTACTTCTTATGCTTATTCCTTTAATCTGCATCCTCTTTTTCATGTCATTTGTGACTTTCTTTCTGTTTTTTTTTTCTCCCTTCTTACTTTCTTCGGTGCTTGTTCTCCTCTTTAGTGCTCTTTTCACTTTGCATTTTTTTTTTCTTTTTGTTTTTTGGATTCTGAATTATGCTTCCTTCGCACCAAACAAGTTGCGCTGCATATGTGATGCTCGACGCCTCGACGTGAATAGTTTGCTCAATATGCTTTGCACAGTATGTGTTCGATGATTTGTCTTAGTATCGCGACTAACTCGTGCTTGCTATGTATATTATTTATAGGCATTCTATTTCAATCTAATTCGTGTCTTCTGTGCTTTTTTGATAATTGGAACTAGTATGCATGCATTTTTATGTTGGATTCTTGCAAATTGTTATCCGGGTCTTCATTTTCCAGTACAATTTTTGTTAGTATATGGTATCAGTGGGATAATAAAACTCACAAACACATGCAGCGGAAGAAATAAAATGAGAGAGAGAAGTTTGGTTGGCACTTGCTCAACCAATTATTCACACAAACTAAAGGAAGAAAACTCAACTTTGATTCACTCATTCTACTTATTTCACTAAATTCAAGAGTGGCCTTTTATAGGCAAAGCAAAACAATAAACTAGTCAGCCCTTTATAGGCAGAGTTTTGGTCCAATAAGAAATAATTTCAGGTAGACAAATATTTTAACTTAATTTAAATTTCTAACAATATACAACTCGCTGCTAATAAGCCTTTTTGGGTATGAAAAGGATCACAGGTTAGTGATTCATTTTCGGTTATTTATCCAGATGTTTGTTTTGGATACCAAGTGATGATTCCTATCCTATGTGTTTGTTTAATACACGAAATATTGTCAAATATGATAAGGTGTTACTGGAGATGTATGTTTTTACTTTGTTCACTTTTGTTCTGGGTTCATTTTTTGAATCCACAAATATGCAGGGTTACCGCTGGTGAGAAATATCAGTGAGATTCCTCAGGATAACTACGGTAGGGCGGGTCTCTCTCACATGACTGTTGCAGGTTCGTTGTTGCATGGGATGAAAGAGGTACCCAACTTAATCTTTCTGAGCAGTTCCTTCCCCTTTAAACACATTTTAAATTCATAATTTTATTTGATGCAAAATATCAATGACATGGTGAAATGAAGTTATGACTAAAATATTATATTAAGCAAGTATGGTACTAAATTGTATTGGATGATAGGTTTCAAGTAGTAATTGTGAAGAAGGAAGTTAACCTGAGGAGCAGTTGTGTGTAATACTTGATGGTTACACCTTTTGTCTACTGGAACAGAAGATTTGCTCTTGATAAAGTTACACTATTTGTTTGGGGTAAAATATGTTTTAGGTCACTCAAAATATCTTGAAATTTGGTTTTAGTCCCTATAAAAATTTAATGCTTTTATTTCCTATAGTTATCAAAAGTGATGTAGATTTAGTCCCTCATTAGCAACTGGGAACATGTGTTTTTATTTAAATGCAGAGACGAAATTCGTATTAATTTTTTTTAGGAACTAAAACCAAATTTCGAGATACTTTGAGGGACTAAAAACATATTTTATCTTCTTTTTTTTCCTTAAAAAAGAGTTTAATTTTTACTATGGTAATGCATAGTCCAAAACTGCTCATTCTAAGGTGTGGTCAATGGTGTTCAAAATGTTTATATAATATCATGTTTCCAAACTTTTCTGGAACAGGTTGAAGTATGGCTTCAAACATTTTCACCAGGAACACACACCCCAATTCATAGACATTCCTGTGAAGAAGTTTTTATTGTTCTCAAAGGGAGTGGCACTCTTTATCTTGCATCAGATTCACATGGAAGATATCCTGGAAAGCCACAGGAGCACTTCATCTTTCCAAATAGCACATTTCATGTTCCTGTTAATGATGCTCATCAGGTAAACCATTCAAAGCAAACTATTAGATTTCTCCAACTTAATTTGGTTTTGGAAAAAAATTGGGAATTATAAACAACCTTTTGAATAATGTCTTTGGTACAAGTAATTAGTTTAAGGTGCTCATTAAAAATAAAGTCATAAAAATTTAGAATGTTAAGTGTCAACTTTTATGTGTCCTTGATCACTGAATCTCAACAATTTTAACGTTTGCATTAAGGAGCTTTATGTTTTCAACAAATCAAAATATTGATAAAGGGAAAGATAAAGTTATTGTGGATACTTTTTTTCATTTGAATAATGATAACTTGGCATGTATGGCTATAAGTAATGCATTGACAGTTATGCTTGTTAGGGTTAGGGAGACAACATCATGCTGTTAGAAGGTTAAAATTTTACTGAAAAAGTATAACAGGCTGGCATGTAGAGCTAGCCCTGTCTTTTCAGTTGTAAACTGTAATGCATGAGCTTGTCGAAAAGTACAAGCTTTTGTCAGGTCTATGTGCTGTGTCAAGCGATGTCCAAAGAAATGCAAATTGGTCGAATAAAGCAACCCTTGGGAGTTTGTTAGAAGTTCTTAGTTCCATTTCCATTGTTTATACTCAACTCGTGTCAATTTTATGAAAAGCAGGATATCATAAGATAGTTTAGAGTATAAAAACTAATGCCTGCCCAATAGAATTGAAATATGCAAACATTGCATAGAGCATTAGCCAATGAGTCATATACATTTCTTTAGATAGGTTAATCCACTTCTTGTTTTTGGGTGATATTTAGTATTTATTCAAGGTCTTCTGGTACACTTTGGATTTTTAAATAACCAAATATAATCTGCATTGCAGCTTTGGAATACCAATGAGCACGAGGACTTACAAGTGCTTGTCATAATATCTCGTCCTCCAGTTAAAGTGTATGTGCTTCTCTTCATTCTCTTCATGTTCCATACTTTACTAGCAAGTTGATAGTGGTAACTCTTGTCCTGTCTTGTTCAAACATGGCAAACTGCTCAAGCTCTTTATTGATTGGTGCAAATGCATTGTTGTTTCCAAGTTACTCAGTAGATGGTATACCCAAAAATACCTGTATTCAACTTGGTTTTCATTTTCTGTTGGTTATGTTTGTTTCTTCTCAGACTTCTTATATGTTAATGGTCGTCTTTTAAAACAAAATTAAAGAAAACATCTTAAATGGATACACTGAAATCTGAATTGCATTCTTTTGCTCATTTTGGACTGTCTTCGCATAATTTGTTCTATAGTCAACCGAGAGAAGACTTAGTGTGAAGTTTGTGTAAGAATTACATATGCTTTGGTTCATATGCTGCTAAAGATTGAATTGAGATATTCCATATGCTTAGTGTGTTTAAGAATCACGTTGTCTTTATATCATATAAATCGAAACTGCATACAAACCATTTTTTATATCTAATGATGGTTAGTTGGCAATTATACTAGATCATATCACGAATCTGGTGAGAGATGGTTGTTCGTCAATGATTCAACCCAAAATTTTATAATTCTGAAACATTTTCCCATGAAATGCATCTCTTCTTTCTACGTGGTTGGCATTATATACATTTTTTTTATTATGGAGACATCTAGGGAGGGGCAAGGGTAGGGCTGACCCCTCCCTCCGCATTATTAAACACAATCATATATACTGATCTTTTCACGAGAATTTTTTTTGCCGTCGTATGATTCAGTAATGCAATTATCTGTCATTTTTTTTTTTTTTTACCTTTGACTGCTCTCCTTTTGATATTTTTTTTTGGATCCGTCCCTATATGGGACAGTGATGCAAACATCTTCATTTCTTTCCATGGTTTTTCTTGTCTCCCTAGCTTTCTAATTACTCATTATGAATGTTTTGGTTATTGATTAGGTTTGTATACGAGGACTGGTCCATGCCTCACACTGCAGCGAAAGTGAAATTCCCCTACTACTGGGATGAGCAATGTTATAAAGAACCTCCAAAAGATGAATTATGATTTATAGTCATGGTTTACACATTTTATTCCTGAGATTTTCTATCGCTGTAAAGTATTTTCTTAACTAGAAATTCGAAGCTATCAAGACAGTTATATATTGATTAGTCTTATATCACTGCTTCATTCATAAAGACTTGAATATGTTGACCTTTTGTAAAAATTGCCACGATTTGGTCAAGATGATTGTGCAAAAGAGAGAACAAAACAAAACAAAAAAGACAAATAATTTATAACGTCTACCTTTATTATTATTGTTGTTTAAAAAATATTTATTTATAATAATTATTATACGATTCAAAATTTACGTGTATAATTAATTTAACTATAATAAGTATTATTATTTATAAGCGTTTCTATTTTTTAAAATATTACACACGCTAATATTCATATGTTACTATTTTCTTTATCATTCTAATTGAATTCGAAAAGATAAAATAATAATAATTATTATTATTATTATAACATCTATAATACTATTTAAGACTTGGATAAAATTAAATTTTTTTAAAAAAACTATACTAATGTATACATATATATATAATGTTTTATTTATTAATTTCTGTCTTGATTATTAATTTAAAACAAAAATTATACGATAAAAATATTTTAAATATGTACATACATTATATAATATGGAGTGTGAATTATTTAAGCCTTCATTATGTTAAATCAAATTGAATTAAATCCACTGCTATTGTTATTGTGGAGTTAAAATTTTGATCAATGACTCTAGAATATTCATAAGAAGTTTACCTATATTACCATAAAAATGTGCATAAATTATATAAAAAAATTATTTGTAATATTATCTTAAAAATATAGTAATTTCTAAAATGTTGATACCCATCAATATAGCTAAACTTAATTTTAAAGCATGTGTTTGTGATTTCTTCTTTTTCCAATTTAAGGGTTGGTTTGTTTCTTTCCCTTACAATGTTTTGTGATGTGTAAAATATAATAGCATGCATGAATTGTTTGTTACAATTTTCAACTTTTTTATGCAACCAAACAAATTGTTAAACATCCAAACATACCCTTAACCAATAACATTATTGGTTATCTCACAAAGCAAAAAGTCATGGAGCCTTTTTTTTCCCTTCTAAATTCTATTATTTCCTAATTTCCTTCCAATCTTCATTCATTAAATAAAATTTAAAAAAAATTTCCAAAGCACTTTCATGAATAGAATTTATTTTAAATATAGAAATGAAAACAAAGTACATTCAATGTTATCAAAACTGGGTCAATCATTGACTAAATCTAGGTATTGAATCAATGGATCATTGATCGAACCAATGAGTAGTTGAAATACATGAACAAATGTTTGTGTCATAATAAACAAATAAATAAAGATAAATATATAAATATTAAACTGATATAATGGTCTAATGGTAAATTTCAACATTCAAGCCTTCTTAATATGGGGTTTGATTATCAGGTAATTAGTTTTTGCATTTTTGTATACTTAAATCAAATATAGAAAACAACTTATGCCACAAACTCACTAGACCTTGGGTAACACACATGTTAGTAAAGCATGTTAAGCAATGACACCATGGACAACCTAGAGCAAGTTGAACAATGACACTTTTGGGCCATGTGTAATGTATGTCACATAGATCTCGAGTCTCACGAGATTCAGTCATAGGAGTTACTATGGGTCCCATTTCAATTGTCTTTAGCCCTTACCAAGGGGTTTAACCCTTTTTTTATTCCAAAAATGTCCTCTTAAAGGTATCATGATTCTGTTGAATAAAATGCATAATAGAATAATGATTTCACTATTCAACCATTTTCACACCCCTTAAACATAGCATAATCGTGATTATGATGTATAATGTACAACAAAATCTCAATTTCGTCGTATATTTTTTTGTCACCCTAGACATGACAACAAACTCACAATTTCATTGTTTTTTTTCACCCCCCTTAACACAACAAAATCATGATTATGTTATGATTTTCGTGACACAAAAAAAAGACAACAAAATCGCGATTCTCATTGTGTTAGAATACATAACGAAATCGTGATTCTATTACCTTTTTTCTAGACAAAATATAAACAGAATCAATATTTCGTTGTAGATACGTCTACAATTGAATAATGATTCTGTTACATGAATTTACGAAAGGAAAAAAGGTATCTCAGAGGAGTTGGGGAAGGAGAGGGAGAAGTGTTGGGCACGTTGGGAAGGAGAGGAGTTGGGAAAGGGAAGAAGAGGAAGAAAAAAGAGGCTGGGAGGAGAAGAGAGGCAGAAAGAGTAAAAGGAGTGTGGTGCCAATAAGAAGTGGGGAAATTCAAATAGGGGGTAGAAAAGACTTTTCCTCTCTAGGTAGGGGCCAAAAGTAATTGGAGTAGGGGCCAATAGTAACACCCTTCAATCATCAATCCAAGCCGGTTCACTCGAAACTAGTTCGTTGATTTAATTTTGTTTAAAATCAATTTGATGACATCATCGTCGAGCTTCTAGCATGTATTGAGGCTGGATGACTATGTGCCCTTCTCGGTTGTTAGTCAACCAACGAGAACTTCAAGTCTTGTCATGCTTACGCACTCGAGACTGGAGGATTGTGTACCTTTTTTAATCGTTTGTTGACCAACAAGGACTTCAAGCCTCATCCTACTCACACACTCAAGGTTGGAGGATTGTGTATCCTTCCTTGTCGTCTGCTAACGAGCAAGGACTTCAAAGACTCTTAGCGCTCAAGCGAGACTAGAGGATTATATAATGGATCAGTCGTCCTCTAACTCCTCTGTCGCCTTTTATTACCTTTTGCCACAGTTGAACCCTTATTACCAACACAACAGTAACGACCATTACCTCTATAACCTTATTTCTCCCTCTTATTATTGTAATGATTGTAAAGAGATCCATTATAACGTATTCATAATGGAGAGTTAAGAGGAAAGATGACAGTTACTAAGTAAGGGGAGGGAGAGAACACCAATAAGAACCCCTGAGATTAGACTAAGAAGACAAATTACACTTGTCTTAGTTGAGTGTTCTTGGATTAGGTCTCATAAACCCTAGGTAAGACTTAGTTATAAGAACAATAATTGATTCATATAACTTGGTTAACGAATCAAACAATTTGAATTTGAGTTGAAATTTGAACTCATTATATAAATGAGTTGGACTTAAATTATTTATTTTATCAACTCATTTAGTTAATGAACTAACTCTCTTTCTCACTCCCTCTCTCTAGAATATGTAATTCATTTATATTAAATTTTATTTTTACATAAAATAAATATATAAATAAAAATATGTGACAATCAAAATTTTGAATCGAATTGAGTTAATGAGTTAAATTGAGTTGTACACAAGTTTAAATTAAATCAAATTTTAGGTTCATTGAACTCAAATCGAACTACGAGTTGAATGACTTCTTATAAAATGAATCGAGTTGAGTTCAATTTATCTCGACTCTAGTCTAATTGGAATTTATTTTTATTTTCTTTTAGTTTTTTTTAGATAAAAGAATTATATGCTGACAATGTAAAAAAAAATATCTTAAAATGATTTAATAGTGATTAAATTACAATGTAAAAGTATTTTACATGTCTATAAATAAAAATTAAAGTGATTTTTTTTATCAAATTCTTATTCTAGATCTTATATGTCTAAGCATTTAAACAACAATATTTTAATATTCAAAGTCACTTTTCCCAACAGGCGGAAGCAGTTTATCTCCTATCTTTTGTGAGGGCAATTGCTCCATCAGATTTTTTTTATTAATGCATATAAAAAATAAATTTGTCCCCATAAAAATTATATATTATCTTTATTAGATTTTTTAACAAAAACACAAACAAACATATAAGATATTTAATACAAAAATTACAAATTTAAACCCAAATTATTTTATCTAATTCTCATTACTTTTATATTAACACAGAAAAATAAACACATCATACACCACACATATACTACATAGAACACATTATTTCACACACACATTAAATTAATAATTTATCATACATATTTTATAATGTATATAAAGAAAAATATTTTTAATAATATTAACAATAAAAAATTATAACATATTTTCAAAATAATAAAAGATAATTATAATTTATAGAAACTTAACTATTTAGATTTCTTTTATACTTGAATGCCATAAATTAGTTATACTTGGACTTCTTACCACTCATTCCAATTCCAAAATAATAAAAGTGGCTGATAACTAACCTCTTCAGCAAGTTGGACCAGCTGCGGCTAATTATCTTTTACACCGTATCACTGGCAAAAAAAATTTAAATATTACACTTTAAAAAAAAATATAAAAATACTGCAGTTTTGAAGTTATTTTTTAAAAGTGTAATATTTAAATTTTTTTGCCCCGTATCACTATTTTGCCATTCGCGGAACTTGGTTTTACACCGTATCACTATTTCAACAAGGTGGACCTGATAAGAAGAAAAAGAGATCGACATTTAAATAATTATATATGAAAAATATTTCTACCCTCCCTTTAATGTATCATTGAATCTGTCTCTACCACCAAGTATGACTATAGATAAGAGGACTATTCTCAAGTACACACAACTCCACCCTAACCCTAACCCTAATATTTTTCATTTTTGATTTTATAATTTTTTTCGTTTTAATCATTATTAAATGTATTTATTTTATTCGTCTTGGACTATCGTTAGTTTATTTGGTATAATTGGTTATTGCTAGCGCGAAAAGTAAGATTCTTTCTGTGTGTGTATATATATATATATATATAATAAAATTCAAAAAAACATTAATGAAGAAAATAATAAGAAAAATAGATCTTGAATTAATATTTACTTAATTTTCTTTTACTGATGAATCTTACTGCTCCATAAATGTTATATTTTAAATTAGTTTTTGAAAAGGTTAAGATCTTGACACTTTCAATTTCTAAAGTATACAATTTCAAAAATTAGTTTTAAAAAATAAATATTTGTAGTAAAAAAAATTAAAAAACGCGTGTGAATAGAAAAAAGTGGTGGAAATAAAATCACCTGCTCAATTAGTTATGGAATATATTGGGTTTTCTTTACACTTTTCCTCCTTATGAGTCAAGGTGGCTGATAAAGAGTGGCTTTTACACCTTATCACTATTTTGCCTTCGCGGAACTTAGTTTTACACCCTATGAAACAAACTTTTCAAGTATTCAAATATTATTTCCTGGACGAAAACGAGAGAATTTATAAACCTTCTCTCTTTTTCTTCTTATCAGGTCCACCTTGCCATGGGTCCACCTTGCTGAAATAGTAACACGGTGTAAAACCAATTATGCGCAAAAACTGCTATGTACACAACATGACAAAATAAATACAATTATGCACGCAAATATTAATTTATCACCATTAAGATTAATAAAATTAGCTGATAAATATAAAAGAACATATTTATTCACTTGAAATGGCACATGACTTTGATAACTTGGTCACAGTTGAAAGACATATGCTGGCACTATGTTTTAGAAGTTTCAAAATATATGTTAATTAAGTAAATTACACTTAATATTACCCGAAATTACACTCACATTCTTTAAGATTTAATAATATCATATTTGATATTATATCAAATATCTAACTAACTTAATTAAGCTAAACCTCCTTAATAAAACTAGGGATTTTAAGATCAAAGTGTGGGAATTCAGATGGTTCAATGCTTATGTTAAGGAAAGTTTTGAAGGGTACGTACCGGCAGTTACAGATGTTGCTGGCGGTGGCGGAGTTTTGACAATAACATAGCAGTTTTTGTATTTTAAAAAAGTTAATGAAGTGGAAAAAGTCGAACTTAGAATGAGAATAGCCGTCGGGATTGGTGCTACCAGGGACTGTTCTTTTTTTATTCTAAAAATATCATTTTCATAGAATTATAATTTTATTGAATAAAATACATTATAATGTATACGTGCAACTATTTTTATACCCCTAATTACAATAGAATCGTGAATTCATTATATAATAAACAATACAATTATAATTTCATTGTTATATTCTAATAATGATTTTATTTATCTATTTTTTTGGATTTAGAAAATAATACGATGAAAATTTTTATTTTATTTTTTCACCTCAACGGAGGATGCATTCAACGGATGATGCATTATAAAATATTAAATGTCCGAAAATGATATTATATAAGTACAAGGTTGCCTGTTTAGGCCAAGCGTTGTCATCTTCTTCACACTCTTTTCTAAAGATTGGAGCGAGTTTTGTAGCTGCAGCGTGTACTAAATAAATATTATATAAGTTGTTTGTGTGTAAAAGACATGATCAATAACAGTACATACTTAGATTGTGTTAGAAATATATTTGCATTAAAATTATAGGATCTTGAAACAAGCTAGGGTCCCAAATTTTCCTTAAGTGTGAAATTCCGCCTTTCATTATTATCAATACATATGGTTAGTTTTTTAAAATTTATTTGTTGAAATAAGCGTTTATTTAATAAAATATATAGTTTTTATTTTTTAGTGTATTTGTTTAAATTATTTTCACTTAAAAAATAATTTTTTGTTTATTTTAAGAAATATCGATTTCTTAAAAAAGTGTTTATATAAAATGTTTATTTGAAAATTATTTTTTAAGTTTAAATAAACTCACTCATAATTTTACTAATTATATATGGGCTTAATTATTATGTTAATCTATTAATTTGGGGTCCTTTTATTTAGTTCCCAACTTCCGATCCCAACTTTCACAAGCTGACCGCAGATTTATTAATATAGTCAAATATTTTTTTATTTTAAAATAAGTGTTATCTTAAGTTAAAGTTAATAATAAATAGATGAAAAATAATAAGTTTACAAAAATAATCTTATAATAATGTTACATTAAAAATGTGAAATTTGAATTTCATTCTAAAATATGAGAAATTGAAATTCTCTTATTCTATAAAAACTCTAACTACACCACTTTTTGCTCTGTCTCCATCATAGATGAGTACTTCGACCTCCACTATTTCCACGACACTCACCTCTATGCATGAGGTTCAAAATTTTAAAAATAAAAAAATTCAATTTTTTTATCCAAATATAAAATTTTAAAAATGAAAAAATTTAATTTCTTTATTCAAACACATAATTTTAAAAATAATTTTTTTTAATCAATATATTTTAATTTTTCTCTAAATTTTAAATTTCTTAAAATTTTAATCAAAAATTTTGATATCAAATTCCTTGTCGGTTGGACCCATTCAATATTCATGACCGGTTGGACCCTCAAAGATTTACATATCAAATTCTTGCAGAGGTTGGACCCACCTTATTTGTAGGACAACGCACTCACTAGTCAATGTCACGCCGAACCTTGCGGAGTGTATAAGTATAATATATGAAATAACCTCGAGACAACTGCCAAAATGCCACATTTGGCAAAAAAATTTGTCAAAATGCCACGGATCCGAAATTATTTGTCAAAATGCCACGGTGTCAAATTCGCTGGTCAGAGAAGCGAAGTCCGTACGCCACGTGGCGCGGCGCAATTCGAAGACCAAATTCGCTGGGGGGTCCAGCGAAATCTGACACGTCAGGCCTGCAACGCCACGTGTCACGCCGTCGTAGTTCGCTGGCATGACCAGCGAATTAGGTGCACATGCCACGTGTCAGTGTCCCATTGGTTGTAAAAAAAATTAATTAAAAATTAAAAAATACGTTTGCTAAATGCACCCCATTTTTGATAAGTTTAATCTTAATATTTAAAGTCATAACTTTTGATAGAAATATCCGATGGAGGCGTATTTTATGTCAAAATGCTCGAAATTAAGAGAAGTAACTAAAAACATAAAAAATAGCATGCAATTCAGTAATTAAATAAATAAAAAATTAGAAAAGAAGAAACCCTAAATCTTAAATCACAATTTTGAGGCACTTAGAGGCCTCATTTGAGAAAAATGTTTGGACAAGTCCTCCCCTTGTAGGGGGGTACTTGCCATCGGCATCTCCTCTCGATTACGAACGCGTGGCCACCGATTTCGCCTCAATCGGACATCCCAGTCAAAAGTTATGGCCTTCCGAAGTTTTTACGTATTTTTTAATTTTTAATTAATTTTTTTTACAACCAATGGGGGGATGCCACGTGGCACATGCACCTAATTCGCAGGCCCCCCCAGCGAACTACAGCGGCGTGATACGTCGCTGCAGGCCTGACGCGTCAGATTTCGCTGGACCCCCCAGCGAATTTGGTCTTCGAATTGCGCCGCGCCACGTGGCGTACGGACTTCGCTTCTCTGACCAGCGAATTTGACACCGTGGCATTTTGACAAATAATTTCGGATCCGTGGTATTTTGACAAATTTTTTTGCCAAATGTGGCATTTTGGCAGTTGTCTCAAATAACCTCTATCATATATTGTTGCAGAAAAAGGATGCCAAACACGAACCCTATCAATTCTAGTACCCCCCAAACTCCAATTCCATTTGAGGTAAGATATTTCATTTCATATTCTTCTTTTATGTGCTTCAACCAAAGCTTTTATCTTTACTGGATAATTATATATTTCAGTTTTTACATTTATAATACAACAGGTCTTTATAATTTTGAGTATTTTGTACAAAATTTAGTGTTTATATGTTTATATTGGATAAACTATAATTTTTATAAATGATCCCCACCATCTCTACATGAGTCTGTCCGCTTGGAATGATTTTAAAAAATTAAATTAAATTGAACTTTTTAATAACACAGGACTAAATCGGCTTTGTTACGTAGCAGGGACATTTTATTTTTTTAATTACCATTTGGGGGTAGTTTTCAAATTAATTACTAAAAGGGGTAAGTTGTAATATCTGTTATGACTTCTCAGTCAGATTTTTTTTTTAATTTTTTAATCTAAAGTTGTACAATTTTTTATGACTTCAATGTAACTTTTTTTAATTCACACGTAAAAAATTTTCCACATAATTAGAAACAAAGTTGTGAAAACCGGTTCAGTCATTGACCCGGTCGAGATAATGGGTCAGTAATTGGCTTGATTTGACTCGGTGTATATTAAAAATTTTAAAATTATATTATATATAAGTGTATAACTAACATTATTTGATTAAGAAAAGTATATTAAAAATTCAAAATAATAATTAAAGTATTAAAATTGATAAAAAAAAGTAAAGTGTATTAATAATAAAAGAGAGTATAAATAGCAACTATTTAAATTAAAACACAAGTTCAATTTTTAATTAAAAAAATGTGCAAGAAGGAGTAAAAAAAGAAAAAAAGGAGGGTACAGGAAGCAAACTGGTTTCTGGATGTTGGCCCATGTAAATCTAAACCTAAATGATAATGATATAAATAGTTGCTAGTAACGTTTGCGCCGCTTGTCTTCTCCAGTGGACCATTTTAGCTTCTCTACTATTCTCCATTTTTGCTTCTCTTCCCCATTGGACCATTTTTGCTTCTCTACAATACATGCAGCAAATCATATCCTTATTTTTACTATATCTTCTCCATTTCCGCTTCTCTTCACCATTTTCTCTTTCAGTTTCACTTCCGGTTCAGTGCTTCACACCTCCTCTTCTTCTTCCTGTCTTTCCTCAGAGTGAGGCCGACACGGCGGTGGTTGAGTCGAGTGGCGGTAACGCGTGCACAACCCTGTCTGGGTCCTAAAAATCGGCCGGATTTCCGATTCTTCCCAAAATTGTACGATTTTCTCCGGGCTAAACTGGACCACATGCACACGCGGTCCGATAACCAACTTGGCCCGATCATGGCACCGAGTTCCCGTTGAACCGGTCCAACCGGCTGGGCCGAACCGAATTTTATAACTTTGATTAGAAATATATTTACGATTTTTAGTTTTTTTTTTTAATTTTTACTGTTTTATTATTTTTTAATATTTATTTACCATTACAAGTCATAAAATTATTTACGACTTCCACCGTCTTACTTTTTTTTATTCTTAAGTTTTTTTATTTTATTTTTTTAGTTTTTTTTATGTTAATTTAATTAAATAATTTTCAAAAACTTAAGAATTAAAAACAAAAATAAAAACAAAACTTAAATTAAATATTTAAAATTATTGAAAACTTTAATTATTTTAAATATTATTAAATTTTTAAATATTTAATTTAAGTTTTGTTTTTATTTTTGTTTTTAATCCTTAAGTTTTTGAAAATTATTTAATTTAATTCTTAATTTTTTGAAAATTATTTAATTAAATTAATGTAAAAAAACTAAAAAAAGAAAATAAAAAAAATTTAAGAATAAAAAAAACTTAATCTAAAAAAAAAGTAAAATTGTGGAAGGCGTAAACTTAATTACGACTTCCAACAGTAAATAAATATTAAAAAATAATAAAACAGTAAAAATAAAAAAATTAAAAATTAAAACTTGAGAAGTCGTAAATATATTTTTAACCCGTGTGGAAAATTTTTTACGTGTGAACTAAAAAAAAAATTATACTGGAATCGTAAAAAATTTTACGACTTCAGATTAAAAAATTAAAAAAATAAAATTCTGACTTGACAAGTCGTAACAGATGTTATGACTTACCCCTTTTAGTAATTAATTTGAAAACTATCCCAAACGGTAATTAAAAAAATAAAATACACCTGATGCATAACAAAGCCGGACTAAATCCAATTCCAATGAGGTAAGCTATTGGTCAGTGATCACTAATTTATATTTTGCTTTGATCGATGTTTTAGGGAGGAAGAGGAGAATCCGTTCAAAGAGTCACTAGAGGTCTTTGACAAATTCTTCAAGCTGTGGAAAGAGTTGCCGGTTAAGATGGATAAACTATCTAAGACCTGATCTGAAACGAGGAAGCTTCTCTCCCAAGTTAATGAATAAATAAATAAAATGATGATTTTATAAAATTAACCTTATTAAATAGATGAAAAATAATATTAATATTAGATTAAAAATTAAAATAAAATTTAATAAGAATATTAGTGAGAAATAATTATTAATGTTACATTAAAAAATTGAATGTAATATTTATTTTAAGATATTTTAAAAAAATTGGGACACTCTTGGGCTGAAGATGCTCATGAGCCGACTACTAGTACTATCCAATAAAAGGACACATTGACAGGACATGACTCGGCTAAAATAAAAAGGCCCATACTAAATACACTATAAGAATATCTTATACACTATTGTAACAGTGTAATTCCAATAATACCCTTTTGCTTATTTTCATTAAATTAAAAAATTTGAAAACTGTAGAGGCGTTGTTGGTTACACAACATTCTTCTCCCTCCGTCACCCGCATTCCTTCCCCACAGCATTGTCTTCTCTGGTCGTTCGTTCTCCAGTGGCGGTGAAATAGGCAGTGGAGCACCGTTCTTGGTCGGCGTTAGTGGTCGAATTGGTGGTGGAGGTGGTTGTTTGCGACCGTCGACGAAGGTGAGCTTACTGGTGTTGTTTGATGGTGTCGTACGGATTGTGAAATCCGTGAGGAAGATGGTGTTATGCACCATACGGATCAGCTAATCCGTATGCACCTTACGGATTACCTGATCCGTATGAAGCTTAAACCCTTTAAAGTTGTTTTGAATTTATTAAAATTTCTATAATTTATGTATATTTGGATGTTGAAATTTGGATGACTGTATATGGATTTGGATATTAGGGGAATTAAGGCAGCATTGTATGTGATATATACTTGCTTGTGATGTATGTATATGATTGACAATTGGTGACTTGTGTGCATTGAGTAGGCACATGTTATTTACATTGGTGACTTGTGTGCATTGAGTAGACATGCTATTGACATTGGTGACTTGTGTGCATTGAGTAGGCACATGTTATTGACATTGGTCACTTGTGTGTATTGAGTAGACATGTTGTTGACATTGGTGACTTGTGTGCATTGAGTAGGCACATTGTGTTGACATTGGTGACTTGTGTGCATTGAGTAGGCACATGCTATTGACATTGGTGAATTGTGTGCATTGAGTAGGCACATTGTGTTGACATTTAGAGTTAAAGGAAGTGAAAGAAAGTAGAATGATTCATAGGTAGCCAATGACATGTATATATGTTTTTTATTTGTTTGTTTTAAGTTTATGAGTAACTTGATTAACCATATGGTATAGATTATGGCAAGAACTAGAGGAGGATTGCATCGACCTCTAGGGAGATCTGCAAACCGAGTGTCCGAAACACACATTGCCGATGATGAAGAACGATGTAGGCCCACTGCATTGGTGAGAAGACAACGAGCAGCTGAGGCTGTTGTTGAGGAAGGACCTGTGGAGCATGACATTCCAGTGACAGAGGATGTGGGGATCGACTCAGTGACCTTCCCAGGTGCGCCTGAAGATCCTTCAGTCCTGACAGATTACGCTAACCATGTCGCGCTTAGAGTGTGGGCTGGAGAGGTATTTATGTGTTTAAGCATATAGAAGTTAACATTTAATTGTATAATTGTGTGTTGTTAACAATGAAGTGTTCGCAGGAACGACCTGAGTTAAAATTGGCATCCCACGGGCGTAAGGTAGCAAAATTTGGACCTCCAGCACCAGAGATCGAAGGCTTAGTTATAGCTACTGGGTTAAGCCCATTGATATCATGTTCTGTGGAGACTGGTGACAGAGGACTGCTTTCTGCATTCGTGGAGAGATGGCACCCCGAGACGAGCAGCTTCCACTTGCCCATCGGAGAGGTGACCATCAGTTTGCATGATGTTGCTTGTTTATTGCATCTCCCAATCATGGGAGCTTTTCAAACGTATGAGGTCATCGACATGGGGGAGGCCATCACACTACTTGTAGAGTTGCTCGAGGTAACACTTAGGGATGCTGAAGCTGAGACACAACAATGCCATGGGCATATGTTCAGTTGTCTTGGCTTCGCGAATTATATGCTGCCAAGTGTGAAGCTAGGCAGTGGATGTTAGCAGCTCGAGCTTACTTGTTGCACTTGGTCAGTTGCACTATATTTGCGAACAAGAGTGCCACACACGTTAGTATGGTATTCTTGGATGCATTTCAAGATCTGGACCAAGCGGTGGGGTATTGTTGGGGTGCAGTGGCGTTAGTTCACATGTACGATAATTTAAACTACGCATCCTAACATCACGGGAAACACCTAGCTGGATATATATCTTTGTTACAGGTAATTATAATACATGATTTTAAGTCATTTAAGTTATGTTTGTGTTAATGCTATGAATGTTGTATTAATTAATTTGTTATGTTGATGTGTAGTGCTGGATCTATGAACATTTTTCGACCATTGAAAATGTCATGGAAAATGCACAGTACGAGGAGAGGTTTCCACGTGCATGCCGATTCACAGCTTCGAAGGCTTTACCAGTTACTACATATCGAAGGCGGTTAGACAGGCTGACGATGGATGATGTTTGTTGGACGCCTTATAGGGATCATCGTGCACACAGAGATTTTGAGGATATATGCCTATTCTCTGGGTACATTAGATGGAGGCCACACATCCTCCGACATTTACCTGAGCGAGTCATGTGACAATATGGTTATGTTCAACAAATCCCTCAGTCTACTGCGTCTGACCCTCCGTCGACAGAAGATATTGATGACAGATGGACCCATTTCACAGACTACCTTGTTGCCACTGGTGATTCAGTTACACATCCCAGTCATTGTAGTCCTGGGTATATGGGGTGGTTTTATCGTATATCACATCCTTTTATGAGCCCGCAAGCCCATGGAGAGCCTACACGACATCCGATGAGAGTGACGACTATTATACAGGATCCCTCTGCTCCTGCTGCTGAGGAAGACGATGATAGACCAGGGGTCACAGAATGAGATGTTGTGGCTTCTGATATAGGTCATATGGCTCCACATGCAGTGGTATACCTATTTTTTTTTAAAACGTTAATTTAATTGTTTGTGTGGCAGTAATTGCTTATTAATGTGGTTTTTTGTATCATTGTTTCATGGTATGTGCGAAAGGATAGGAGAGGGGTTACAACACATGATAGACATGCAGATGTTACCCCGGGCACAGATGCTTACTCACATACACAACACCTACTGGAATTAGCACGTAGTGTCACTCAGGACAGAACTATGTATGTGCAATCAGCTTGGATGAGGGATAGACAAAGGAGACGCCGTGGTGACAGGGACTGAGGACTTTTTTTGTTTTATATCGACGATGATGCACAGTACTTGTTAACTTTGTGTTTGAATGTTGACTTTTTTTATATGCAAGACATTAAACATATTTACATAAATGATATATATTAGGTACTTTGGTCCATATGGTTAAACAAATTTGCAATACAATGACATAGATGAAATGTGTGTCAAAAACACATCTTATGTTTCTCCTAAATCGACATATTCAGTTGACAACAACATCGATTTACAATACATTCTCATTCGATCAATGTAATGAGTCGGCTATTGTGAGGCTTCATTAAAACAGTGTGTCGACCACAAAAATGCAATTGAAGGGATTGGGCTGTTCTCTGTCAACTAAACCTGTTTCAATTAACAATTGTTAGAAGAAAATCCGATCAAAGGTCATGTTATGCAATATCGGGACCAATTATGTGAATTTGTGAATACCTGCACAAAGTGATTTCCACATACATGACCAATACAAATAATGCGATGGACAGAAACATCTTGATGTGGTTGGCTTCTCAGAGGGAAAAACGCCATACTTTGTTTCAGAGATAGTGAAACAACGATGACATTATACCTGGATGCAATGACGTAACCCATGTCGAAAATATCCATCCACTTATCCATTGTTACCTACACATTCATATTGTATTAGTTACATACAAAGTGAATTTAATAACATTAATATATATTGATAATATAATTGTAAAATATCTATCTTACCTTTGCTAATCCATCAACTAGAAGGGACCGCTTTAACTGATCAAACCTATCAAAGCCACCAAACAAGGCTATATATTGATCAGAGAATTGTGAAAGTTCTTTAAGCAAATGATTGCGAACCAGAGGCCAAGAATCTTCACCATAACCGAGTGCGATGGCAATGACATGATATCCACAATTACCATCAGCTTTAACATCAGTGATGTTAACAATGAATTTATGCATAAAAGGTTGGAACTGATCCAACATAGGAACGTTCCTCTTTGCCATTGTTTGAGCAGAGGATGAAGCTGACCTTGTTTGTGAGGCACAACTATTTTACACATAATGTAATTCATCAACATACTCAAAGTAAGATGGATCTCGCTTGGTTGATCGTTCATGCTTTGTGTGTTTATTTTTTGGAGTACCTTTTGTTTTCACCTTTTCAGTAGGGGGATGCATGGATGTTGAATCAGGATATGCAAGCTCTTTAAGCTTAGTCTTTAGAACCTGTTTACCACAGAGGTCAAGCTTCTGAAACAGATTTGATATTGTCTCCATCTCATCGGTTATGTGAATTTCTCCATCATCTACACCTTTGTCTGCAAAACTTAATGTTCTCCAAAACATATGAGCGCTTGAAAGCGGGATGCAGCCAACAACTTTAGCTAACTCACATGCACAAGAGAGGTCGTAGCTGGTTCGATTGACACATCCACACCGAGAAGGGTTTTTGCCGGCATAATGAACACGCTCATACTCAGCTGCAATCTGGTTTAACGCATACCTGGACACCATGACGACAAGTCTTTTGTATAATGTTACTTTAAATACATGTCCGATCACATTGGTGCTTCTTTCTAATGATGCTTTTATTTCAGTATGTTGCAAGGTGATCATATTGTTCATGGCATCCCAAACAGTACATAAATCTCCAACGCTATTCTGTAGAAGCCTCTTCAAAGTCCAATGAGCAGACTCAACCCTGTGTTAAATGACAAAGATGTTAATAATTGAAAAAGCATAACATTTGATGAAAACAACGCAATGACAACAACTTCAAAAGTTGTCTAACCTATTAGTTGTAGTGTTCCCAAAATGTAGCACTTTTTTTGTCCATGCGGTTACAAATCTTTCCTTGTGAGGACCCAACCATGTATCTTTCACATAATCAACAAACGTAGGCCATGGTGAACAGGTAATTTCAAACTTCATTAGACATTCATCATAACTATTATGATTACTACAATCAACAAGCATTCCCCAAGATTCCATCACATAGTCCCATGCGTTCTTCTGTCTAATATAAGTTTGACATTTTGCCTTAACATTCTTCTCAATGTGAAACCGACACAATAAATTGGTTGCCATTGGAAAAACAGTTTTCACAGCACTCAACAATGCACAATCTCTATCTGTAACAAACGCTTTTGGAAAAAATTCACTTTTCAGGAAAATACCTTTAAAGCGTTCAAGGGTCCACACAAGATTGTTTGTACGTTCTGCCTCTAGATAGGCAAATGCAGCTGAAAATGTCATTCCAGTAGGTGTCACACCAACTATGTCAAGTAAAGGAAGCCTGTACCTATTGTTTTGTATGTACTGTCTATCAAAAAAATCATATGATACGCATTGCTCAACTTCACTGCATCTGGGCGTGCCCAAAATATGTCACAAACCGCATTTTTGTCTTTCATTCTATGCCAATGAATATACATGTCGCGATTAAGCACTTTCATTAATTGTTGCATTTCAGTGTTATTACCTCTGACCTGCGTCCTATATGCATATCTGGCATTGTATATTTGCTTCAAAGTGGTATAATTACTGGCATTGTGCTCCTTAAAAGTTAAAAGAATGTTTTTCGGTTTCACCATGGACCTTGTCATATCAGCTACAATCGTCTCCTCCTCCTCACTTAGCCTACCAGCATATGCGTATCCACATAATGACCTTGCCATTGTATGATTATGTGTCCCACATTAACTTCACTATCCAACCTTGACCTCCAGAGACGGGTTTTGCTCTTAGCTTAAACGGACAATCACATTTCTTACTGCTACCCGTAGTTGGTACAACACCTTTTTTGAATGATCTATATTTTTCACTCCTTTCACAACCAATTATAACATATGAGGTTGTTCCTACCTTTCCACTTGTCAAGCCACTCCTCATTATCACTGCTACAAAACTATAAGAATACGCAACACTACGAGCCCATTTTAACACATCGTCATGGGAAATGAACACATACAAAAAATGAACACCATTTGTATACTTTTACTAATTCATTTAACAACTGTAACTACAAATATATACATGTGACGTAATGAAGCCTTCCGAACATTCAACTGAACAATTAACATCTTCAAACGCATCAGGTTCTTCACCAATGTCTTCCTCCATATTAACTTCTTCAGACATAATGCTATCATAAATCCACTGATCGTTGTCCATCTTAACAAATCAAAAAACACACATACTAATATTAAACAACATTGAAACCATAATGTTATCAACTATACTTTATCCAATATACCTTTGCTAATATAATACATCCACAACAAGCTCAAGCTCAGTGTAATATTCAATTTATCCAAGTTTCCATTTATTTCTTCTTTAAATTAAATTTAAATTTCATAAAAAAAAAACAATGTCAGGTTTATACGAATTACACAATCCGTATGATTCATACGGATTAGGCAATCCGTATGATCCTTATGGATTGTCTAATCCGTATGATCCTTACGGATTGCCTAATCTGTATGATCCTTACGGATTACGTAATCCATATACCAGAAAAACCCAACTTCGAGCTTCTTACCTCGCACCCACCACCCATGATGGCCTCTCCGACGACTGTCACCGGTGAACGCCGCTACCACCACCCCCAACTACCTCCTCTAACAGAGACACCTCCAATGCACAACCATAGCACGATTCAAGTGAGCAGGAGCAATAGCAAACCAAAAAATCAAAACAAGTGAGTGGGAGAGAAGCACCACATGTAATAAAGCAGCTGAGGGTACTTTTGGCATTTTAAAAAATTCATATAGTGTATAAGAAAAAGATATAGTGTATTTAACAAACCAAATAAAAAACAAAGCGACTACTTTGCCCCAACATCCACATCCATATACATAGGGGTGGGCAAAACCATATTTGATCTAATAACTAATCTGGTCCAATCTACTTTAATTATTTTTAATGGACCAAATCTTCTACCACATCCATAGTTTACGTCCATTTATAAATCTAAATCTATTTTTTTTAATACAGATTTTAAAAGCAAAATCCAAAGTCCATCTTTATTCCTTCATGGCTTTATACCCCTTAGACTTAGCCCGAGCTGCAGCTTCACGTTAATTTTTTCGTGACCCAAATCACTTTGAATTTCCTACCCTTGCTTCATCTCCCCACGCACAGAAATTTTTTTTCTCCCCACAATCTATTCATACCACTGATCAAGTTCATCCATGGGTTATGGGTAAGTTTTTTCATCAATTGAATATCTATCTAAAATAAATCAAAACCAGGTTCATATTTTTAATATAGCATCCTTTTTGTTATCAGTATGCATGTGATTTTCTAAATAAATATTATAATTTTTTATGAATTCGTAACTTTAAACAAAATTTTGTAATTTTCAGTGCCATGTAACTTTTAATTATTTCAATAACAAAATCTTATAAATTTTTGTTAAAAATTATAAACTTAAAATACTAAAAACTTAAAATTTATAAAAATAGCATTATATATAAATACTACCACGAAATAAACCCCTTAAGGTGAAGTGTGCGTGTCTCATTTTGTTTTTCTTAATTAAATTGAAGCAAGCAAGTTGTTATTTCAACCATTGGGCTATACATGGGCCTGAACTGATAGAACACATTATTTCACACACATTAAATTAATAATTTATCATACATATTTTATAATAATGCATATAAAGAAAAATATTTTTAATAATATTAACAATAAAAAATTATAAAATATTTTCAAAATAATAAAAGATAATTATAATTTATAGAAACTTAACTATTTAGATTTCTTTTATACTTGAATGCCATAAATTAGTTATACTTGGACTTCTTACCACTCATTCTCCCCACTGCCAATGAATCTCTTCAAATCCGTTTTCTCAGACGATCCGGACCCTCCACGACCCGAATCCGGATCCAACAATGCACCGCGAGACAAATCCCCGGATCCCGATTCCTCCGCCGCCGCCGCCGGAGGAGGCGGCGACCGTTGGAACTTCGCCGGGCTCATCAAGACCCTGTCAACGAAATCGGAATCCATAATTGAGACCTACCGTCGCGATCTGCAGGAATTCGGCACCGGTTTGAAGAAAGAGATCGAAGTGGCGCAGGGTTCTCTTGGGACCGTGGGCCACGTCATCGACGAGTTCGGAAACACCGTCGTGAAAGGAACGGCTCAGATCATATCTCAAGGTAAGGACGCAATCCTCGCCGTCGATCTCGATTCCGATTCCGATAATAACAGCGCCAATAGGAAGAACCTTGATTCGGTTCGGTACAGTAGGTTCAACGCTCACGTTCGTGCCATTCAGGGTGACGTTAGCACTTACTCCGAGGAGCCCGAGGATTTGAATGAGTTCAATGAGTGGAAATTAGGGTTTTCGTTGGAGGGGAAGGATGAGGAAATGGAGGGGCTTTTTAGAGAGAATGATGCTATGGAGAGTGTTTACAAAAAGGTTGTTCCAAACACCGTTGATAATGAAACTTTCTGGTATAGGTATTATTATAAGGTCTATAAGCTCAAGAAAGCTGAAGATGTTAGGGCTAGGCTTGTGAGTGGAATATCTGGGGAAGACGAGGATTTGAGTTGGGATGTTGAAGATGATGATGATGGTAAAAATAGATGTGAAGTTAAACCTGTAGTTATGAATAAAGAGGTTGGTAGTGAAAATGCGGATAATTCCCGGTTACATGTTGGTGGCAGTGAAGGGGGAACAAAGAGATTGGATGTGGAAGAGGAGTCTGAGGAACAAAGGAAAGACAATTTGTTGCAAAGTAAGGAAGTTGGCAACAAGGTGGATAATAAGTTTGTTGAAGAATCACAAGTTGAGAAATCTGAATTCGTTGGTGACAAGGGTGGTGTCGATGAGGCATCGAAGTCAAAAGCGGATGATGGTGTGAGCAAGAAAGATTCAGCGGGTGAATCTGATGAGAAGGTGGTAAAGGGAAGGGAGGGTGGTGATGAGAAAACTACCGGTAAAAGTAACGAGTCTTCGGTGGTTGAAATTCAGCATTCAGCAAATGAGCAGGAGGAGGAGGAGGACCTTGGGTGGGATGACATAGAGGATCTTAGCAGTATTGATGAAAAGAAAACAACGCAGCAGAGTGGTGGTGGTGGCGCAAGCAAAGTTGATTTGCGGAAGCGGCTTAGTGCTGCGGAACAAGAGGAAGACTTGAGTTGGGACATTGAAGATGATGATGATGAGCCTGCTAAGGCTTGAAATGTTTGATGCATTCTGTTCTGATTTCTCAATGGAAGTGTATGGTGTAAGTGTCATTTTCACGCAAAGAAATTTGTCAGTGTTTTTATACTTTCAGAAACTGGGATAGAATAGAAGTATTGTTGTCTGTTCTGTTCCTAAAATGCATGAAAAGTAACTGTTTCGATGTTATTGTTTCATATTCTGTTCTTTATTTTGGTTATTCATCAATATATGGAATATGGTGACTATTCTCAGACAGATAAATTTCCTATCCCCTGTTCTAAGTCTGCCTCTGCCTTTTATTTGACAACTTATGAATCAGTACTAATTATTCATTACCCGTAATATATTCCTTTAAGAAACTTGAGTTACGCTCACTTTATAATCAAATCAAAATCAAAGCAGAGTAAACGAAGGAGTTTCCCGCAGTTCTTTTAAAAATCAAGAAATGACTAAAATCAATTAGAGAAAGTCAAATATAGAGTACATCACTGAAATTCCTAAACCAAAAGGTCTTGCTAAGTCTTGATACTATTCAAGGCAGTTATAATGTTTTTCATGATTTGACGTAGATAAAGTCTAGCAATTTTGTTTTTGAAGAAAGTCTAGCCATTTAAGAAACGTACATAATAAATTAAAGTCAATAATTCACGTTAGTATGAATTATATAAAAGGAAGTAAGCCGCAGTTGCATCGCACCACAGTAACACGGATATGCTGGAAATGAGAAATGGTAACCGTAGTTTGTTTTTGTACAACTTCTGTATAAAAGAAAAGAGAGATGAGAAGAAAAGAAAGAAAAAGTTTGTGATGAGCGATGCAATAAAGATAATAAAAGGAAAATAAATGTTAAAAAGAGTATTGTTTGAATAATCGTGGAAAATATTCGGTTGAAATTGTGTTAAGCGTGTATTTTGAGACCAGAGGTAGCTACTTATCTAACGGATAAAAGAATAATTAAAACAATCCACAAATAACAACAGCGTGTTAAGTAGATGATCGCAAGTAAGCATCCTGGTGACGAATTGATTTATCTAAATAGATATTAACTTAAAATATCATTCTTATAAAATGCTACCGTCAGATATAATTCACACTCTTCAAATTTGAAAGCTTGACTACTCTACTAAAGCTCTTGCCGTGATTGGCAAACATAGAAAACCGTTGTGAACACCACTAGACTCTACTCTATCCAAAGGGAAAAGGAAAAAGAATGAACCAAACTGCTCTTGCAGCACCTGGGGTGGGGCCGTGTTTGTACAACAAAATAAAATGCTCGACAGTGTAGAGCAAATAGCTGAGTAGTGGAAGCCACCTTTCTTGATTCACATTTCTTCAAACCCAAGGCTGCTTTCAGAACTAAACATGTGCTTATTATCCTTCAACACAAATGCTTGGTTCAGAAGAGGACTCTCCCATTTGTGGTTCAACAGGGGAAGGTAATGTGAGAAGCCTTCCTTTTTGTGCACGTGGGGGAAGATGCTTAGCAGGTTTTCTAGATGGCACATTCCAGGGCAAGAACACTCCAGTCCCACCACCAGCAAGTTTGCGAGGGTTCAGCGCCACAGGACGCATAGGAGTAAGCATCACCATTGGGGCGTGAAGCATTCCCCATTTGGGCATCATGTTCATGTCCATACCCTCATAGCTAGTTAGAGCACCATTTGGCAAAGCATATGGACTAGTGGCAGTGCCGGGTTGCCACACAGTCATCACACTTGTCATCGTAGTAGGAGTTGGTGATTGGCATTGGTTGGAATCTGGCCTCACTCTGAAGAAGGTGATGCTGACCCTTCTGTTAGGGGATGGACACATTACGTGCCTTGCCATGTCAGCACTGTTTCCTCTCATCACTAAAAGAGACCTGCAAAATCAAAGGTGTTTTGTACAAGTCATTTACATGTTACTCATCAGTTTAAAATATAAGTGGGATTGTGTATGATAAGTTCAATTTCCTTGCCCAAGAGACACATCCTGCAACTTTTCTAGTGATGCTTACAATATTAATTATCATAATAAAACAAAGAAGTTATATGCCTCATGTGCCAATCCTATCAGTACACATCTGGATTCTGGATGCAGCCCCTAATTGAATGTTGGAACTGAATGCTACAACAATAACAACAAAAGTCTTATCCCACCAAGGGAAGTTTGGAGTCAAATGCAAACACAACTACGATGGCATGAGGCCATGGACTCACTGTCAAATGATAGTCATAATTAGCATTCCTTAAAAATATTTCAGCTGCTAATCAGACATTTAGCATTTAAGAACTTGATGCTTAAACTTAGAACAAGAATCGGACTTTGCTAATGAAAGTTACTACCTGCTGCATAATGTAAGTTTCCACATCAATACACAATATATATAATTACTACATGAGTGACATACAGATTATGTATGGAAAAGTAAGCTTTTCGGGGTCTAATTGGACCCTTATGACCCTTATGACAACACTGAAAATGTACACTAGGTGTCACTTTAAGTACAAGCTAGCAATTGATATTTCTATGACACAAACAATCCATTTCTGTCCTTCCCTTGAGTGTCCGCAAGTTTGTTTGTTACTCGAGAAAAAGAAAAGCAGAGAAGCAATCTAACTCGATGATATGGGTATTAGATGCAGCAGACATAGTTGCATCCTCTAAAAAACTAGCACTTCACCTTATTCACTTACATTCTGTCCTATAAATGTTGAAGGTACTTCTTCCTTTGTGTCCAGCATTGTGACTAGAATCTTAATTAATAAATGGAAGATTAGGACTGCAAAGAGTATAAGTTCTTTAATATGTACCCCTGCTTCAATGAGAGCGTGAGTGGCCCCTTGTAATTCCCATCATTTTCACTCATAAGTATACGCCCAAAAGCCATAGTTGATTCGGAGAGAAGAAGAGTGGACACAGGTTGATCCAGATGCGGTGGTTTCAGAAATGGCTGAGAAAACTCCCCCTAAAAATAGTGAAATTATATTGATATGGCTAAATGGTCATTTCATTGCTCAATGTAAATGATTATGGTACCTATTTTACTAGTACCAGGTAGAAGTTAAAGAGGAGTAAGCGGGAAAGAATCAAGTATGTAATATTTACCTCTTCAAAGAAGTTGATGATACAACCATTTGGTCTTTTGTACTCGGGAAGTAATTGCCACTGAATAAGATGATCAATGACACCTTGGAGAAGTGCTGGAATTGGTTCTATATTGCCTTTAAGCAAAAGTCGAAAATGAAAAACAGAATTAAAAGAGAATCACTAGATTCATTTATACAATATCTAAAATTAGAAGAAACAAATAGTTATGGTAAAGTAAAACAGTTATATGTTATCACAAATTCTTTAATAGTCTTACTTTTTGCATCCTCCTTTATCTGTCCAAATATGGGAACACCCAGTTGAATCAGCTCTCTCTTGTTCCCTTTCATCTGCTTGTTGAATAATATAAAAGTTTCACCTACATGTATACAAGAATATTTGCTTGCATTAGGTGATTACCTGTGTTTAAACATGTAATGTGATTGACGACAAAAAAAAAAAAAAAAGTAAAACAAATACAAGGAAGAAATAAAAAATGAGAATACATAGACACACACAAAGATCAGTGGTGGGTGGCTTACCTGACAGTTCCCCATTCTGGCCAGCAGCATGGATCTCATTCACAAAATCTGTCAGCTTGCACAGTTCTGAATCAGTGAAAATGTCCTCATATAACTTCAATCCTTTTACTACATTCTCCTGTCAATTTCAATCAGCTGTTTAATTATGAAAACTCTGTTCCCATTTTTTATTTTTTTTTAAAAGAAGAATGTAAATTTAGTTTTTGAAAAAAAAAGAACTTGCCATATGCCCCTTCACTGACTCTTTTGCTGTGAAACCTTTTGTCAACTTAAACTGTGAAGAACGCCCTTCACAGTCTTCATGATTGGAACATATATTAACGTTCATTGGACTAGCCTGCATTTCTTGAGATCCTGCACATGAACCCAAAAAATTCCAAGCATATTTCAACCCTCAGAAAAGGACAAAAACATTTCCATCCTAAGCATTAATACAGTTGACAACACTGCATACATAGGCTGCGTTTACCCAAATAAGTTAAATGAATGATCACCAATCTTCGACTAAGTGTCTCTGCATACATGTTTTTACTTCACCATTTACTTTATTATCCTTTCATTTATGAATTATGATTTAATCAACCCTCGTTGTCATTGTTTACAGAATTGTGACATTACAATCAAACAAGTACAGTATGATTAACTGAAAAATCACAATGCAACACTTGTCAAGAAACATTTGTCGTCGTCCATAAAAATCGTTATTCGTTGGCGTCCACCACCAATGGGAGTCCACTAGCACATTACATATATAGTGCCAAAAGGGGCAGGCCAATGCAAGCATTAACTATAACTAGATGTCTCTTTTCCAAAAAAAATACATCATGCTTACTTAGCATATTCTCTCTTTTTAACTTTGTATTATTCGATCATAATTTATTTATTATGTAGGATAACTTCATTGAATTTTAAATTAATTATATTAAAATAATAAAAAGATAATTTGTGATTAAATGATTCTGTAAAATTATTTTATCTATGTATAAAGATTAAACTTTTCTTTTTTTTATTAACTGTACTTACGTTGTTATGTGATTATGTAGCCTAACTCACTACCCTAATACCCCATACAACGATTTTAGACCCGATGGCTAGATCGTGGTTGGTAACATATATAAATCAAGTCAGCTAATCATGTATCATTCATCGGATTTGGATCCCTAAGCCAAGAGCAAGCAAGACAAAGTTGACCCGTAAACTGGGGCAGGTCACTAACTCAGAAGGGTGATAGTGATGGTGGAGGCACGCAAGATGCCAAGACCCAAATACCCGAACCCGAACACGAACACGTGTGACGTCAACGACACCATCATGCACTCCCCTTGGGTGGTCCCATAGCCTG
The DNA here is from genome assembly GCA_013407115.1 of Glycine latifolia. Classification (NCBI taxonomy): domain Eukaryota; kingdom Viridiplantae; phylum Streptophyta; class Magnoliopsida; order Fabales; family Fabaceae; genus Glycine; species Glycine latifolia. Next base: position 2,507,596 of record CM023950.1, read on the forward strand.
TAATAAAAATCATTGCACACACTTCTAGATCTATACTTAGTTCCAATTCCAAACTTAACCTAGTTGTGCTATTTAATACTACCCCAAATTAACCGTAACACCGAACGTACCCGAACCTTTTCTTTTCTTATGCCTCGTTGTTCTCATACCTGTAAACCCCATTTAAGTAATCACAAAAATTATCAACCACATGCCCTGCGTGTGTAACTACTTTCCTTTACTTTAATACTACTCCTACATCTATATTCGTGTTTTGTACCCCCCCAAAAAAAAAATCAATACAAGCCAAAATTTTAACATTTGGTTTTCTTTTGCTTCAAAATCATGGAATTTAACGTCATCAAAATTAAATAGCAAAAAATGTTGAACCTACTATTGCGCAACAGAATTTTGACTTCAACAAAATGAAACAGTACACAAAACAAATTTGTAGTACATCGGATTTGTTGGCACATATCGCCTGGCCGAAGATACAATTTATTTTCTTCTCCAAAACTTGAACCAAGAAAAAGAATAATAATAAAAATTCGCTCTTTCCAATAGAGACACATAAAGTTTCATGCTTTATTTCAGTCAAAAAGATCCCCGGAGAAAAACTATTCAATTTTCATCAGTGATTAATAAATGATCCCAACAAAATGATCCTTCAATTTTCCCCCAACTGTTTCTGAAAATTCCGCGTTCCGATTTTGAATGAAAGAAAAGGATCCCGTGAAATAGTTGATAAACCAACACAAATTGTTTACTTTGTGATGTTAATTAAATTTTCGTTTCCATTGATTTAGAAAGTGAGTAATTAGAAAATAAAAATAAAAAGAAAGAAAAGAGTATAATTATTTATTTACCTGAATCAGTAATCTCGCTCTCGGGCGACTCATACTCCTCGTGTTCATCACCGCCACCACCAGTTCCGACACTCTCCGACGGTGTCGGTTTCTCGTCGGTTTCGTGTTTGGCGTCGTCGTCTTCGGCGGCAGCGTGGTGGTTTCTATCGGTGAGTCTGGAGAGCTCGAGGGTGACGTCGGAGATGGAGTGGTATTTCTGCATCTGGAGGACGGGGATCCAGTTGAGTCTGCGGCGGTGGATGGCGGCGAAGACGGCGTCGTAGTCGTGGCCGGAGGTTGGGGCGATGGAGGAGAGGTGGGCGCAGAGGGAGTCGATGATGGCGTTGGCGGCGGCGAACTCGCCGCGGAACCAGGCGAGGATTGCGTCCTTGGCGAAGGAGTCGGAGACGAGCATTGGGGGAGGGACCATCGTGGGTCGATCGGAGGGTGATGTAGGGCCAGCCGCCATGGAATTGTGATGATATGCAGTGTTCGGAGCCAATGGTGCGTTTGTGTTGGGTCCAAATCGAAGGAAAAAGCAAAAAGGTTGAAGAAGAAGAAGATATATAGCTCTATGCCTGTGAGAAAGGGATTTATAATTATTATGTGTTAGTGTGTGAGCTTAAATACTCGATCCTCTTATGTATATGCAATGCATGTATGTATAGTTATGTTATATATATATATATGAATGAATGAACCTACCAAAGGACCCAAACTCCTAGTCCTCACTCCTCAGGTTCCTTTTGCACTTAACGTGGCACCATCTCACACCATTTCACGTGCTTGCCTAACATATTATTACAACAAAATTAAATCAAAACTAAATTATTCCTTCTGTTTCATTATTTAAATAATTAACTTAATTAGGTATTTATTATAAAAATATCAAATAAAAATTTTAATATCTTGAACTCGTATTTGAAGGAAAACGTGATTACAAGAAAAAATTCCTCTAGAAAAATTAATAATTTTGTATTAATAATAAAACTAATATATATATATATATATATATACACACGTACAATCTACGAAAAATACACATGATCAGTTATGTGAAATCTTTTATATATGTGTTTATCTTTTATGTCAAATCTTGTTACAGGATCACAAACATCTACTTCATCAATCGAATCATTCAGAATCAACTTATCTATTATATGTTATTATTCAAATAATACACCCAAGTATCTTTAAATGATTATTTATAAGTATCATATTATCTACAAGCCATTATAAGCAAGTTGTTACTTATCTGCAAGGTAACAGCTTATCAATAAGGTTCGAATTATCTATAATTTGAATTATATATAGCCTTGCAATTATATGAAAACATTACTTACATATTAATTATTTACAAAAGCTCAAGACACATACTCATCTTATAAATACAAGTTTCATCTAATCTTTCTACATACTTCATTCTCATTCAAGATACATGTCCCCCTCTTTACAAGATTGACTTATCCTCCTACATGCAAGTGTGAAATCCAAACTCATCTGTACCACATTCACTCATTCACTCATGTGTGTGACTCTTCCAATTTATATATATATATATATATATATATATATATATATATATATATATATAATAGATTAATTGGCATTATATTATTCTTGTTAGAAATTTAAGAAAACACATGTCTTTTTTTATAAAAATGAATAAAAACTTAATCATTAATTTATTTTTAAAATATATTTGTTAACTTAAAAGTTTAAAATATATTATGATTAGCGTCAGTTTAACAGATATTAGGAGTTATTATATAGATGTTGTTTTATGATACTCGCATAAATGGTTGTTGTCCATTTTAGTTTATGCATTTGATCTTATTTAAGTGCTCACCATTACTAGCTACTACAATCAAATGACTCAATAAAAGATACCGCAGCTAGTAATAATTTGGCAAATACTAACCAGTGTTATACATGTAGAAATTAATGTTTATTAAAATATAGATTATTGTATTTAAAGTATATAATTAATATTTTTCATATTCTTAATATAATTTACTATATGGTTTAATATGATGACTTAATTGTCTAGCCAAAAGAATATATGATAACTAAATTTAAATAACTACTTTCTACATTTATAACACATATTGTTTGAGTTAAATAATGTATTGTTAGCATCAAGTAGGTATAAGTAATTATTAAATAATTAAATTCACTTAATATGTTTTAAATGTTTCTTAATAGCATTCCAATTTATATAAAAAAATTAATGTTGAATATATTAGTTTGGGTTTAACTAATTTTGTCTTTGAAAAAACTTAAAGCATGTGAGCATTTTTAGTTAAAATATTGCTTTTGAACACAAGTGTTATATGTTGTTGTTTCGCTCTGTGGCTACTTAAACCTCATAAATGTTGTTGAAAAAGGAGTAACGGTATTTTTAAATATTTTGACACTCAAGTAAATTTTTAGCAAAGTAACAACTAGTTATATTAAGACAAATGATAATGAGTATTCTTGAGACATCGGTTAAGAAATTAAAGGAGAAATATTTTTATTGAGATCCACAAAATTGTGATGTTCATGACTTTTTTTACTCTCATAATTTTCACAATAAATATTTTTTCTTTATAATTTCTTAACTAATATCATAAGAACATGGATTAACAAAACTCTTATATTAATTAGAGTAACATATCTAAAGAAGGGAATTGTGGCTATATTTGTAGGCAATGTCATGTTCGGTAACATAATAAGAGGAGTGATTGAGGAAAAGGCTTATATTATGTTTTTTTCATACTAAAGAGTATTGTGTCAAAGATACTTGGGTAATTGAGTATTTATTTGTCTCTGGTCAAGTAAGTGGTCAGACTTCAAGTGATGTTGATAACTAAGGTTTTATTGTTTTCTGACTACACAACTTAGAGGTTCATGACTTGACCAAGAGACCATGTTTTATAGACCTCTAAGTGTATGTTTGGTTTGTAGTTAAAATTGCTACAACACGTGCTCCAATATAGATTCAATGGACAAAAATAAAATGAAGAAAAAACAAAGATTATAATTAAATGTTGAAAAATCAAGTGAAAAAATACTTTTGAAGCAAAAGTAATTTTACTAAAAAATAAAATGGTTGTTTTTGTTTTTATTCGTTAGATTTGCATTGGAACGTGTGCACATCATTTCTAACTTCGGTCCAAACATGTATTTATTCTTTTACAAAACTATTTTTGCCCCAAATGTTATTTTTCACTTGATTTTCAAACATGTTTTAAGTTGATTAAGTTGTTACCACTTGCTTAGGTTTTGTGACCTAGTTATTATATATGATTAATTTGGTTATAATATAAGGTAAGCTTTTTGTTTGAATGATTGGAATCGTTAAATTAATCTATTACTAAAAGCTTCTTTTGTTTTTTTGGCAAAAGCTTGCACGAAGCATGCTAAAAGGCTAAGAAATAAAATTTGCTAGTTGGTCTAGGTCCAGCCCCCTTATATAACAAAAACAAAAAAACAAGATAGGTTAGTTGGTTTGCACAACCACAATTCCATTACTACTTCACATAGCACAAGTGAAACAATTCTATTTCTTCGTTATTCTTTTTTCTATGTGTCATCCTCGGAAAAACAGATTGGTAAAATTTAGCATTTCCTCTTTTAAGATCACACACATTAATGTCTCGAGCAAGATCGTTTTCGTCTGGCTGATCTCACTGCATCTGTTCTGGACCTAACTAACCATAAATATTTTACGAGAGAGAGAGAAAGCCAGAGAGAGAGAGTACCCCCAAGATGGAGGGTGATCGAAATTACCATTGTGTACCTCATCGAATCGCTATTGTGTTTTACGAATTCTGAGTGCAGCTTGTGAAATTGATTTTACTTTTTATTATTATTAGAGAAAAAGAATTATACACTTTACATAGTTATTCAATCACAATCAATCTTATACTTATTCAATCACATGATGATAAATTCATTATTTTTTAAAATAATTATCTTAAAATAATTCAAATAATAATTTATAATTAAATCACAATAGAAAATTATTTTACATTAGTAATACATAAACATTAATCTCTTATTATAATCATGTTACATATGTAAATATGTAAAGTATTGTTTGTAAATTAAGTAAAGTACTGATATTTAATTATAAACCTGGCTTTAGCCACTCTTATCAAAGTTTCATATCCATAACATTTGAATTCAAAATATTATTTTTAAAATTGATTCAGGTTCAATTTTACTCAAATAAACGTAATATTAATTTTGATACTACCACTGATAACCACATTTTAATTTTAAATTTTATTCATTTTAATCCATCAGTTTATTAATTATATGTGTTGATATTTAATTTGATATTTTAACTTTAAGTTATTTTATTAAATCATGCTATGTTAGGTCACGCTAATGTGGCGCTGGCAATAAACTACTATTCGATACGAAAGAGAAAAAGAAAAAAGGAATTTATAAAAATAACCCAAACTTTTTGTTTTAATGGTGCAATATTTGTAATTTGGTGACGTAAAGAGTCAAATTCAATCATCGTTTTGTTTGTTCTGGAACGTAAAGTACAAGTCCTATTTTCTTCCCCCTCCTCCCTTGCTATGCTTAACATTTCTGAATTCAAACTGTTTCGGATTGGGCTGTAATTTCAACGTAAGAAATCGGTTATTGGTTTAAACTGTTTTAAGCCCCAAATTATAAATATTGATTAAAGTAAATACTCAGACGACAAATGCATATATATGATACACTCAGACTCAGGGATATAGGTTATATTTCAACTTGGAACAAAACTATCGTGTTGTTACATTAAATAGAATGTCATTATTTTTAAAAGGTTTTGGGCTCCGAATTATATTTCAACTTGGACAAACATCACCACAGCAGCGAAACTTGAATTTTGATTTTTTCAAGAATAACACTCTCTAAGGATCCAGTCTCAATTTAGAAAATCCATCTTGAACACATCATCAGTCCACCTTGAAACATATCAATGATCCATTTCAGATACATCATCTATGTATATCCCAAACAACAAATGAGAAAAAAAAGAAAAAATGATTTTGTTTGAAAGACAGATCCTTATATATATAATATTTTTTTGGGGTTGAATATATTTAGAAAAAGTGCACTAGATTTTATAAACTTATTTAAAATAATATAGATTGTTGGATAATTTTAAATTTTTAAGGATTAAAGAGTGAAAATAGGTTAAATTGTTCGACATGAACGTATGATCTAACTTACATCATGTCCAAGTTAGGTCATATATACTTCTAGAAATAAATTAAGCCAAGGTTTTATTAAGGCATGTTAAGTTAAAAAAGTTGAATTTTAGGTCATTTAAAAATCCCTTTAAACCTAACAGATCAATTTGTTTTAATAAACATAAGAATTGTTGTTATATTAAGTTTGTTTTAATTTATTAAAATCTAATATTTATTTATCTTTTGTAAATGTTAAGCCTGTTATAACCTACATAAAAAGTTAAACTCAAACTTATAAGTTACTATGAATGTTAATTATATTAGACCTTAAAAATGTTTATATCAAGTAAACAAGTTAGATTTAACTTTTATGAAGTTTAACAAATATATTTTTACTCTCATTTTGGTATTAAATTATCTTAAAGTAGACTAAATCTTTAAATAAAGTTTAAGTTTAATAAGCCAAACTGACTATATATTTTAAACTAATTTCGGGTGTTCACGCATAGAAAAATAATTGCAACTAGTGAGCCTTTTGTGGGAGCTGCATGCCTTTGATATGTTAGGTTCTTTTTGTAAACTCTTTTTTTTTTTTCAGTTGAGTACCTCTTATACTCAACTAGGACATTAATATATTCTGTTTTGTTTATTTAAAATAATAATAATTGCAGCAGATCTGATCCCCAATTAGGAATTGTATAAAAGACATAGTCTGCAAAATTTACAACAATGGTGATCATAAGTCAACCAATTAATGATGTATTACACCATTATAGCTCATTGTGATCAGATGACCATTTAAATCGACTGAGCAAGAGGGTTACGTATGACATATAACACGATTGCCCTTCCGGTGGCTAGCTTAGTTCTCAGAATATTCGAATCTTAGATCGTTCGTTAAGGAACATAAATAAACATTAAGTAATTGCATTTATCAACCAACCATTTTGATTATTCTTTAAATCGTACTTATAACTGTTTTTATTTGTCCTTTTCATTTGTAGAATGGCTTCATAAAAATCTCACGCGACAGTGCTGACACGTAAAATGGCGACATATGGTAAGAAAAATGTTGTTTTTGATAATCAGTGAAGTGCATTATCATAATTTAAAAAATTAAAGAAGGACAAATGTGATCATAGCTTGTAGTCTTATGCTTCTCGACACAGACATGGCTTGAAGTTAAATCTGAAGGTAAAAAATATGCATGTCCTTCGCAATACTTTGTTAAGACATCATGATATATTTTAAATTATGATAATTGCCTGTAATGATTTTGTTAGAAATTTATGAATGCATGTATGCTATGCATCAAATTGATATTCCACAGTGCATACTTAAAGATCACAATAGAGTTGATATACGACAGATTTCATTTCTTAAAAAAAAATCCCATTTCCCCTCTTGAGAATGTAATTAAAATCCGCAAATCATTTTTTTGTTTGTTTTCCACTACACTAGAGATTAAAAACACGTGCTTTCACATATATTAATTTTTTAAAAAAAAAACTTGAACTTGAATACTCAACTTTACAACCAACCTGCTGGACCATTTGTAATTATTAAATAATAAAACAAAAAAGGATTAAAGGGTTGAGACTTGAGAGTGTGATGGCAAATTTTGCATTGAGTATGATCAACAAGTTGAGACGGGGGGAAATAAATGACATGGCGGAATAAGTGAAAGGCATGTCCCCATGTGTGTGGGGCCCTTAGGGCATAGAACCAGTAATTGGGGCCACCACGAATGAACAAGGTGGTGGGGGCCCAGTGAGAGGCTCCATTGTTGGTTGGAACTTATTAGCAGACGAGGAAGGGAACGTGTGTGTGTGGGGGTCACAGATACTAAGGTAAAGTCACCTTGACTTGAGGCTTTTATTTGAACATGTCAACATCCTCGCATTACATGTGATGTTAGAGTCAGACACTATTGTTGTTGCCGTGTGCTGTGGTGGTGGTTGTAGCCTCGCCTGTGTCTTCCTTGTGGCTACCAAACGGCATGGCCACATGCTGTTTTCATGAGCCAGTCACTTCTATATGAGCTTGGCTAGGCTTATGGATTTTAGGGTAAAGGCTTAAATTTTTTTTTTAAGCATGAAATTTAGTGTTTCTTTTTATCATTGTAATTTTTATTTTGTTTTAGTTACGATAAAATGTGCTTTTTTTCCCCTTCTTAAAGCGTTTTTAGAAAAAAAAAGCAAACACATTTTGTAAAAAATATATATATATATATATATATATATATATATATATTAAATTACATCAACAAAAATATATTTAAATCTAAGATAATTATCTTTAGTCTCGATACTTTTAGACAGTTTGTTTTAATCCCTATATTTTTACTAATAGACTATTTTGGCTCTCAAATTTAAAAAAAAAAAATTGACGTTAAAATATATTTAGTCCTTAAGATCGATCCTTATATTAAAGAAAAATGACTAAATCTACTTGTTTTTTAAAGTTTAAGAACCAAAATATATGACTTAAAAGTAAAGGAACAAAACCTAAATTTGTCTAAAAGTATAATGATAAAAAAAAATTATCCTAGATTTTTAGCTGAAATGTAATTTTGCTCCTTCATCTTTTTATTAATTTTTTTGATGATTTATCTTTTTAAAAAGTTATTTAATTCTTTAACTCTAAAATTTAAGTTAATGTTGTCCTTTTATAGTGATATTTTTGCATGAGTTTGATCCTTTTTTTAAAGATGTGAAATCCATCCAATTAGATTTGTCTAAATTTAAATTATAAAATTCAACTAATGTTTGAATAAGAAAAGAGGATAAAAATTGCAGGAAAAAAAGAGTCCAAGGAACAATCCATAAAGAATCTTATAATAAGATTCATTAATTTTTTATTATATTTATGATTCCTTTCTAGTTCAAACATTAATTAGGTTTCGTAATTTTTATGCAATTGATTTTAATATAAAGTTGTTGGAAAAAATTATTTAATATTGTGCTTCAAAAATAAAATTAGAAAAATCACTATTTTAAAAGATAAAAGAATAAAATGAATTTTAGTGAGAAAAATGATGATAAAAAATATTTTAACCTATATTCTAAAAAGTTGTAAATTACTTTTCTATCCTTTTACGCCAATTGAGAGGGGATTCTTTCTTGTAAATAGACTTGCTGTCTCTAGTTCACGTAGTTAAAGTTTTTAGGCAATAAAGTTTGAGAATTTTGGATTTAAGCATTCCCGAAAGGCATAGGTTACCCAAATGCTTCATGAAATCCAAGGGCTCGATCGGAAGCGTTCTCTCCCACTATGGTATTCTTTAATTGACATCTCACCGCAGTACGAGTATAGAAATACAGTACGAGTATAGAAATAGAAACTGAACCAACAATAAGCTTTTCTTCGTGGACCATGTTAAAAGGAAGTTTAATATAAAATCAAACAAATGTTTTTTATCAGCAAAAATCAAACAAATATTTGTTGCGGAAAGATGGAAGATTCCCTCCCTTTTCTGCAATATGATAATTAAATGAGTTTGACAATATAGACGTAATAAACATTAATAATACTGAGCATAGCTATGTAATGTTAGCTAATAAGTAATAAATAAATAATTGTGACTATAAACGAATAAGATTTTTTTTCCCTCTCAAACAAAAGAAATTTTTTTACAACCTTCTTTTGTTCTAATTTATTTAAAAATCATTTTACATTGTGAATGCAAATGTCTATTCATTATACGCATCACAAAAAGTTTATGAATCACAAATATAATAAAAGTTGTTTTAATTTAATTAATATATAGTTCCGAATTCAAATTTTGAAATGAAGTTTTGTTCTTCTTAATCCTATTTGATACGAAAAGGATTGTCTATAAATATATGTAATTAAAAAATGTCTATTGTAAGCATGAAATACAACGTATATACCGACGCCAAAATTTTGAGGTCCACTATCATTTTTAAATTTGGTCACACAAATGCATAATTATTTAGTTGGCATTCACTTTAGCAGCCAACTCCCGTCGGTGCAATATACATTATTGGGACTTTTATACTTTTAAAATAAAATATACGTAACTTTATCCTTTATTACATATTTTATTCATTACGTATTTGATGTCACTTTAATTACCATCTGGATAAATTTATCACTAGTCTATTCAAAATTTACATGGCTTGCCAATAGGCAAAAACGAACATTGCATTTTGAAGGAGGTTAAATTGAAAGGAAGGAAATAATTACGAAAGACAAACTTCCAACCAATAACAAATAGATACGCTTTCTTTATTCTCGTGATCATAGCACATTTGAACCAACCAAAAGAATCCTAGTCCCAATCAACTTCTACAAAATTTATACATAGAGTGACCTCAACTAAGAGACAATTTGTTTAATTTTCCTTTCCCCCCTACTTTGACAGGTACAGTACATGATCATAAAAAAAGTTGTCCAATTAATTTATTTTGTTGCCTGTTCTTAAATATTCTTATTTTTTATTTATTTATAGAAATTAAACACAATATCATTAGGATTATAATAACTCAGACTATCTACTCAACCAAATAAATTAGATCTCTTGACAAATATTCGAATAAAAAATATTATTATTTTCATTATTTTTATACAATTTTGAAAATAAAAGTAACATAATTTTTTATAAATAAAGTTTTGCCTGAACCAAAGAAACTCTTAATTTTTCTAACAAGGATGAAAACTCAATGTTGACTACAACATAAGCAATAACAAATTACAATTTATTTAATATAAAAAAGAATGGAAAATAATTTTTATTCTTGAAATACACTAAGTAGACCTGCTCACTTTTTTAGTTCTTTATATTTGCCCGTCGCTGACTTTATACTCTTTATTATATTCTTTTTCTATCGATAATTTAAAAAACATTTTTTTACTAGATTCTTTATACTTAGGTGATAAACATAACTGAAATGTGTATTAAGAAAATAAAAGTAGAGAAAAGAATAAGATTAAAAAGTAATTGCTCCCTAATGACTATAGTCTTCTTGATCTCTTGTGGCTCTTTAGAGCTGCTAGGGTGAGCTAAGCTAAGCTGACATTAGAAAATAAGACATATTGAGAGAGGGGAAATGAAGGAGTGGGGGAGTCACCGCGCAAAGCGCAACAAAGGGGTGATGCCTATTCCCATGACCATGACCCTTTTTGAAGTCAAAAGTGAAGAGTTTGGGTCACACACTGACACACGAGAGGTTCGTGTTAAAAGTACCCTTTAGAAAAGTGCCCCCCTTAGGATCGAGAGGACAGAGGCCACCGTCATATCTGTAATTCATTATCCCATACAGATGCCACAAACAATTACAAAACCCTACGAATTATATCATAACATAAATTGCTGAAAATATTATAGATTCAATTAATGTTTTAGAAATCGAGTCCATCATATAGAAGCACTAAATTGATAAATTATTGATCGAATCAGTGAATTAATAATTGGATTGCATGAATGGATGTAATTAATATAAAATATAAAAATTTATATTAATTATGTCATATATTAATAATTAATCATAATAATTTAATAGTAAGATCATTCAATAAATAATTTTTGAGTCATTGATTCAATTCTTAAGTGTATTATAATAATTTTGAAGTTATTCATTCATTTAATTTTATATTTTTATAAAAAAATATTGAATTAATAATTTTATCCGAATGGATTCACTGTATCAATCAAAATTATCAATTCAATTATATAATAGATATTGTCAAATTGAGTTGGATTGGATCAATCAAATTAATAACATATCTAATCCAACAAAAAATTCAACTCAATTAAATCATCAATTTCTGATTCAACTAGACATCAATTTCTGATTCAATTAAACTGATCTAACCAATTTTTAAAATTATGGATTCAATGCTAATTCCAAAGGCAAATTCAATTTTGCTACCCATTACTAAACATTGTGACGTAGGTCTTCATCATACATTCATAATCAATTGTATCCTTTTAGGGATCCGTGATGTTGTTAATACTCATTGTCAATTTTTGGCATTTTCTCTTTTAGGGGGCATTTTTTTATTTAATAATTGGGGGCAAGTTTAAAAAAAATTCTGGATTGGGGGTAAGTCGTGCACATGTCACGATTTCTTTTTCTTTTTTAAAAAATAAACATTGGTCGCTAATTTCGGTCGTTATTTCCGTCGCTAACACTTTTGCGATAGAATATTGTAGTATTTTTTTATGTTTACGACCACTATATTCTGTAACAAAAAGTGTTAACGACGAAAATAACGTCCGAAATTAGCAATTAAATTGTAGTGACCAATATTTTTTTAAAAAAAAAAAGGGAGTTGTGACACATGCCACGACTTACTCCCAATCCAGAATTTTTTTAAAACTTGCCCCCAATTGGTAAATAAAAAAAAATTTGCCCCGTTTTAGAAAAAAAACCTCAATTTTCTTTGCACCAGAAAAGTATCCAATTTTAAGATTATATTATGGTGCACTTTGATGTCGTTTAACCATTTTGAACTTTAACATAAATTATTTTTTTTACAATGATTTGGGCAAATATTGTGAGAGAATATTCAATGCATTTTTTAACATACTTTTTATATTAGTTTAAATTGATCGAGAATCACAATTTTTTTTGGGTCTAACTTGTTGAAAGATAAAATATACTTTTCATCTTTCTAAAATTGCAAAAATTTATTTTTGTTCCCTCTAAAATTTTTGTCCTTTTATAGTCTTTCTAATTTTGAAATGTTTGTTTTCATCTTATAAGCACTATCTAAACCATTTGTAAAACATTATTTAAAGCACTTTGAAGACAAAAAAAAGTAATACATTTTAATTTTGAAAGGATGAAAAACAAATATTTTAAAATTAGAGGGACTAAAAACAAATGAATTATTTTTAGAAGGACTATAAATGAATTTTTGAAATTTTAGAAAAATCAAAAACATATTTCATTCTTTAAAGAATCTTTTTCCTAATTTTTTAATTTTTAATAAATTTCAATGAATGATAAAATATATATTTAAAAAAGTATCTTAGAAAATATATTATAAACACTTATCAATTTTTTATGTAGAAATATAAGCGGATCATATTTGACGTGTGAAACACCTGATAAGGAATAATCATAATAAGATTTACAAATTATTTTTTATATAATTGAGGACAAAGAGAAAAGATTTCTTGGCTAACCCAACCCAACTACATTTTAGCTGATTGAATTTGGGCCATTGGGTTTGATTGATTTTTTTTTTAATTGCATTCAATTATAGTTAGTGACTAATCTACTTTGTGAGCTTTAAGACAATTATCTCCATGCCCCCACTAACTTTAAAGCTCTTCTTAACGACATATAGACTGTGATTATAAATTGCCTCCATAATTAAATGGATTTATTAACGTACACCACTTTTATCATTTATGGTAAAGTGTTATGAGAAAATTATTACTATTAAATGAAAGTAATTACATATATATATAATAGAAATTCAACATAGAAATTTGTAACACTCACACACCCTATTTAATTAATAGAATTAGACCCCCTTAGTAATTAAATAAATATATAATGAAGCTAAGCTATTTTTCAACATCAAAAATTAGCAATTGATAAACATTAAACTTGACTTCTATAAGTGAAGATAGACTTAAATATACTTTCGGTTAATGTAAAGTTCATGTTTTTTTATTTTTTATTCCTATAAGATTGTTTTTTAAATTTAAATCTTTGTAAATTTGTGTTTTTTCAATTTTGATATATATAAGATATTTTACTATTTTTAATTCTTATAAATTTATATTTTTTTTACAATTTTGGTTCATATAAGTGCAAACTTTTGAAGATTATAAATGAAAAAAAACTAAAATCTTAAAGAGACTAAAATTGAAAAAACACAAAATTACAAGGACTAACAATAAACATAAAAACTTGTAGAAAAACTAAATTAAAAAAACAGGTCTAAAATTGAAAAAATAAACTTTGATAAAAAAATAAAAGCACTAATAATAAGAAGAAAAAACATATTTAAACATGAAGATAATACAGATCCACTCACTGTTTGATTCACATATAAGGTATATTTGAAATTTTGAGAAGTTTAAACAATTAAGACAAATGAACATAAATAAATAAGAAGTGACGAAGATATTCGACGATAATTGTTGTTTTTATCAGCCAAATAAATTTTTATTAAACAAAATGGGTACAAGAAATTAATACCCTTATCAATACATATTCTACGATAATTGTTTAACTTAAACATTTTCAAACACGGAAAATGGTTTCCTTAAACAATTACTATAAAAAAATGTTTATTTTTACAAAAAAAGTTATCTCTCTCATTCATTGTTCTCCAAATTATCGTATTTACCCTTAAAAGAATGAAACAAAGTAGATGCTGATCACAAATGCAGAGCACCGTAGTTTTACTTCTGCCACTCAGCTTCTGGACTGGGAGTGAAAATATGAAATCATTGTAACGTGTAATCGTAATAAACATATTATATTTTTCATAACCAAAATATCAAATTTTCAAATCACAATAATATATTTTTATTTTATTTGTATACTAAATAAGTAATTTAAAAGGAATCCCGCTCTCTTTCCATCCGAAATCCTAACTGTGTTTTACTTTTCTTTTTCATGAATACTAACCAGAGCATAAATTCCCACATGAGAACTTTACCAAGAAGGCATTTACAAATTTTATAAGATAAAATATCTCCCATGCACGAATCACTCACATCCAAGCATGCACTCACTTTTAATATGCTTGTGCAAACTTTTTTGGGAACTTTGCTATGGGATAGAGAATCAAGTAGACAACCCAAAGAACTAATGCATGGATCAAAATTCTACAAGGACCATATAAAATAGGTAGTTTGTAGCTCGAAGAATAAAAAGGTAGAAACAACCATTCATATATATTTTTAGGGATGAACATTGCAAGTGCATCAGAATATGACTTAATGGTTAATCACAACCATTCATTTATTAAGTGGGAAACTTTGGAAGATACTTATTTGTAAAGAATTTTCCCTTAACTTCATGGTAGCCAAGAAAGCAGAGGGAAAGAAACAAAAATAAAAAGACAATGTGCAACGAAAAGTAAGAACTAATTTTGAGGAGGATCATTCCTTCTTACTGTTGTGAGATAAAAGCCACTGTATACTTTTGTAAAGGATAAATTTGAATGTTGGTTATTATTATATGGAAATCTGATTTTTGTATGACAATGAAAAATATATTTGTATTTCAATCTAAATTATAATATTTACACAAAGATATTAAATAAAAAATATTTTTATCCAATAAAAAAATTATTTAACCATCACAAATAATTTTTATTCGTAAAGCAAGGCTAGTAATCAAATTATTGTATATAGTGAATTCTCACAAACATTTTATGGTTAATTTGTTCGATTTATAGTTTAATATAACATTTAGGAAATTAAGGGAATATAATATTCAAGCAATTTATTGCAATATGAATATAACACTATTTAAGTATGTTTGGTATAATGAAAAACATAGGTTCCACACATTTTAATTTCTTCTTTTATGAAGAAAAGAAAAGAAAGGAACAGTATTTTCTAACTTATATAACTGATTATGCCATGTGCTCCCTCTCCCCTCACACTACCCAATCGATTGTGTAAAGTTTGCATAACGGCATAGACAAAAAATTATATGAAAGTGTTTGCGCAGAAATTAAAATAGATTATTTTTAAGTGTAGAAATTAAAATGTAAAGTTTATGTAATTATAAGAATTAAATGAGTAATTTTTTATATATTTAAATATTATTATTCACTAATATATTTTTGTTACTGTATATAATAGTTATAAATATGAAGTATTTATCGATTTTGTAAAAAATTAATATTTCTTGAAAATTTTTGTTAATTTTTAGTGGAATTTTTTTCTTTTAATAATTTATTTTTCACCTACAGAACTTCAACATAAAATATTATTTAAGGGATTTGATTCCAGATAAATTCAGATCTGTTGGTTATTAAGTAGTCACTTGTATGAAATGATTACTTTAAAATCAATATAAAAACTAAAAATTGTCTCAATTGTTACACGAGATAAAACGGTCCCATGATCAAGAAAGTGTTTTCCGTATTTTATTTAATTATTCAAGTAATTCAAAAGTCCAATATGTAAAAAAAATATACTAAGTAATTCAAAGTTTATGTAAAATAAATAAATAATTACAGTAAATACAACATTTTAACATGTTTAAGGGGTGCACCCTTTAGCTCGTTCAATGAGTGAAACATGAAAGGTGACTTTATGATAATTTTACCTTAAAATTATAAAAGAAATAAGAAAGGCATAAAATTCTTTCATTTGTTTCTTATATATATAAAGAATTGGAGGTAGTAATTTCTTTTTTAAAAATGATTAGTGTCATGTTTTAATTATTGAAAAAATTATTTAAGGTAAAATATATTTTTCTCTGTTTGAAATTTTAAAATTTAAGTTTTTGTTCTAAAAAAATTGTCAATTTTTTGTCCCTCTAATTTAAAGTGTCCATTTTTCATTTTAAGAGCTATTTAAATTATTTTTCATCCCTCTATAAAGTACTATAAAGGACCAAAAGTGATGACCTTCATATTTAAAGGATGCAAAATGGACATTTCAAATTTAGAATGACCAAACAACATACAACAAAAAAGTTTAGAAGGATCAAGAATATATTTTAACAACAAGTTAGTTTTACTCGTATACGAACCAAGATGAAGTATTAAGTCATTAACAACTTTTGTAAAAAAGAGTCTTTAACAACTAATGTAAAATTTGTCCATATATTAAACATCGATCACTTACGACAAATGTTATATGTTAAGACTAGGTTATTATCTAGAAGTAATGTGTTATATGACTTGATAGTATTAAATGAGTTAAAGTTGTTATATCGATGTCCAGATATAGTGTCAAATTAGTAAAAATCTTTATATTTTTCTAGAAAACCCAAGTAAATTAAAAAAATTACTTCAGTTATGCAAGATTGGATTCTCTGGAATATTAGTACTGTCAATTAAATTTATGAAAATGATGAACACCATAATTTGTAAAAGAAATAATATTGTTATGTATCTTTTAAGAAACTAAATGGGTAGTAGAGAAAGCTATGGAGTTAGACAAGCAACTGAGTTCAACATTTAGACTTCATAAGAGAATACATGAATCTTAATATATAAAATTGATTTGGTAATTGAAAAATGGGAGCTTAATGATAAAGGGAAAATGAGGGAGAGAAATGTCACAAGTTCAAATTCTTCTCATTAATATTTTAAACAAAATTAATAAATTAATATTTGGCGATAAAAAAATAGAAAAAGAGAAATAACATGTGAAAATCACTTTTGCAACCCTCTTCGAATAAAAAGATAAGTATAACAAAGGTTTCACTATTATTTTATTTTATTTTAACTAAAAACATTAATTTAATTCTAAAAATTAATACCACATACTGAATTTGATTCACATTTTAAAAATAAATAAATTTAATTCCAAGTCAGATTCTCTTTCTTTTCACTTAACCTTTGAGTTAAGATAACTAATTACACTTTGGCTATGTTAAGTTTTTTTTTTATAATTAAAGCATATACTTTGATGGAATTACACTTTGACTATGTTAAGTTTTATTTTATATAATTAAAGCATATACTTTGATGGAATAATAAATGTCACACCCAGACTTGAGTGATATTGATTTAGTCCACTTAAACAAGATTTTAAGTTTAAATTTTATGGATGAAAATAATATGATTAAACAACAAAGATTAATTATAAACAAAATCGATATATACTTGGTACTAATAATATCATAATAAAAAAATTAGAAATAAGATTGTCAAGTTCTAATTAAGTGACAAAAATTACAAATGATTATTAATTTTGTGGGATTATTTTTTATAATTTTAAATACAAAATAACCAATAATTATAAATTTAGATACTAATATGATATTTTTATTTTTTAAGGGATGATTTGAAATGTTTAATAAATTAGTCAAAATAAGGTTTTTACTCATAAAGTAATTAAAGTTCAGATTTGATCTAAACCAAATGTTGGACACACATCTCCAATTTTCCAACCCATTTTATATCATCTCAATTTTAAGTAATTTAATTATTATTTTTAATGAAAATTTCTATTAACAATTGCTTAACTCATAAATATTTATTTTTCTCTAATATTTAACATAAAGTTAAATAACTTATGAACAATATTTACTTAAATTAGTAACTCCTTTCAGTAAAAAGAAATCTCCCTAATTTTAAACAACTAAAAATTATATATGATACATCAAAACAATATTTTAAACAATTTTCGTTATGAAGACTTATTGGGATGTACTTGAATTATGGGTTCTGTGGTATTACTTGTTTACTTTAAGCGTGTCGTATTTGGGTCACTGGGATATCTTTGTTTCGTTCAGAAATTCTGTTATGGGGTATTCGAATTGCTCTCATAACATTGAGAAAATCTAATTTAATTGGTTGAGTACTAATATTATGTTTAATTTTTATGGATAAAAAAACACTTAAAATTTTTTTGTTATCATAACATTAATATAAAATATTCTCAATTTTATTGATGACTAATGTAATTATGGGTTAAAAATAATATATAATATTTATATTATATATATAAATATTAAAGTTAAATTTTATATACATTTCTTGTAAACTTTTTAAAATGATTGTATTATCTCTAAATAATTTTATTCATTAGTTTAGTTTTAACTTCTTAATACTGTAAAATTATTTACATTATTATTCAAACATTATAATTAAAAAAAAACTTAAGAGATGTCAACAAATATATAACTCTATTATTTGTATCAAAAATATATATAAATCCATTAATATTTAAAATAAGACGACAAACTGCAGTCAGATGTGATTATTTAAATTGATATTATTGTACTATAACTTAAACTTTTGATAAAATCATTTAATTAATTCAAAAATGATTTTTATTATAAATTCAAATATAATCATTGACTTAATTAACAGTAAGGATATAAAACGTAACAGAATATTAATAATAAATTCTAGACCATACATATTGCTATTTTTTTCCCCTTAGTTGAATGTTAATATTTTATTTTAAAATATAACCTGGCGTGGGGTCTTACGTCTGGTAGACAGTGAAGCAGATGCGTTGAGTCATGAGTGCCGCATTTTGAATTAAAAATAATATAGAAGAGGATAACATTGTTTTTTTTTATGTTATTAATTTATTTATTTTTGTTAATAAAAAAATTTAAACTCATGACATTTTTTTTATTTACCACCAAATCAATCTTAGAATTATTTATTTTGCATACACTTTTTTTTGACAGAATTTTGCATACACTTTCCACCTTTGAAAGTATAATTATATTATTTAAATATTACTTTTGACACTATTTTTATAATGTTATTTCTTTTCTACCACATTAAATTAGTGTTATAATTATAAAGCAATTAAATGAATGAATAAAAAAGTTGTCTGTCTCAACTCTCAATCCCTCTCTCGTCTTGTGTGTGTACTAATTTTAAATTTTTGTGAGTTGTCATAAGTTGTAGTTAAGCTTTAAATTATAAGTATAAACTTCTATCCCACTCCCTTGTACTACTATTTATTTTTCTCAAATTAAAAAGAATTATTCTCAAGTTTGTCGAGTAAGTATTATTTATTTTTTCAAGTAGAAAATATTTATTACCAAAAGTACTTTATGGGATAGAAGTTGATTTAAAAGAGGAGGAAGTATGACACAGTAACTATTGATTAGATTGAAAAGGAACGAGTAAACTAACGCATGAAATAAATAAAACATATGGATTATTATACAGGTTGACCCACTGCTGCCTCAAAATTATTTGGGTTGTGCTTCATACACCGTTACTTTTTCTCCTATACCATTTGAATTTTTCAAAATTCTGTAAATACCCTTGGAGAAAAGCACAAAAGCTGTTTTGAAGTCCATATGTTGTGCTAGTTTGAAAGCTGGTTCACATAAAGCGTACGCTCATTTTAGCTTTTGGGTTTTGCATTTTGGGTTGTCTAAGCTGTGCATTGCTGGTTTTGTTTTTGGAGGTGGTTTTTTGTTGGGGATTTTAGTCATTGCTTCGTCGAAGTGGAATAGTTGGTGGCGTACTCGTAGTTGCTGGAGATGTTTGTTTTTTCTCTACCTTACGGATTTGGTAATCCATAAATATTGCACGAATTACCGAATCCGTAAAGAAAATGGTGCATGCATGAGCGTTACGGATTATGTAATCCGTATGTGTCATATGAATTACACAATCCGTAAGAACCATACGGATTCGTTAATCCGGATAGTTCTTATGGATTGTGTAATTCGTAAAGGTTGAAAATCAAATTTTAATTTTTTTTACTAAAAATATGTATTTAATTAGTTGAGTATAAATTTTTAAGTTATTTGATTGAATAAATATAAAAATTTAACTTTTGTTTAAAGATAATAATAAATAAATAAAGAATTTAATTTGAAAATAATAAAATTAAAGAATATAAATAAGGACAAATCAATTATAAGTAGTATTTAAACACATGTACTTGCACATAATAATAATTAAAAACACCATAAAGAACGGTAATTGATATGAGACAGAGAGACAAACATGAAAATAAAATGAATATAATTTAGCGTGTGTGTGTTTACAGAAAGTGTTAAATGAATATAATTTTTTTATGTTATAAATTTAATGTTGGTAAATGTTATTATTTAGCGTGTGTGTGTTGTTATAACCTTCCACATGGTTCTGTCTATGTTAAATTAAATTTTTTTATTTGTTAGGATGGACAATGATGAGTGAATGTATGATAATATAATGTCTGAAGAAATTAATATGAATGAAGACATTGGAGCATATCCTGATGCGTTTGAAAACAATGATTGTTCTGCAACGTTCCAAACGAATGAGGTAATTATGTGAATCTGAATGTAGTTAAAGTTGTTAAATGATTGAATTTAGAAAATCATAATCATGAATTATCCATTTGTGTAGGTGTTTGAATCCCGTGATGCGGTATTGAAATAGGCTCGTACGGTTGCATTTGAGAATGATTTTGTAGCGGTTATAATGAGAAGTGACATAGCAACTGGAAAAATAGGAAGGACGTCATTTGTGTTAATTGGTTGTGAAAGGAGTAGAAAGTATAGACCATGAAAAAAAAGTTTAACAGCTTCAACCACTAGCACTAGAAAATGCGAGTGTCCTTTTAAGCTGCGGGGCAAACCAATCCCGGGAGGGCAAGGGTGGATGGTGAAGCTAATATGTGGCAATCATAATCATATTTTGGCTAAGTCATTCTGTGGACACTCATATGTTGGTCGAATAACTGAGGAGGAGAAGACCATTGTTGCTGATATGACAAGGTCGATGGTGAAACCCAAAAATATACTTCTAACTTTAAAGAAGCACAATGCCAATAATGTCACAAGTTTGAAGCAAATATACAATGCAAGATATGCATACCGGACGCGTACAAGAGACGATAATACTGAAATGCAACAGTTAATGAAACTTCTTGAATGCGACATGTATATTCATTGGCATCGATTGAAGGAGGAAAATGTTATACGTGACTTGTTTTGGGCATATCCAGATGCAGTACAACTGAGCAATGCATATCATATGGTGTTCTTGATAGACAGTACCTATAAAACAAACAGGTACAAACTTCTTTTACTAGACATTGTTGGTGTCACACCTACTGGGATGACATTTTCAGCTGCATTTGCCTATTTAGAAGCTGAACGCATAAACAATGTTGTTTGGGCCCTTGAACGGTTTAGAGGCATATTTTATAAAAGTGAATTTTTCCCAAAGGTGATTGTTATGGATAGAGATTCAGCATTGATGAGTGCTGTGAAAACTATTTTTCCAAAGTCAACCAATTTATTGTGTCGGTTTCACATTGACAAGAATGTGAAGGCAAAATATAAAACTTATGTGAGGCAGAAGAATGCATTGGATTATGTGAAGGAAGCATGGGATTATGTGATGGAAGCATGGGGAAGTCTTGTTGACTGTGCTACTGAGAAGCAATATGATGATTCTCTTATGAAGTTTGATGTTGCATGTGCACCGTGGCCTACGTTTGTTGATTATGTGAAGGACACTTGGTTGAATCCCCACAAAGAAAAATTTGTCACAGCATGGACAAACAAAGTGATGCATTTTGGAAATACAACAACAAACAGGTAAGTTTGTTATTTGACATTGGTTAATTTGACATTTCCATAAGTTTATTGTCTTTCAAATTTATTGATTTTATCATACACTGCAGGGTGGAGTCTGCCCATTGGACCTTAAAACGGCTACTGCAGAATAGTATTGGAGACTTATGTACTGTTTGGGATGCCATGAACAATATGATCACCTTGCAACATACTGACATCAAGGCATCTTTGGAGAGAAGCACACATGTGGTAGGGCATGTTTTTAAAGTAACTTTATACAAGAGACTTGTTGGCATGGTGTCCAGGTACGCGTTAAACCAAATTGCTGCTGAGTATGAGCGAGTCCATTATGCAGGAAAAAACCCTTCTCGTTGTGGATGTCTTATGAGAACAACGCATGGTTTGCCTTGTGCGTGTGAGCTAGCTAAGTATGTACTTGGGAGCATTCTAATTAACACCGTTCATATTTTTTGGCAGAGATTAAACTTTTCATATGAAGGTATGCATGAATCCAAAGTCACCATAACTGAAGAGATGGAAGCCATATCCATGTGTTTTGAAAAGCTTGATTTGTGTGGGAAAATGACACTAAAGAGTAAGCTTAAAGAAATTGCGTTCCTTGATTTAAATTCCATGTGCCCTCCCCCTGATAAGGTAAAAACTAAAGGTGATCCAAAGAAGAAGATGACAAAGCATAAAAGGTCAATGAGAAGAGACCCGTCTTACTTTGAGTATGTAGATGAGTTACATTCCGTGCAAAATAGTTGTTCCACTCTAAAACAGTCAATTTCCTCATCTGGTGTTATGATGCAAGACAATATGGTTCCAATACTAGATCAATTTCATCCATTTATGCAGAAGTTTATCTTGAATATCACCGATGTGAAAGCTGATGGTAACTGTGGATATCGTGTAATTGCTGCCTTATTAGGTTATGGTGAAGAATCTTGGTCTTTGGTACGCAATCATTTGCTCAAAGAACTTGCAGAATGGAATGATGAATATATAGCCTTGTTCGGTGGGATACATAGATTTGAAACCTTAAAGCGGTTCGTATTGGTTGATGGATTGTCGAAGGTAAAACATCGTTGGATTTAGTCATCATATGGCTTTACTACCAAACCAGTATGCATTAAATGTATTTGATTAACTGTTTATTTACAGGTTACTATGGATAAATGGATGGATATTACAGATATGAGTCATGTAATTGCATCAAGATATAACGTCATTGTAGTCTCTCTTTCACTTAAGCAAAGTATGATGTTCTTCCCGCTAAGAAGCCAACCTCCTACAGATCCCCAAGTTCATCACATTTTGTGCATTGGTCATGTTTTTGGTAACCACTTTGTTCAGGTATGACATTAACTATTTGCCTTCATTGGTTATTAGTTTCAATACGTTGAACCTACTTAATTTGAATGTGTTTGTTTTGCAAACAGGTAATGTTACGAGAAAATTGTCCGTTGCCATTGACGACCTTATTGTGGGCTAGTCACTGTACCAATGAAGCTCAACAGTGGCCTGATTATTATATTGGGCGAATGCAAATGTATACAAAATGTATGAAATTACGCACACAACACATTGACTTAAGAGATGGGTAGATAATTTGTGAATAATGAAAGTACTGTTTAATTTCATAAATGTTTAAATATTTTTTAAATATAATTAATCATCATTGAACATGTCGTCCAACATCGAAGTACATCAATCATGTATGCAAACATCAATGTCGCCTACATTGTGTGTGTCTAGGTCGTCTAGCTCGCATATAGACAATGCCGTAATCCGTGACACCTTGAGCTAGATGCAACAATTGCTCCGTCATAGAGTATGCATCAGTGCCCTCTGTGACCATCCTCAAGTCGATCATATGTTGCAACCCCTCAGCAATCCGTTGGCAAACAGCCTGAAATAAGCACATGTATCATTATGAATAATGTAGTATCTCATTAGAGGAATTTCATAACGCAGATATAATCAAATGTTTAATTTTCTAACATTGCATGTTGAGGGGTCTGTTCTTGCTCCAAAATAGTTGAGTCTAAACGTGGTCCAACATCTTCACAAGGCTCATGTACTGGGGAATCAACTGGTACCGTAGTCTGCTCAGGACGACTCCGTGAACGGGCTTCCTCATACTGGGTTAGAGTCATGACTGGATGGGAAATGTTATAGAACCACTCCATATAACCAGCAACATGATGACCTAGATACTGAACCAAGTCCCCAGTCGCAACAATGTAGTATGTGAAGTGCATCCACCTGTTGTCAGCATCCTTCGCAGAAGGCAGCTTAGACTCCCTCAGCTCTGGAATGTGTTGAACATATCCAAACTGCCTATGTACCCATTCTGGCAAATATCTGACAGTGCATGGACCCCATCTGATGGCCCCAGAATACAATGAAATCATCTCAAAATCTCTGTGACCACGATGCTCCTAATACGGCATCCAATAAACATCAACAACAGTCAACCTATCTATACGCGAGTGATAGGATGTAAGAGGTAATGCCTTTGCAGTCTTCCAGCGGCAGGCACGTGGTTGAACCTCCTGATACTGATCATCCTGAACGACATTCCCTATCATAGGAAAATGCTCATATATCCAGCACTGTATATTAACAATGAATTATTGATTAACACATTAACAATAACACACACCAACAATTAGTTATACACTAAACAAATCATTTATCACCGGGATTACCTGTAACAGAGTAATGTATCCAGCTAGATGTTTTCCATGGTGCTTACATGCATAATTCAAGTTATCATATATGTGCACTAGAGCAGCCGCTCCCCAACAATATCCGGCAACTTGATCCATGTCACGAAATGCTTCCAAGAAGACCACACCTATATGTGTCGCACTCTTGTTAGCAAACAGAGTGCATCCCACTAGATGAAGCAAATAAGCCCTCGCAACTAATGTCCATTGCCTAGCTTCATACTTCACATAATATAAGTCTCGTAGCCACGAAAGCCGAACATATGCCCCATGGCATTGGGTGGTCTCAGCTTCGACTTCTTCAATGGTTATGTCCAGCAAATCAACCAACAACGTAATGGCCTTTCCTATGTCAATTGCATCATAGGACTGCAACGCTCCCATAACAGGGATATGCAATAACGAGGCCACATCATCCAATGTCACCATCACTTCCCCCACAGGCAGATGGAAGCTACTGGTTTCAAGGTGCTATCTTTCCACAAAAGCAGATAGCAATCCCCTGTCCCCAGTCTCCACACAACATAAAATCAAAGGAGCTAGCCCCGTTGCAGCCACTAAGCCCTAAATCTCAGCCGCTGGCTTCCCAAATTTAATGACTTTACGTTCGTGGGAAGCCAACTTTAACTCAGGTCGTTCTTGAAATAAATAGTATATCAGTTTATGTGTATATTATCAATAATGATACTTTTTAACCTATGAAATTGAACATAATCATACCTCTCCGACCCACACTCTAAGGGCAACATGATCTGCATAAGAAGTTAAGACGGAACAGTCTTCCGGCCCTCCTGGATATGATTCCGTCTCAGTACCAATATCCTTCGTCCCAGGAATATCAGTGTCTATATGAGGTTCCTCAACAGTAGGATTCTCAGCAACAACATTATCTAACCTTTGTCTACGCGCGGATGCCGTAGGCCTACGCCTCTCAACGGGTTCATCTTCATTACCTCTACTACTACTTCCACCCAGTGTCCGACGCATTCCTCTAGTCTTAACCATTATCTGTGCGTATCACAAAGGAAAATCTTAATCAAATATGTCCAAAACCCAAGCAACAACAACACTCAACCATTCTAAGTCAATCTAATTGGAAAATACTACATTCTCTTCAGCACATGCATACATAAATAGTAACTTGAACATAATCACAATTCACAACTGACAAACAAATTACACACAATTTAACAATAAGCTTACATCCACGTATGAGAACTGCCAAATTTGCTATAGAACACAATCCATCCTATACGCTTCCTTACAAATCAATCTCTCTTGCACTTTTTCTCATAAGTAACCACCCTTAAATAACATTCCTAGTTTTCTATTACAATCAAATATCTGACATATCTTTTCAATCTTTCACACACATTCTAAACATCTTTCACACATCCACGAATACAATAATAAACTATCAATAACAATATTTAATGAAATTTCGTGTAGACATGTGACTCATGACTTCAAACCAAACCCAAGCAACAATAATACTCAACCATTCCAAGTCATACACAACTATGATTGATTTCCATTACTTATTTATTTTTTATTCAGTTAATTGCACACAAAAAATTTAAAAAATTACACATACAGATTGGGTAATCCGTATCACCCATGGCCCAACTGTGACAACCACCACACCACCATGGACATCTCTTCAAAACACAAACACTCACCAGGGTAACGCCTTTGCAAAAAACGACCAACACCAAAGCCAATGTGGAACGAACAACCTCGACGTTGCAGTGCGGCGGAGCGGAACCGGAATAGGGGACGATCGGAAGAAAGAAAGAAGCCAAAAGGTGCAGAGGAATAAAGAGGCGCAAAAGTTCAAATTAAAAATATTTCAAACTTATTATTATTTAAAAGGGCATTATGAGAAATGCACTATTTGAAATATGGTGTATGAGAATTTTTAATGGTGCAGGAAGCTCAATCCAAATTATTTTCAGTTTTGGGCCTCCTTGATTAGTATAGCAGAAAAACATCTAACAAAAAAAGGCTGGCAATCAGGTCCAGTTCTATACACGAATATGACTATATGTTGAGACGCATACAAATATATAATGATATTGTTTTCATAATTTTCAAAGCCTTGTAGATTCCATCTATTACAATGATCTTTATAAATTAGTATCAAAGTGATATTTATAAATGAGTATCAATGAAATATAATAAAGATTCAGAAACAAAAAATATCATAATAGATTTTAATATACAATGAAGTTTTTGTCACTGTTGTTTGATATTATTAATTGAATTAATTATGATTGTCCAATATTACTTTATAATAGCTATCCTCGCGGCTACACCTAGCTTCAAGCATTTCTTTTATTTCTATTATTTTAAGACATCTACATCGACAAAAATTAACAGATGTAGGGATATCGGAGGGGAGGGTTGGTGAATATATGCAATTAGATCAGACCAGTCATAGTCATAGGCTACGTACCAATCCAAAGGATTCGAAGGAACATTTCTTTTAAGGTGAGATTATTTTTAAAATAAATCATTTTTAACTTTTAATTTAATTTTAAAGATATATTTTTATTGATTTACTTTAAAAATAACTTCTCCCTAATGAAACATCATCTAATTGGATCCAAGACCGTGTGATCAACAATATAAAACAATACAGACGACAATTTATTATAATTATAACCCTGCTTTGAACAGCTGAAATTATTGATGTCACTTATTTTTTGTTTCCCCTCTCTCTCTACAGAACAAGTCACTTGAACTTAGTTAAGATGAAATATTAGCATTACAAAAAAAAAATTGAAATTTCCGACAGCCAAAATTCGCCGATAACATCATAAATTTGTTGATAAAACTAAATTTTCAACGAACAAAAATCTGTCAATTAAATGATTGTTGCAAATTTAACCGACGGATTTTTTTATGTCCGTCGAAAATTTCCAAGTATCCGTGGGAAATTGCCAACGGATATAATCCGTGGGAAATTTTCAAAGGAATGATTCGTCGGAAATTTCTCACGGATCATTCCATGGGAAATTTCTGACGAAAATATCTGTTGGTAACTTATGTTCACAAATTTTGCATTTAGTTTTGTTTTATTAACAATTTTTATTTATTTATAGCATTTAATGTCATTATAGAAATTAACACATAATGTAATTAAAGAAATACTCCAATTCATAAATCTAAAACAAATGTTAAAACAAATTGACTTAAAATCAAAATAAGTCTAAAATAAAAGCATAATGTCTAATAAGTAAATAGTAATATTGTGTTACTAAGTCAATAATCAAAATAGTCATTATTAAAGTGTCTCTGCTGGTCATCAGGTTGTTGTTGGTTATCTGGTGGTTGGTCATTGTTTTGTTGTTGTTGGTCATCTGATTGGTAATTGTCTTGTTGTTGTTGCTGGTTGGGCTGCAACTGCTATTGCTGAATAATGTTGCACGCTTCAGGAGGTAGAAACTGAAGTACAACTGACTAAAATACTTGCATTTGCTCTGTTGATTGACGAAGCGCCTCCTTTGATTGATGAAGCTCCTCCTTTATTTGATTAATCACTGCTGAATCAATTGGGTGACAAGAAGATCCTTGCAATTGTTGCATGAATGTGTTAGCTCTACATTTATAAGTATGAGCAAGATCTCCAGTATCGTAAAGACGTCCTTTATGCATAGGTCCTGCAGCTACAAGCCAACATTGAGTCCTAAGTTTTTGTTCTTCAGCAGGTTCTGAAGGAGTCATTTCAGATTCACCAACACTTGATTGAACATCAGACCTAGCTTGAGATAGTCTAACCTCAAAATTTTCCTATCATTCATAAACAATGATTATTTAATAAATATAATACATTTTTTAAAATAAAAGTAGGATGTCAGATAAAGGCCTCATGTGTGTCTGCCTAGATCTATCATCAACAAATTCACCAGTATCCTTTCGTAAATGAATTTGCTGAAAAATCTCATCAACATATACAGATCGACCAAGTTCTTGAGACTAATTACAAAAATTATTAAAAAATTAAACATAACCAGAGAATAATACAAGCACAAAAAGTGGCATTATTATAATTTGTAAATTCATCTTACCAACCGAATGGTGCAATCCTGCAAGCTAATAGAACCACTTGTGTGCATACACCCACCCTTTTTCAAATGCTTGATTTTTTTTGCCTGTTCACACTTTAAACGATATTCAGGTGTATTCCAATGTGATAACAGATCATTCCAAACACGATCTCCAATTTAATATGATCTTTTATTTTCATTTCAGGCATCACAAAACATCTTAGAAAAATCCATGAGAGGCTTTCGAGTTAAAAACTTTTTTAATATCATCCTCTTCCTCCAGTCTCCATATCAATTTTCTCTAAAATAACATAAAGTTATGAAATTACAATTACATCAATACAAATTTTACAAAATAATCATAAAGAAAAATAAAATCAGCATTAATTGGAATCGAGGACAACATATAAGATTGTTGTCATTGCTAAGACCATTATGGATTTATGGTGGCTGTCAGCTGTGAATGAATTATATTTATATATAAAGAAAAAAAATTATATGATATGGTAATTAATTGTTTAAAGGATCAAATGCTTACTATACATTGCTCTATCCCTATGTGAGCACCACCTGATTTCATGTTTTTTGTTTGTTTGTGAGTGGTTGTTGGGCCATAGGGTGAGTGTGCACGTTGAGCCCATTTGAGTGACGTGTACCTGCTAGTCAAATGTTATTTTCTGGTGTTTCGTAGATTCAGAAAACTAGTTTCCAAAAATACACTTGATTGTCTTTTGAAACTAATTTTTGAAAGACATCAAGTTGTATTCACTTGACTGGCTATGATAGGCTAATCCATCTTGTAAAAAATAGGTAAATTCCCTAGACATGCCACATCTGACAGGTGCCGGTGTTGATTGTCACGTATATTGGGCATGGCCAACAACTTCCTATATTAACCATGGAAGGGTTGGAGACGTGTCCTATTTTATTTATCAAGTTATTTTAATAGATAACCCAAAATTAATTTTAATTGCATAACATCCAACAACAGTTTTTTTTTCTTAAATAATTTCGAAATTTAACTTCTAGAATTGTTAAACTTTTAATATTTCAGAAATTAATTTTCACAATGTAATAAAATAGTAATTATTCTAGAAACTATATAAATTTTGAAATGTAATCGATTTCATAACATTTCAAAATTTAGTTTAGTTTTTTTATAATAAAACTATATTTTAGAAATTAATTTTTGGATGTTTACACAATTCTGTATTTTATTCAGCCAAAAAAAAAGAAGACAATTTTGTATTTTTAATAAATTTTAACTAATTAACAGTAGAAAGTGGATTAGAAAGGGTATTTGCATTTCTTCATGTCACTCCTTTAATTTTTCAGATGAGTTATATTATATATATATATATATATATATATATATATATATGTATATGTATATGTATATGTATATGTATATGTATATGTATGTATATACTAGAAAGTTCAAAATTAATTACATAAGCATAAGCCATCTTGATTACCTTAAACACAGATAATAAATTCGAGTAAAAGAGAAAAGGGAATGAAAACCGAAATATAGATCAATATTAAGACATCAACATAGAATATTTGGTAGAAATAGAAGAAACATTATGGTTGCATACCCTGGTAAGGGATACGGCCTTTATTTTATCCCCACTGAACAATAACCTAGATTAGATGCACAACACTTTTCCAACACCACACCAACAAACATCAATACTAATAATTAACCTTTCTTAATTTGTGATGAGTCTTACTCTTTCTTGGAGTAATTATTATTCTTTCTAACAGTTGTTGTAGTTCTGAGCTTCTTCCTAGCACGCTGAATAAACTCCGAAAAATGGCTTTCGTTCTTGTTCTGAGCCTCACCATGATCATGTGCAGCCGCATGGTTGCTCTGATGAGTCCAACCAATGTTTGTGACGCTTCTCATCATCTTCTCCCTTGTATTTTGAATGAAATCTTTGAAATGGTCATTGATATCCATTTGTTTCTTATTATTACCTTCTTGTTGTTTCCCTTGCTGCATGGAAACATGTTGTTTACCTTTTGTTACAGTACTTGAGACTGCTGAGTAGTTTCCATAATCAAACTTTATGGGGATTGATCCTGATCCTTCTGTGTGAGCCTTATGATGTGGATGATGTGGTTTGTTTTGGATACTGATATTTGTGATGGATGATTGAGAATTTGGACCTTTGGTGAAGGGTTTATTAGTAGGTTCTTGTTGGTTAAAGCTTGTGATGCGTTGAACGGCTCGAACAGCAGGATTGCTTGTAAGTGCTTGACGGATTTTCGTGCACACACTAGAAGAGCTTGAATTATTGCTAGTATTTTTGTCCATGGAAACTGATCAAGGGTGTGCGATATGTACTCAAATGGGATTGAAGTCAGAATATTAATGTGGGGTGGTACTGCAAGATATTTATGTTAATGTTTTTATAGAGTTTTTATCTTGAGTGTGGAAAGGAAAGATGAAAAGGCAAGGATATTTGAAAAAGAAATATACAAATATATCTGCTTTTTGAAGTGTGATGAACTAATTGTAATTGAAGAAACCATTAGGATAAGATTCGTAACAGCTAGCCTAGCCACTAATGAGGTTGCTTTTTCTTAATTTCCATGGCAGGGATCAATTCCCACTTTCTTCTCGCCCTATTATTATATATCCACCACCTAGACATCAAACAAACAAGTAAACTAAAACTAGCCCACCATGAACAGGGAATGTGTGGATCAATTGTCAATTGTCAATTAGTGATATTGAGTTCAAGGTACGTATATAAGAAACAGGTTGTAGTATAAAATTACTACATGTTTTTTTATATATATATGACTGGATGTGGTATTATTTAGGAAAGTTTTGTTATCCATTAAAATCACTTAAACATGATTATTTTGGATGAAAAATACTTGTGGTAGAAAAAGAAAAACGCGCTCAATGCACCGGCATTTGTATGTCCTTAGCATATTTGACAGCTTGGGGTAGGGGGGAAAAAGAAGGGAGAAAATTGAAATTTGATTACTGACATGAGGGTTTTCAAACCTGGATAAGATTCAGTTGTGTCGAAGTAGTAGAATGGACAAAAAATCAAAGCCTAGTTGAAAGAAAGAATCACGTTAGCTTCCGTCACAGGAAACGTGATTCTATTGGTCCATATGAATGTGAAGATAATACTGCCTTTTTGGTGAAAAACAACGTCTAATAATCAAAATTACACCCAGTGTGTTTGCGTACCGCAACACCCAAAAAAGAAAGAAAAAGGGTCCATAATATTAACCTAAATAAAAGGAATCCATAATATGATACTATGAGAATATTTATTATTGTTTCTTGAACCAACCAGAATCCTATTCGTAATTTTTGTATGAAAAGAAAAGAATGTGAAGAGAGCACGCGGAAACTCTTTAATAGTTTGTCTTAAGTGCTTGTTCATCATCTAAGTTTTCTAAATATCGTGCTTAAAGATTAGGCTGCGCCTACAACTTTACATGGATACTGTGATGGATCAATTCTTTGCATGGACACGGGGTTCAACCAAAACAATTAATAAAAAAGCTTAATATTTAAATAATTTCACCAAAAGTTTTATTATCTTTTTTTAATGTTGTTTAATGTATTTAATTTTTTTATTGGTTATACTTAAGGAAGACTCTACTCTACTCGTGCTAAAATTGCTGATTAAGTCAACTCTAGAAATTGGATAGTTTGATGTGAATGGCGCAAGCTCAAAGAGACAAATGTTATTTAATATATCAGTTTATTACATGTATATTTTAAAATTTTGGTAAAATTCAAATAAAAATCATTTAAAGAAAAATATATTATAAGAAATAAATAAATATATCTATAAGGCAAAATGTGAAGCGTATAAATTAAAGGTAAATTTATTTAAAATTATAGAAAAAATAGCATGCAATTAATTTAAAGAATTTAAATTTAAAAAAAAGACGCAATTACAGAATATTTTTTTGTACCAAATTTAAAATAGAATATTCAAAAATAAGTATTCTCTAATTTTACGTATAGGATGGATAGATAAACAAAATCAATAAGTAATTTATGTGATTTTAATGTCGCTCATCTAATATTACACGATTTCTAGCCGCTAGCCAACATGTGTAGCATGCCATAGCTCGGATATAATCCCTCGGTTAGGTCGGGCCAAGGCAGAAAGGAATTTGAGAATTTCAACTTTTCAAGCCCTTCAATAAAGAAAGAAAGCCACTCACTATTAGAGTTGTTCTAATTCTAAAGCAAAGCACCCCAACTTATTGATCTAAAATATAGTTTTACTCCTTTATTCTCAACCCAAAGCCTTCCTAGTTTTCCACTCACAAAAAAAGAAAGGATTCCCTATTTCACCGTTCATTCTTTTCATCATGTCATTGGTGAACGTTTCTTACCATCCTTCAGAAAGCCAAGAATATATTCCAAATTGTTCACATTACATATGTAATTGATCCAAATAATATTAGACTCAATTCCCTTAAATATCATATTCTAATCTTGTAAATAAAAAATATATATAATTAAAAGAAGAAAAAATCACTAAAAATGATTAATCAAATTTCCTGATAAATATTAGTTACCAATAAAACTCATGAATACTCCATTCATATATTAATTTATCAATGATCAATCTCCTCATATTAAAAAAAACTGGTCACAGTCAATGAACAGCGCTTAAGGGCCCCTTTTTTCAACCCTCCCCCAGCTAGAAGACAAAGCACACAAACTAAAGTGACGTAGTGATCAAACCTAGGCACACGGCAGATTTACATGACCACCACAATGGAAATGTACAATTTATAAACTACTTTAACTTTCACACCCCAAATCAATGACTTGAACACAATTCAACATGCAGCAACCTAAAGGACTAATATACAAAGACAAATGTAAATACTCCATTTCTGAGGAATATGCTAATCTATAAAATAGTTCATACGCACGTTAAGGACTCGAGTATACAATAAGTAGCTCCTGGTACGATTAACAAAGTGTTTTCACTTACAAGTCTAAAAAGAAATCCACAGGGTAAGTAAGAGTATATCAGAAGAGAAACAGTCAAGAAAAAGTAGAATACATCCTGTAAGAATATAAAATTTCGCAACAGATTGAAGCAACACAACTTGTTCTGATAAATATTTACAAGTTTTGATGCCAAAAGCATCGCCGTCTTGATATGTCTGTAAAGGCTGTTGGGTTTTAGAATTGCTCACAGACAAAGCATGCAAAAAATATCTAATTCACCAATTTGTTGCTCCTGGATTCTTACGCACAATTCCTCATTCCATGTGACTTTTTTTTGTTGGACTACCATGTATGCTCAACACTCAATGACGGAAAGTCTTCACAGCCTTCTCTATCTGTCGCCGGCAGAGAGGACAATTGGTCAAGTGTGAAGAACAAGCTGTACAGCAGCACATATGCCCACACCTGACAACATAACATAGACCTTAGTGGTTATTAAATAGAGTATGGAATTAAATAGATAACTCTACTTTAGTGGCCTTGAACATCTTAGTCTGGGTGGTTGTAGCACTAGCAGGCATATATAGATAGTGTGTATATAATAAACCCACCCGAGCTTAGCTGAGGGTAATTTTGGGTGGGTTGGGGTAAAGCATAGCATATAATACAAATAACAAAGAACTTTAACTCAATACGGGGGGGTGGGGTTTAACTCAAGGGAAATGTTTCCTGCAATACCAGATTCCTTCTCTTTTTTGCCTGTAAAACTCAGATTGAATTTAACATCAAAATATAGTTAACAGAAATAATTTTGGCCGCCAAACATTGTTTTGAATCATTTGGGATGAATAAGCAGTTTCTCTTCATGTTTAATATAGTTAATAAAGATCATAACGAAGAAATGGCTGAGATAATTTATATTGATGG
This sequence comes from Glycine latifolia, assembly GCA_013407115.1. Classification (NCBI taxonomy): domain Eukaryota; kingdom Viridiplantae; phylum Streptophyta; class Magnoliopsida; order Fabales; family Fabaceae; genus Glycine; species Glycine latifolia. The sequence goes on from CM023950.1 coordinate 2,542,440, forward strand.
AAAAAATAACAAAATTGCGGAAGTTATATTGTAATTCTCAGTGCTACTGATTTTATAATAGCCAGTTATATGCAGAGAAACATATAACAGACTAAGCATTGACAACAGAATATTTTATGTCAAGCAAGAAAGAGGATGGGATTGATAGCTTACGGAACAAAAACAGCATTATATTCCTGCTCAAGGCATATTACACACAAATCTGGCATTAAGCGATCCTTTTTAGCTCCATCTGATAAGCTGTCGGCCTTTTCAACTGAGAAAGAACCACAAATTTTGGTAACTATTGAAACAGGCATTGCAAAAACAAATATAATTGAGCCATAAACAATTTACCATCATTATTTTGTCCCGACTTCTTAGCAGCTGCAGCAAGAACCCTGAATAAAATTGTTCAGACTGATTAAAAATAAGACAGGTGCATGCGAATATTGACGAGTGGATTAATATAGGCCATACTTCCAATTGAACTTGAGAGGTGAACTCTTTTTCATTAAAACAAAGTTGTATCACTCTTTTCCTAATCAAAAAACTTTCAACAGTACCTTCTTTGAAGTTTGCTGCGGCGCCGTCTTTCCAATATGTACCGAATAGCATGCTTGGCTATCAGATAAGCACCAAACACTGTCAAGCCCACAGAAGCATACTTATACCACCTAATAAGAATATTTAGTCAATAAAAAAAAATCGGATACACAAAACACTCAATAGGCAATAGGCATTAAAACATTTGTAAAGTAACCTTGCCCATTTCCCCAGATTTGCAATTAGTTGATCTATTGTTTTGGGAGAGACATAAAATGGCCCTTTGTGGGGTCGCTGAATTCGAACAGCGCCAACATCATCTTTAGCAGCCTGATGATACATTTTAAAAATGAAATTAAAAAAAAGAAGTTGAAAACAGTAAAGGATTAATATTTAATTGACACAAAAATGGCACCAGAGTTGATAATTGAAAATAGAAAGGAAGAATTTGAATAAAAATAGAAATTGCAATCGTTTTTTCTTTGGAACATAGGTTTTTATTCTTATATATACTGTAATGTAGAGTTCATCTCACTTCAAATGTATCAAATAATCAAATCTACAAGGGCTTTTCCAATCGAAAATTTACATCATGAGTATTCAATTCATCAGATAAAAATCACAGAAGCTTGTGTTTAATAAAATGATTGTTCCAGCGAGTAGCAGGGGAAGTATTACTCCTGTTATATCTTGTAACATTACCTATATATACTCTGCAACACTGCTAATACCATTTATAATGAAATTCAGTAGTATACGGCACTATTGAGAAAGTAACTAGGCATATTCTTGAAATTAATTACATTACCTCACCAACAACAGTCAAGGAAGTTCCAACTGGAAGTACCCGTTCAATTCTCTTGACTCCAAGCATCTGAAAACATGGTCTCAATTATGTCAGTTTACAAAATAAGCAGCTTAATGCTTCTATTTTGCTTTTATTTTTGCAGGGAGAGGGGAGCAGAAAGGATTGGATGGATGCGAACACTCGCACCTTGAGACCTTGCAGATAATCCAAAGTTCCACGTACAAGTGATCGACCCGACTCTTCAAATGCCTCACTTCCAACAGGTAATGCAAAACCAGAAGCACCCCGAGCTCCAACCACATGCACACGATCAGTCCCATCATCCTAATATATAAAAGACAAAGGCACCATGGTCCTAATATTTACTTCAAGTGAATTTGGTATTCATGTAGAGAACATATATTTATCACGACAACAACAATAATATATTTGGCAGTGGGAGGGGAATGTTCACTTAATAAACTTAAATATTGATTCTAAAAAGCAAATATCCCCTCAGTCTGATAATAGATACTCCCTTGGTCCCTAATTATAATACTCTTTCAACTAATTCACACCCTTTAAGAAAAGTAGCTAGTTTAGTTAATCACATTAAATCTGCAAATTACTTGTACTATCGTTCCAAAATTACCCTTTTCGTATCTCTCTATTCACTTAATTGCTTCTCATTAATGTTTGGAGAGAGAATAATATAGAAAGGGTATGTAGGAAAAAAATAATTAATGCATCTAGAAATTAGAAAAGAGTCTTATAAAAAGGGAAAAAGAAATTTCTGAAAATAATCTTATAATTAGGGGAGGAGGGAGTAATCAATAATAATTATAATTTGAAAAAAAATCTATTAGAGGAACAGAGGCAAACTGCACACCAGATACCAAGGAACCTCTTTACTCATTGATAGCATCAAAGCAGAATCTTGGATCCAGGAACCAGCATCATTGTGTTTAAGAAAATGTTGCTCTGCCTAATAGGAAAATTGTAGATGAGGTTCAATATTAATCAACGGTAAGATGACATAAGCAATGTGCTTTTAAAGTGGAGATATTAGTGCTTTATGTCTACGTACTGTTTCTTCAACTATTACACCTCTTAAACCACTGAACTCGCAGTTAATTGGTGTTTCAGAGCTAACTCTTCCAGAAATTGTAACAATCAAGGGTAATATTTCCGCATCTAACAATTCAGCTGAAAAGTGAGGAATCCCAAGCATGATCAGAAACCATGACAACATAGACTGTATCTCAAGTAGTAGACTCTAATGCAATGAAAGAACATCTAAATTCGTCTATTCAGCATCATAGAAATGTACATCAATTTTGTTTTAATAGCAAGTGCTACTAATTGGAATACATAATTACATATAAATCAGGCCAGTATCATATGGATCATGTCTAAGCTTAAAATGAATGTGAAATGCAAAACTCATTGTTACTAAAATGACAACTAAAAAGTATCTTTCAACAAACAGGTAGCAAGAAGGGTGAATATATCATGACAAATGATTATCAGCCGCTACAATACCAATAGCTTGCATGGAATTCAGCTAAAAATTGTAAGGCATGATCTATAACTTTCTTCAACCAGTTTCACTACCAATCTTTCTTGTAAATAGCCCCATGATACAGCTGAAACAACTCTATTAGAATTTTGGTTTAAGCCAAACTAAACCCTTAAAAGCTAGCTCATGGGGTAAGAGTTGTATCTCACTTATATACAGTATTTTAACTATATCACTAGTCAATTGGGATCTCCAACAGCCAAGGACTGGCTAGGATAGGCCCAACAAACATGTGGTTCAATAATAGTCCAATAGTGGGTGGCCTGATAGGTTTAATAACAACCGCTAACATAGGTTCTCATACCATTTTAGAATTTGAGCTTGGACCAAACTCAACCCCAACATCATGCAGCAAGAGTTCCA
>CM023950.1:2545793-2597584 GCA_013407115.1 Glycine latifolia
TATATATATATATATATATATACTATTTTAGCCATATCACTAGTCCATGTAGGATTTCCAATAAACTATATACAATTATATCCCCCAGTAATATATGAAATCACAAGTAGCATGCATTTGAAGATCAGTGACTCAAATCATGTCATTCAAAGCAACAATAATGCAATTCAAACTTGCACAAGTATAGAATACAAAAGTCAGGAAGCATAAACCAAATGTGGGGACAGGAGAGGCTTGAGCTCGTGAAAAAAGACACAAACCTAGTTCCTTCAACTGATTGACCCTTGTAACGGATTTAAGAATTTCCGCATCCCTGTACCCATGAAAAAAGGAACTTTTAATACATATATGTTCTAGAATGGCACAAACGTGATTCAATCATTTCAAGTGGAAGCGATGGATGAATACCTGCCACTGCTTCTGCCGAGAAGGTAAAGAGCAGCAGCACTCAAACAGCAACTGAGGCCACCCCAAGGAATCATCTTTCGTGCGTCCAAAAAAACACTAAGCAACCAAACCCATTGCTTCAATTCAAAAAAAAAGATCAAAAGGGAATTGGGATTGCCAAATCAATCTATGATTTATGATTTGATTTGATTGCGTTTGGGTCGCTCGCGAAAGTTAAAGTTCCTTTATTAATTTCGCGAGAGAATTGGATGCAAGGAGTAAAGTGAAGGAAAAGGGCAAAAGGAAAGAAAAGAACAGGATAGTGTGTCGTACTTGCTATGGGGTCCTTCCTTTCTTTCCTACCTCACAAAATCATTAAACCCTTCCCTCAAATTCTTGTGGTTCTCTATTAGTATATTAACTTTTGTGCTATCAATATAAAAGATTATTTCAATAATTAATTATAATTATAATCAGATTAGTTTTGTATAGATAAGTTTATTAAAAAAATTATGTTAAAATAATTTCATTTGGATACGATAAAACAATCAAATTTTTGAAAGAAAAATAAATAAACTAGTTATATTATCTCTTGTCCTTTTAATAAGATATAAACAAGAGTATTTTGTTTTTGAAGAAAGGTAAAAGGTATATTTATTTATTTATTTCTCATGTAAGTTGTGTTATTTGTAAGCCAATTAATAAGTCATATGTATTTGAGAAAAATTATACATTAAATTATAAATGGTATCATTAAATATAATTGATAACGTTTAATTTTGAATATTCTTAATTGAAATTGAAATATATTATTTAATAAAATCAATTGATTTAACTGTTTTATATCAATTAATTAAGTATTTGTTTTCTATAAAAAAAATTAAGGCAATGATATAAAAGGTAAATTATTTATTTTGGGACATGCTTATTGACTTTTTAAATAAAAGATAATAATCAATTTATGATAAAAATAAAATATAGTAAGTAAATTTTGAAGTAACTAGTTGTAGATAATTGTATAATTTTGTACTAACAAAAAAAATGGGATATGAACATGTTTTAACACAATAAAAGGGGCATAGCATTTTCCCCTCCTCTTTTGGCTGGTACCTGAAATTTCATGCCTATTTGTTTTATTTCCTTGTCAGAAATGTATGGAGAAATATAGTGCCACAAACACAAATGCATGAGTGAATTATGTTACAGAAAACATGTGGTTGTACTGTATTGTCGGTACACTGTATCATAAAATCCGTGCTTATCCATACACATCAACATATGAACATATGCAGCTATATACACCTTCCTCTCTTTTTTTTGGGGGGGTACAAAAACACCTTTAAAAAAAAAATCCGAGGAATCAAAGATAGATAGAAACGGATTTACAACAAGTTATAATCCTATTCAATCAAGTGAACTAGAATTAAAAGAAATCCACAAAACATACAACATTTTCACTTAAAACATGATGCTACTTTGCTATCCAGTCAAAATGAAATTCATAGAATACTCCGTAATTTGCAGGCAGAAATTAATTTCTCTTTAACATCAATTCTTTCAGAATCAGTATTACCAAAGTTCAACTCCACTGACTTCTGTCACTCTCGTAAATTCTAGATTTTAGCTACTAAAAAGAATGAAGTTTTTCATGTTTTAGTATCATATCTTAGATCGAAGATTACTGCTATATGTGATGAACATTGGTGACACTAGCATTACAGTGCGCGTTAATCTTTTTGCATCATTTGGTAGCGCTGACACCAAGCAACAATTTCACCAAAACAGTATTTCATTGCAAAATTTTACATTACTCTTTACAATTTGTCTTGCCGCCCTAATACCAAGCAAACGAGTATGTTCTTTGCTTTGATTATTGAAATGAGGTACTAACCATACCGTAAGTACACCACCCAAGTGCTGATCAAGCCAATCATCCACAATCTTGTGCTTCCAAGATCAAGCAAAGGTTCATTTGGTTTGAAACCAAGATTGATTGCTATCACATCCCCAATAGGCAATAGCCATGGCAACAGACATCCAACTGAGCAGGTATAATGGATGTTCCAATGTGTGGCCTTGCAACGCTTACTGCTCTTCAAACTCACGTGATCATGTTTTCGGAGGTAGTACTCAAGCAAATCTTAGCACTGCCACTGCTAGCAATGTGGCGGCTCTGAAGTAAACTTCTCTTAGGCTCTTGTCGACCTTCTGAATCATTTCCTCATCTTTCAGTCCAAGCTTTCCTGCATTCTTGTTCATGCTGACAATTGTATCCCTTAGCTTATTAACTGCCCAAGAAAGCCAAACCAGCCCAAACCCAAACCCAGTGTTGAGGAGCTTATAAGCACAAAAGGGAACCCCCCCTTCCACAAGCTAGCTTACAGATCACAGATAGCAGGACAGCAAGGCCAGTACCGGCAATGCTGGCAGAAAATTGTGTGAGGAGCTCAGGAAGCTCGGGGCCAGATTTCTTCAGTGAGAGAATTGCTGTTTTCCGGTGTCGCCTCTTGTCAACCATTAGGGACAGAAGGCTCTCACATGCATGTAAGTAGTTCTTCTTGAAGAGATCCCTCTCTCTGGCTACTTTCTTGTTCTTCTTTTGTGATGGCTTGACTTTCACTTTCTCAGGACTGTTAAGCAAAAGAAAAGCAGCAACAACACAATATGTTTATTAAGCAAGAAATTAATATGGTCATTGTATGCTTAGTAGATGAGACTATCCACAACCAGAGAGAGAGAAACGGTCAGCATAAATGAAAGCAATAATGCAGCCCAACTATAAAACATAACTCTTCTGTCATGATGTTGAAAAAATATATATATTTAATATTGCATTAAAAGAAATTTTACAAGAAGATAATTCTCCCTCATCAGACGCCTATTAAAAAAATCAGTTAGTAGATGGATTATCCACATAGGCCATAGCATGGGAGAAACAAAATGCATAGCACAGATGAAAAGCCCTCAGACCAAAGTTGCATTTGTTTTATAGAGAGCAGAATGATTATGAACTATTATTTGCATAAAAATAAGTAACCTCCTAGACAAGCATAGCATACCCCAAAGTCGGGAATTAGGCCAGTTTTCAGGGAGAGCATATTTTGAATACCTCTTTAAAGGAACAGTCAATGTAGAATGAATATCCAATGTGGAGGAAAGATTTCTAACTTCTACTTCATTGATACTGATCCTGTCCATAGAGATTTTCAGCAAAAGACAGTTGCTTGATGTATAACAAACAAAAATAGATTGTTATGTATGTGGATTTAAAAGTTTATTACTGAAGTATATAATAGCAACATCAAAGTTAATTGAAAAAAACAGTTGAAACAAGGAATCACTATGCACAAACTAGTAAATCAACTGATTTAACTAGTGTAACTTATAATTTTTTTGTATTTATCGCAGAATTAGAAGACAATTCCGTATGTGCATTTGGAAGAGCTTATTTTAGAGGAATAATTCTTTTTTTCTCTTATTAGTTTCCTAAGAGAGCATTTGAAATAAAAAGGACTATTTCTCAAAATTAATAGATGTTACATGTGCCTTTATGAAATTAGTATAAAAAAACCCATTTATTTAAAAATATACACTCACACACGTGGAGGGAACAAGTGAAAACGGAAGTTTGTTTTCCCATTGACCACATTTTAAGCTATCTTAAAGAAATTATCCCAAACTAAAAGCAGTCCCTCCAATACAAGTGTAACAAGAGGTAAGTAATTCTTTAGAGTGACAGAAATATGTACGTAATTTTTATTTGATCATATGGTATACTTCACTTGAGTGCTTTTGTTTTTTGTTTTCCAATCAAATTCAAATTTCACCTTGGTAACCAATGTCAACCACTATTACATGGAGTACCAGCTTCAAACTCCAATTTTAATTAGAGAACAATATCATAAGTACCTAATGAACTACACATAAGTTTAGTTCATAAATTAACTATGCCAGGTACACAAGGTAACCAATTATCAATTTTGCACATTTATGGATACAATTCTTCAACTAGTTGTCATGAGTGCAAAATAACAGAGTTGGCAATGTTAAAGCTAAATCATGCAGATCACAAAGACTCCAGTATCTGCCAATGCATTAGAGAAGAAACACACTTGAAAACATATATTTTCAAAGCTTTTAAATTTGACATTGAAAATCTAATTAAATCTAACTTAATCCATAGATCAACAGTCTTTACACACACAAAAATGTTGATTAAATTTGTTCTACTCTGAAAATGTAATTCTAAGTGACCCTCTGAAACAGTCCACAAATTCATGTGATCAATTGACTCTTAAACAGATCCATAAATTTATACCTGCTGAAGTGCGGAACAACCATAGATTGTTTTTCACCCTTACGTAAAAAGTATGAGTCAGCAACTACAGCAAGAAGATCTTTCATCTCAATGGCAGTGCCCTTAAAAGTGACTTGACCATCTGGATGAACTGTAATCTTTGAACTCATGGGCAAATCTTGAAAAATATCAAGCAAAAGCTTCGGGATGAAGAATTTTCTTTTTGGGATAAGAGGTGCCAATGGTTTTTGAGGTTCATCAATGCCTAACAATTGCAAATCCATCAAGTCAGACAACAAAGATTTATGTACTCCACCTATCCCAGCTTCAGCACTCTCAGACATGATACACTGCAAAATTTTATCATGCTCACTGCATTGTTCAACGATGCCAAAGCCAAAATCTACTGGGCTTGGATAGGTTTCTGCCACAAAAAATAAGTGAAATTACTTAGTAAGACACAGCAGAGAACACAAATTTTTAATAGCATTGAGTCATTAAACATTCATCAGAGAAATAAATAAAGGCTCAATAATCAAATCTACCATCTGCTCGCCAATTACTTACATCATTCTAGAAACTAGCAATGCATCATATCTGAGAAATAAAACCAACCTTCACAGATTAGGCATTACCATAGTCTTTTTGGTCATTGGATTTAACATTTCACCACTAAATTTACATGTGAAAAATGGTCAATGGATTTAACATTTGACCACTACATCAACATGTGAAATAAAGAGGCATATTCAATACAAAAGAGACACACACAAACGGTCCATAACAGTATAAGTTGAGAGAAATGACACATAATGAAGAAATTATTGTAATCGGGTTCATATTCAATGATCCATGTGGATGGGTTCCAATCCCTCCCTTGACTTGTAGCCTTGCTTGGCAGCCATCTCTTTCCAAGGAGATACATTGTCACTTAGAGACTAGTTGAATAGCATCCTTTTTAGGTACGGCAAAAGAAGTCCTTGGAGGTAAATTCTCTGCTTGCCACTCTTAGATATCAAGTATGTCACTGGGAACTTGATTTCCATTCTTGGAATACCTTGTCCTTACTCCCATAGCACTAAGAAAATAACACATTAATACTGTTCAACCTACAGCAAACTATAGGTTTACATCCACCGATATAACATAGTGAAAATTCACTATGATCAATGAAAATTACTAGGAGTAATCTCTCAACTCTCAAACCTCACCCAATACACCCAAATCCTCATAGTTTCCAAGATTTAGTACAATCTATGATCTAATCTAACTACTGATTACAACATATGTGCTGGTCCATACTGCATGGAGTGCCTCGAAAATTCCTTGTCTGATTGCACCGCATCATTGGTTCAAGTGTATGCCCAAGACAGCCATACTTATATACAAGCCTTTTATAACAAAACTGAAAGTGTATCTGCATGATTATTAGTTATTACATCACTAGCAAATAAAATTTAAGTGATGTAGCTACAAGCTATACAAATTGGAATCGAGCAACCAATCATGTAACATTGAAGAAAGAGTTAATCAAATGGTTGGATCAAATACAACTCAGTGAGCTTCCTGCACACCTTGGACATCAATAAGCATAGGCCTTTGAGTCTTCACGTTGACAATCTGATTAGAATTGAACCACTCTTTTCGGGACTTGCTTGACTCCTCAAATGGATTTAGTGGGGATCCATATCTCATAATTCCGGGTTTCAGTACAGATGAAGGCAATAATGGTTGACAACCCTGTCTCAAACAAAAATTCAAGGAAAAAAACAAAGTAAGGTAATTATAAAATGATGCATTACTCAGAAAATCATAATCAATTAAGCATGCTAAAGTATTTTGATTCTAGAATTTCAATACAAACATCAATTGTGAAAGAAAAGATAATCAACTCCAAATTCCAGTTGTTGAAATATGGATAATCAACATCAATAGCACCTTTAACCCAAACTAATTGGGGTCGGTAGTAGATGAATCCAATAATAGATACGAGGAGGTTGAAAAAAAAAAGATAAAAGCAAAGAAGGGGGAAGGGAGGGGGGAGATGAAGAAGAAAATGACTAAAAAGTGACCATCTAAAACATAGGAATAACAATGGACCTAACCCTCCACAAAGCTTATATTTTTTCTCCATTCGTCCTAAGACACACCATCCATCAATCTATATCCCAATTCATTAGTTATTGAAATATGGATAATACATAAAAACAAAAAATTATTCCCAATGGGGTAGAAGGGCAGTATCCCAATACTACCAGGTAGGGCATCAATGACATATTAAGATTACTGTATAGGCCCCAAACAGTTCTAATCAATTATTCAATTAGTCCGCCAAGGGATGTCGCTCGGGATTCAAATACACACCCATGAAGAAAGTGAGAGTTAGTACCAAATCCTTAACAACCTGTGCCAATCCATGTTGGCATTAAAACAACCCATTGACACCACAAACAAGTTGCTACCACCAAATAAAAAATAAAAAACAGTTTTTTACCTTGGTAATGGTGCAGCCAACCATGGCCAGCTCTTGCTGCAAAGTTAGCCCCGGAGGGCATCCATGAGAAGCCATCAAACACAGTTTCTGCATCATTTTTATTTTTGTGTGTTGAGAAGAAACGAGGTTTTGGAAACCAAAAACTCCTCTCCTTTCGTGGCTCTGCTACAACCCCATCGACTTATCCCTACCTGGTCCTCAAATCCGAAAGATTTTCCGCGATCTTGAATCTTTGAGTCAATGAGTGGTGCCAGAAATTTTAAAATATAAAAATAAAAAGTGATTTTATGTGATCCATTTGTTTAACCCCACAAACTTCCGAAACTGTAGGGATCAACGGCACGGCGGGATGAGAAAATCCAGGTTGTCTTCTTCGCCTCGGACTTGGACATGTTGGGTTCTGACTCATCTCAATCGTTCATTATTTTTCGCTTATATATCTGGACCGTTAACATCATGCAAATGATTGAGTTGTGGATTCAAGGATCCACGTGTCATGATTTTACATGCCTACCAGCTCCACACGGCGCACGTCCACCACTTGTTTCCTGAAAAATTCTCCTGGATGGACCCCGTTCTTATACGCTTCCTCTTCTTTTTTGCAAGTTGATATTAATTAATTGAGAGAATTAATTTAATTTAATTTTATGTAAAAACTTTCATACTATTAGTCGTTTTATAATATTAAATATTTTAAAAACAAAAGTATTGATGTAAGTAAAAAAAAATTGTTGGTAAGAATTAAAGATAAGTAGTGTTACAAAAATTATAATAATTTACACATTCTATTCATGTTTAAAGTAATTATAGTATATTAATAGAATATAGGTTAGTTGTCGACCTTAGTTGATATAAGTGGTTAAGGATTTAGATCGAACCTTCATCTTATTCTTCTTTATGGATGTGGGTTTAAATTCTCTTGTCGTCACTTTCTTTGCTTGATGGACAATTCTCTTTAAGAAGGTTTTCTAACACCTAGAAACTAGTTGAATAGATATAAGGGTTCATCTTTATACACCATTCAAATATCTAATACACCCAGCGTGCACAGTACTTTTCCGAAAATGCCCTCGCATTATTAAAGGTTTTTACACATACGGATTCACAATTCGTAATAACCTTACGGATTGGACAATCCGTATGGACCTTCACGTTATTTACGTGACGCTCCAACCAACTGAGCTAATAGGTCAATTATGCTAAAAAACAATTAACGTTGATACATATAACATTAAATTGTTTAATGTATATTTAATACACATATAAGTTTTTATAATAAATTTTGTAACAATTAATTTTAATTTAATAATTAAAGTATTTTTTATATATAAAAATCATAGATTTAAATAAAAATTATAATTTTAATTAAAAATTTATGAATTTATTAAAATATATATTACATGTAAATACAAATATAATTTTTAAATAACATCACACAATATCATATATAAAAAAATTATAACTTTTATATTTGTAAAAATTTGCGGGTCTAATAAAAATTATATTTTATTTACAGGTTAAATTAAAAATTATATTTGTATTTACAGATCTAATAGGTTTTAATAAACTCATAAAATTTTATTTAAAACTATAATTTTTATTTAAATCTATGATTTTTATATATAAAAAAATACTTTAATTATTAAATTAAAATTAATTGTTACAAAATTTATTATATAAACTTATATGTGTATTAAATATACATTAAATAATTTAATGTTATATGTATCAATGTTAATTATTTTTTAGCATAATTGACCTATTAGCTCAGTTGGTTGGAGCGTCACGTTAATAACGTGAAGGTCTTGGGTTCGATACCTATCTGCGTCATTATTTTAAAGTATTTAGAAAAACATATTTTAACTTAAAAAAAAAACTTACGGATTGCCCAATCCGTAAGGTCCATACGGATTGTCCAATCTGTAAGGTTATTACGAATTGCGAATCCGTATGTGTAAAAGCCTTTAATAACGCGAGGGCATTTTCGGAAAAGTACTGTGCACGCTGGGTGTATTAGATATTTGAATGGTGTATAAAGATGAACCCTAGATATAATTGGGTGGATTTAGATGTGGTTTGAGCATGTGTAGCAGTCCTTTTGGTGAGCCTTAGCTAGCGGTCTAGTGTGTCGTTGTCTAATTGGCAGTTAAGGGTTGTTACGGGTCAAATTGGATTAAATTTGTGATTTTTTTATATCCAATTTGATCAATTTTAATTGGATCTAATTTTGCCTAATTTAAGGCTACAATCTAATCTAAATCAATCCAATTATAATCAAAATATCAAATTTATTATTAAAATAATAAAAAATAAAAAAGTGATTATATTTGTACATAATTTAATACATTTTAACTATTAGTTTAATATGAAACCTGATTTATTTCAATTTAAAATTAAATCATATATTGTATTTCCTCTGTCCAAAAATAAATGTTTTATTTATAAAAAAACTCTCAAAATGAGTTTCATATTAGTTTTTTAATTATTTTTTTACTAATATCCCTAATAAGTGTGTGACTTTGGTTTTTCATTATAATATTAATAATAAAGTTAATTTAGTAAAATTATCACTTCCCTTTATTTAGTTGTTAGTTTTTTGTCATTATAAAAATAATCTGGAATGATACTTATTATTAATTATATAGTTAATAATTTGTGGCAAAAAAAAATCGTAAAAGAGACTAAAAAGAGTATTTTTCAAAAATTATTAACTAAAAAAACAAATTTAAATTTGAAAGATGAAAAGCAAAAGTGATATAAATTTAAGAGAGAAAAAAACATATTTAAACATTGTTGAATAACTTGGCCTTAACCTATGATCTTCATCGCTCTCATCCTCTCGTTACCATTACTTTGGCCTTAACCTATTATTGCACTCTTTAAGAAGGTTACCTTGGCCTTAACCTATTATTGAGCTCTTTAAGAAGGTTGATCCAGTAGATACTTAATCGAATTTATTTGTTATTGGATTTGGAATGTTATGTTCCTTGATATTGTTCTTTCAACCTTTGATTGTCACCTCATTAATTTTTCCGCCAAAACTCAAGATATTTAAACAAAATTCATATTTCCCAAATTGGCAAATCCCATATTGACCTGGTTGTTGAAATTTTCAGCAAGTACCATCACTGACGCTGTGTTGCGAGTTACGACCTACTCCACTTGAGGATGATTCTCACTGTCGAAACATATCTATGACTGTGATTACCATTAGTCTATGCGTCGCCCCTTACTCCACCACTTGAGGTTGATTCGTGCCATCAAAATATATTTGTGATTACCACTGACGCTATGTGCTGCCGCCTACTCCACCACTTGAGGTTGATTTCCGCCATGGAAACATATATGCAATTTCTCCACCAATGATAATTATTTTCAATTATATACGATAATACTACCTCTCTATATTGCTATATACTCAATGATTGGAAAAAAAAAAAAAAAAGCATTGCTATATGTTACGAAAAAATCCTACACGAATTGCATGAACCTAACCAAGGATGGATAACATTTTTTTCAACTTTTATTGATTAAAAAATGTAAAAATATACGTAAGGTGAGATTTGTAGAAATTATATTTTGTGCATATTTTATGAAATTTCATTCATAACCATTATGAGTGTTTTCTTGTTCTGACTTTCTCACTTCAGTAGTACAACTAAGATAACGATGAATTCTTTGACTCAATAGGAATGAAACAAAAGAAATTTTGAGAATTTAAGCGAAAGTCACAATGAAATGAGTGATTTTTAATTAATGAATAGCATCAAGTGAGAGTGTAACGACTCGTCTCGTCGCTACTGTATTATACTCTTAATCTTATTTTTAATCATGATTGTCTAATTAAAAATCTGTTTAAGTTTGATTATAAACATAGTAGTAAATTTTTCGTATAAGTATAATTAATATCACAAATCAAAAGTCGAATATACAAAGATGCAATACAACGTAATACCTATATATTAATAATCATAAATTTATGATGATTACAATTAACCAAGTTTGAATTGTACAAAATTCTCAAAAGAAACAATAATTTTAAAGACGGGGTGTAGCCATTAGAACAAGGGATGTAACTAGCAAAAATACACTCTTGCCCGAGATCTAATCCATCTACATCCCGGCTACTCTGGCGGCTCCAATCAACTTAGGCATCTTCACAGTCATCATAGGTACCAAACCATAAGGTACAACAAAGCAAATGTGAGTCCATTATGTAAAATAATAATTAATAAATATCATCAATTATAAAAAGACAACCTGGTCATTGCAATATCATAACTATATTCAAGCATTTCATTCACACAATCAATCATGGACAACCCGTCCAAAATACTTCACAAATTCATCTTATAATGACTAGTCATGATGCATGTTCCTGACTTATCTCTCAGTCAATGCAATGTGGTACCATCCCAGACAATAGGCCAAACCCATGGTACAAATGATTCCTGCAGCACGTCGAGGTCATTCTATTGTGCACGGGTCTCACCCCCCCATGGTGATCAGCCAAAATGGGTGTCAGAAGGTTATCCCAACAATAATGGCCCCCTAGTACTTCTCGTACTCTATAGTCAATCATCATATTTCCGCCATGCATGAAGTATGTCTCTCATGGGCACCACTGTATGGACCAACGCAGGAGCAATCCTTTCATGGCTGGTGTCACCATACACCTCCCATGTACATACGCATTACCCCAAACGAGGGTTCACTGATGCACTATCCGGCATCTCACGTCAATACATAAAATATCAACACGGCACCATCAATGTATGACTCAAGCCCGAGCTCAACTCAACCCGGGTAGGATAATGTCATATACCCCCTATGGTATCAATGCATTTAATAAATCAAGCCAATACAATGGCCAATCTCAACGTAATCACTTACATCATACACAAGTAAAAAGGTGTGAAGTTTTAGGTGTCCGAGTTGTTATTCAACTATAACCACTTTGAAGAAAGAATCTGAACAAGGTCGGACGAAGGCGGATAAGGTTTGGACAAAGGAGAATAAAGAGAGACAAGAACGGTCAAGGTCGGAAGAGGTTGGACAATGTTTGGTTAAAGGCGATCAAGGGGATCCTTGGGTTTCTATAAAATACCAAGGACGGGTTCATCACTTATGCAATCGATTACATAAGCGCTGTAATCGATTAATTTGATAGCGCTTGCAAGACTTGGTTGTGTTTTAACACCAACATATACAAGGTTTTAAGGGAACTCGGTAGCTTTTTTCCCAAGAACATACGAGTTCTACCGAGTAGGAAACCTGGTAGTTCTCTTCCCAAGAACATACGAGCTCTACTGAGTAAGTAATCCGGTAGCTCTTAGGGAAGGGAAAAAATGGGCTTTTAGAAAGATGACACGTGTATAGAACCCGATTGTTCTAAAAGAAAGATACAAACTCATCTGAGTAAAAGACCCGGTGGCTCTCATCCCGAGTCAGGGAACCCGATAGCTCTATTCCCGAGAAGACACGAGCTCATCCGAGTAGAGAAACCTGATAGCTCTCTCTCAAGTTGTAACGACCTAAAATTATTTTATATATTATATTTTTATTAAGGGTAAATTCTTTAGAATTGTTAAATAATCTAATGTGTGAATTTTATTATAAAATTTCTTAAACATTTTGAGGTAAAAAAAAACTTGATATATATATATATATATCATATTTCATTACATTTTCCTTCTCTATTACATCATAAACATCATATTTTTTTCAAATACTATTATTTATTTACAAAAATCCACAACCCATATCTCTTTTCAAACATTTTCTCCAGTGTTATCATCTTCACTAATCACAATTATGGGATCTGTGGTCAGGTTCGGATACACTGGAGCAAATTGTAAAAAGGGGTCGTGTGGATTAAACTTCTCACTAAAGACAGAGATCGGAAAGTGAACTCCAAAATAGAGGTGTGCACGCAGGACGGGTTGCATCAAGGAACAAGATGATTGATGCCATCTAAAATGAAACATGGAAAATATTTCATCACATCAATAATCCATAACTAAATAAACGTATATTTTCTTGGAAAATATTTCCATCATATCATCTGTATCAACAATATGGTTGTCTGTTGTAATAAACTTGTGTTGAATGTTTTAATTGATTATTTCGCCTCTATAATTAATTACATAAGGATGGATATTGATAAGGATGAAGTGAGACCAAATATCTGGGATGAGTTTATCTAGAAAGGGTGTATACACTTTGGATGGTTAAACTTATGTAGCTGTGTCCGGGTTGGCCGGGATGTATATAACCTGGATGGCTATAGCAAGGATGGGTATGTCTGAGTTGGCTGGGATGCATATAACCTGGATGGCTATAGCAATGATGGGTATGTTCGGGTTGGCTGGGATGCATATAACCTGGATAGCTATAGCAAGGATGGGTATGTTCGGGTTGACCGGGATGTATATAACCTGGATAGCTATAGCAAGGATGTGTATGTCCGGGTTGACCGGGATGTACATAACCTGGATGGCTATAGCAAGGATGGGTATGTCCGGGTTGACCGAGATGTACATAACCTGGATGGCTATAGCAAGAATGGGTATGTCTGGGTTGGCCAAGATGCATATAACTTAGATAGCTATAGCAAGGATGGGTATGTCCGAGTTGCCCGAGATGTATATAACCTAGATGGCTGTAGTAAGGATGGGTATGTCTGGGGTTGACCAAGATGCATATAAAGAAATAATCACCTACCATCTTACTACTTCAACTTCAAATGTAATCTTTACGTTTTTGAACCATTGATCTTCATACCATTCAACCTTTCCTTCCAAACTTTAATATTAAAGGTTCCTATAGATTATTAAATTACTTCTAAAAATCATCAAGTGTAACTTCCCTGTCATTAATAATTTAACTTATAAATCTTCACCTCTCCTGGGTTTAAAATCACCGTATCCTTATCATAAAATAACCTTTAAAATATAGATTTTCCAGCTTAATTAAAAATTGAGTATGGCCAACTAAGCACATAAATTAATCTTAAACAAATTCTAAATTAGAGATTGAAGCTTAGCCTACCTCCAATAAGTCAGATGAACTAAGTAGGAAGTGGATTAAAAAGTTTTTATGTGAAGTATATAAGGCGAGTAAAGCTATGGTTTAGGGAGCCAAATGTGGTGAAAAATAAAGAACTTAATGTAAAGAGTGAAGGCTGAGAATTTCGTGCAGAAATTTCTAAATGCAAAGCTATTTATACTAGTTTATTTAGTTGGGTTTAAATGAGGTAATTGAGTTATAATCGAGTTAGGATTTAGTTTGGTTACAAAGTAACTAACCTTGAAGATATTTATCCTAAGTTAATCATAACAAATATTCATTCATTTATGGCTTAAGGTACGTGGAAGTTTACTGAAGATATGAACTTCAGTTTCATATATCCATATGTCTGTACTATATAAAGCAAGATTCCTTTCATTTAATACCTTTGAAAAATTATCTCTTAGTCCTACGTAAATTTTCTGCCATGTGTATTTCATATCTCCTAAAAAGTTCACGTATGACTTGTGCTTGGCTGAAGATATTGACATCATTAAGTAAATATATCTGTTGCACTAATTGTTTAATTTTTTTAAGAAAGATTCCATACATTAATGACTTAGTACAATTGACCAATTTTGATTGGTTATACAACATTTGACTGAGCTTATTTTTCCTAAGCTTTTACGTGTATTTCTTTTAGATTTAAATAAGTTTTTATATTTTTGTAACAAATTATTACCATATCTTCATAATTTAATTATGAATATAACTTAAAATATAATTTTGAGGATGTTACACAAGTGACTTGAGCTTAATAACTTCAAGGTACCCTCCTGAGTAAGGGACCCGGTATATCTAGGGAAAAAGGAAGCGAGCCTTAGCAGCTCTTGAGGAAACAACCCCGGGTTAGTAACCCGGTATACAAATGTCCGTCAACAAGGACTAGGTTACGTTCTGCATGCATACATGCACGCTACGTAAATCATTCAACCCGGCATACCCATCCCGGTAGCCGACATCACAACACAAGGGATTGACACGTATATTTAACTCGGCCTACCCATCTCGGTAGCCGACATCCCAAATACAAGGGATTAATACACATACTTAACTCGGCCTACCTATTCTGGTAGTCAAAATCTCAAACACAAGGGATTGATATACATACCTAACTTGGCCTACCCGTAGCCGAGGTCACAACATAACAATATTTTAATATATATCACATACTCAACCCGACTTACCCAATCCGGTAGTCGTCTTTTTCACAGACACACCACTTAAAAACATCATCATCAATACATTTCATTCAAAATATCAAACAAGAGATACACACTTTATCTTAACCATGATATCTAAAATCATTATTAACACAATAAACTCCCCTTACCTCAATAGTGATTATTTTCTTTCGATCTAACGTGTGCTTTGTTCGAACACTTGTTCTCACAGTGACCAGGAATGAAAGATTAAGCTCCGTTCACAAATTCTTTTTAACGGAGAGGATTTTTCGCCGCTACTACGGTGGTTCTTAAGAGTTTAAGTGGTACAGAAGGTGGAAGAAGAGAGATTTCTGGTGCAAAGAGTTTAGAGAGAGAAAAGAAGAGAGACACGCACAACGTGAAAATGAATCGTGTTTTCGCTTCATGCACTGCTATTTATAGACAGAGATACTAAGGCAAGTTGCCAACAAGCGTGAACAGACAGCTATCACAGCCACCATAGTTGTCAATCTTGCGTGACCGGACAGCTACCATAGCCACCATCGTTATTACTATACGTGTACGAACAACTATCTTAGCCACAAAATTTGACTTATATCCCTTACACATAAATTCCCATGTAAAACACTTTAACAAATTGTAAAAATTATCTTTTAAGCACAAATACCAATGCACAGCCTTTTGCAAGAATTATAATAAACAATTTTAAGCAGCGTAAAATATCTATCAGCTTGTAAATTTTCAGGGTGTTACAGAGAGTGCAGTGATGTATGCAACTTAGACACCCTAACAGACTTATAGACTTGAACCTTATTTTTACATGATCTGATCAATTCGATCAGACACTAGTTATCTATTTTCATTGTTAAACTCTTTTGATAACATGAAAAAACCAAGAACTCTACCCTTCCTCTCTATCTATCCAAGGGATAGTACAACATAAGCCTTTGGTGTCCCTTCCAAAATCGGGAATTAGGGCCTTAGAGCATCTTTAGTTGTATATCTCAAATTGAGATCTTAGATTACTTTTTAGTGGACCCCATAGTTGCACATAGGATTGAAGATCTCTCAAAATCTCTCTCATTTTTTTCTTTAATGGTAAATTTCATTTTGAGATATTAGGGAGAAAGAAAGAAGAAAAAATGCATTTTGTTTTAAACAATGTGTATATCTTGATGGTTCTTCTACAAGAACTCATTTTCCATGTTGGAGATCTCTTCACCTCCTTTATTGAGAGATCCAGTGAATATCGAATATTAAACTCAAGATCTAACACTATCTTATTATAATTATTGTGTAAGAGAAAAAAATTATTCCAAAATAATTATCATTTTAATTTTTTAGTGTAATATTAATTACTTTTATTTTATTTATATTCCTTATAATATTAATGATAGACAATAAAATTTGTAAATGAATTAATAATAATATAAAATTAATTTTTTAAAATTACTATTCTATTTCATTTATTTATTATCTTTTTTTATCTGTGTAAAACAATCTAAAATAATTATCACTTCTAGTCTTCTATATATAAGAAACAAAAATCAACAATTTTTTTGTTCTAATTATAAAAACCCACAACCACTATACTTTATTGTTAATTTTTTTAATGTCTAATCAATTATGAGATATTAATGATTATTCCTTTTTCTTCATAAAAATTGATATATTTATTGAACTATCAACAAAATAAAATATATCTATTAGTTAAAAGTTATATTTTAAAAAATAATCATATCTTAAATCATTTATTGTCATAAATAACGTTGAAATAAATTGAAATTTATGATAAAATAATTAATCTAATTATTTTTATTGGTCATGAATTATGTAATTATTTTTTATATATAAATCAGAGATAATATTATTTTGGAACAGAGGAGTATTTCTTAAAAAATAAGTAATGTTATTTAATTCAATCACTATTTAAACTATTTGATTTTATGAGAATTTTTTAAATAAAATTTAAATTTGTAATATTGTTAATTAAAATTAATATATAAAAAATCCTTTAACCAATTTGTTAGAGAACCGTTAAAAAAAATCTAGAGCAGCGTGCTTTTCCACTTGAGGGGAAATTGAGGCGCCGCCATACCTGACTAAATTTTACTGTGTCACTCACGCTGTCGTCGTTACTTCGTTAGCTTCCGAGATTTTGCGTACCGTTGGTGCACACTGCACACGTGTCTCGGAAGCAAAGCGAGTCGGCTAAGGCGTCGCTGAAAACCACGCGCAAGGCGCGTCACCGCACCACTTTCCCATTTCAATTGTCGGAAGTTAAACACATAAATAAAAGTCATCATCGTCTCGTCGTCACCATCCATTTAATTTCTCTTTCTCTTCCGTTTCTCTCTCTCTCTCTCTCTCTCTCTCTGTCACAGATTCCAAACCCTAAGAAATTTCCCCTTCCGACGAAACCCTAGATTTCCTCTCACAAATCTCTCTCAGCTTCTCCATTCGGGGGATTCGCCATCCAGATCGCAGATCCTGTTCAATTTTTTTTCCGCATCCCCCGATCGGATTTAGATTCTGAAGAAAGTTCAATTCCGCACAAATTCGAGCCAATTGCTGCTGTCGAGGTTCGCGTTGCGCATGGGTAAGATTCTGAGAGAAACCGCGAGGCCGTTCTCGAATTGTTCGTCGTCGTCGGCGTCTCCGTCGTTGGCGCCTCCGGCAACGACGTCGTCGACGTCGTTGACGGACACGGTGAGGGGGTCGCACCGGTTCAAGATCACAGGGTATTCGTTGTCGAAGGGGATTGGGATTGGGAAGTACATAGCTTCTGATATATTCTCGGTGGGAGGGTACGATTGGGCGATCTATTTTTACCCCGACGGGAAGAGCGTGGAGGACAATGCTACGTACGTTTCGCTCTTCATCGCGCTCGCTAGCGAAGGAACCGATGTTAGGGCGCTTTTTGAGTTGACGCTTTTGGATCAGAGTGGGAAGGAGAGACACAAGGTGCATAGCCATTTTGAGAGGACCCTCGAGAGTGGACCCTACACGTTAAAATACCGTGGTAGCATGTGGTGAGCGAATTGGACATGCTGCTTGTTTCTTTATATAATTTTTATTTAGCTTTCCTTGATTTGAATTTTGTTTTTGATTTACCTGGCTTGGTTATGATTGTAATATTTTGCTGGGTATTGGGCTTGTCTGAGGGAAATTGGAGAGTGGCTGATGGGAATTTACTTAGATGTGTGTTTTCGATGTTGTTGGACAAAAGAGGGTAATGGAAGGATTAAATGCATGATATTTTTTTTAAGGGAAGGGGGTTGAGTTTTTGTTGTTTTGGCAGTGGGAGGGTTCATGTTGTTCAATAAGTATGTTTTCAAAGATTTTACGTCTTGCTAGCTAAACTGAAGCTTAGTTATTAATTCTTCAGATTACTTGTGGGTGGGGGTTGGTTTAGACTCCTCCCCTTAAACGACATAAAGTGAATCTTGCCTATCAAATCAGAGCATGAGGTGATAAGAGCTAATCTTGACTACACAACCATACATGGATGGTAAAAAACTCAAACCTAATCTCTATCATTTGTGTAAAGATTAGATTGGTCAATATTAGCTCATTTCACTCTCTCAATATGCTCCGGGAGTATATGTGTATACACATTCAAATTAACTGATGTATTTTTGAATATACACTGATGCTAATGTATGATTTTGGTTTGGCCTAATACTCCTTGATAAGTACATGGAGATTTTGTGGTAAGAAAGCTGAACAGTTTGGTCAAGAGGCTAATTGTTAAAATTGGGTTTTTCAGGGGTTACAAGCGGTTTTTTAAGAGAACAGCACTAGAGACATCAGATTACCTTAAAGATGATTGCCTTAGTGTTAATTGTAGTGTTGGTGTTGTGAAGTCACACACAGAGGGCCCTAAAATATATAAAATCCCAATTCCGTCTTCTAACATGGGTCAGCAATTTGGGAAGCTACTAGAAAGTGGGAAAGGTAGTGATGTCAGTTTTGAAGTGAATGGAGAAATTTTTGCTGCTCATAAATTGGTTCTAGCAGCTCGCTCACCTGTTTTCAGGGCCCAATTTTTCGGTCCGATGAAAGATCAGAATACCCATTGTATAAAAGTTGAAGACATGGAGGCTCCAGTTTTCAAGGTTTGGATGAGTGCTCTTTGTGCTTTAATTTTTGGATTTATGCTTGTGATGCGGTTGGAATATGTTTTGGTTACCCTTTCTGTTCATGCCCTGATATTCACATTGTCCTTTATTATTTTTGACGATATTTTCCTTGCTTTTCCCCGTATTATCGTTGTTAAGCACAATGTTGCAACTGAGCTATATGTTGATGTGGAAAGTTATACCTCTTTTGTTTTGCCATCTTTTTTCTCGCCTCTTGTCTTCATTTATGCCGCAAATGATGCATACATTGGTGCTTTTTAAGATGGTATTCCATTGCACTGAGAAGTGAGATTTGACAGAAATCATATAACCTTCTTGAAAGAATACAGAGAAGTTGGAAAAAAGAACTGAGACTAGTTCTTTATAAATTGACTGCAGCTATGAGTTCCACTAAAACTGCTATATGCATTGAATCGAGCATTATAACAGTTAACAGTGAAGCTAGTTCTTTATAAGTTGACTGCAGCTATGAGCACCAGTAAAGCTGCCATGAGTTCTTTAAACCGTAAAGAACTATGACAGTTTACATGCAGCACTTATGTGTGATGAGATTGTGGTATTGTTTACCTTGATAAATAAGGCTTAACATTATACCAAAAGAATGTGCAACTTTGTCTGCTTTGTTATACCATCTTTCTCTATTTTGCAGGCATTGCTTCATGTTATATATTGGGACTCACTACCTGACATGCAAGAGCTTACTGGGTTGAGCTCAAAATGGGCTACTACCTTGATGGCTCAGCATCTGCTGGTAGCAGCTGATCAGTATGGCTTAGAGAGACTTAGGCTTATGTGTGAAACAAGTCTCTGTGAAGATGTTGCAATAAACACGGTTGCTACGACTCTGGCCTTGGCAGAACAGCACCATTGTTTCCAACTGAAAGCAGTCTGTCTGAAATTTGTTGCAAGGCCTGAAAATCTCAGAGGTGTGTTTCGTTATTTGAACTTTATTTTCATGAACGCGCATTAAAGAAAAGGTGCAATATTAGGGGGTAATTAGGACAGTGAAAGGTCTAACACTCTCTTTGGTAAAGAGGAATGGGTAAGAAATAGAGAGAATGTAGAGGAAATAGGCGAATAAATGGGGAATTTCTCTTTTTTGGTGGGGTAGATATGGGAGAAGGCTGAAATAATCTTTTTATTTCCTCACTGAATTGTGCGGTGTGTGGAAATGCAAGGGGTGGAGACCCATGCCGCACAAATTGTTTTTTTCCCCACTTGGCGGTTTGAATTTCTGACATTTGTTTTTCTGGCTGTTTGAAACTGCCACAAATTGAGCATTAACGGGCAGTCTTATTCTTCGTCACGGTTTAAAAAATTGTATAAAAAGGCATAAATGATTTTCACTTATCACGATAGACTATGAATAAAGAAACAATCTACAAAGAATTTTTTATTTTTTTTTCTATTTCTTTATTCCTTATTTCTCCTAAAACAAGCACCGCTAAATCCATTATGTTTCTCATCTATTTCTATCTTCCCTTGTTCTCAACTATTTTTTTCCTTATCAAACACATTCTTAAATTTAGTATGTAGTTATCATAGAATGTTAAATTCATTGCTAACACTTGGGAGTGTTTGTTTTTCGGTTTGGTTCATTTTGAATGCAATATTCTGCGGTCGAGTTGGCTTTTTTTAAAAAAATCCATTTTTATATGACTTTCAACATTGTTTTTAATGTGGCAACTAATAAGATATAGCAAAATTGAATAACCAATTGAGTCACGATAACCCTTGAAAATGAGATTTACATAACTAAAAGCAATGGAGTAATAGAAGACTATACATTGCTGCAAACCTCCTCTTATTAAAAATGGGGTATTATAGATAATTCATAGTCATGTATACTTTTGATGTCCTAAACTCATTGACTGAAGTATTTTGCTCCCTTTGTTTCTTCAGCTGTGATGCAAACTGATGGTTTTGAGTACTTGAAGGAAAGTTGCCCATCTGTTTTGTCTGAGCTTTTGGAGTATGTGGCTAGATTTACTGAGCATTCGGACTTCTTGTGCAAGCATAGGAATGAATTGATACTTGATGGCAGCGACGTAAATGGAAGGCGGGTGAAGCAAAGGCTATAGTGCAAAAGTGTAAACATTGACAAGTTCTGTGTACAACCCTCTGCTCCTTGTTGCATTTAAATATTTCTGAGTCACAGATAGAGGGAGATGATAAGCATTTATAGGATTAGTGGCAATTTCTAATTTTTTATTGCTTCATGTCTAGAAGATGTAAATTTAGTTTGTTTTTTATGCTGTTGCAGGTCTGTCTGGCGTAGGTTTGTGTTATAACTTTGCTCTTAAAACATTTGTCTTAAAAAAGAAAGTATTGACCTCTGCTATGTCTTCATTTTTTTTCACTACACTACATATTCCCCGTAAGAGGTGATTCCCCCAACAAAGCTGAGGTTTGGGTCGTGAAAGTGAAACACAGATGGCGACGTATCTTCTTGGATTGGTTTCTATATGAATATTATCTGGGAATACCCTTGTGATAAAATGGATGAAGGAACGAGTTCAATGAGAATTGTAGTTTTTCATAAAATTAAGGGATGTCATTGATAAACGATATACGAGTGATAAACTCAACATTCTATATGATCGATGTCATCAATTTAAAGAAAAAAATTACACCTTCAAAATATAGAGTGAATTCTTCCAATTACACCTTCAAAATAAAAATAGTTTTACTTGTTACTGAAATCGTTATAAAACTTGGTAAATTTCTTCATCGCCATACTGATTTGACATTAATTAGGAAAAAAGTTAAAATGAAAATATTCTAAGCAATAACTATACTATATCTTTCAGTAAAAAAAACTATATTATAACATAGGATTTTAAAAAAACACCTTTATCAAATTGACATGATAAAAGAAAATAGTGTCAATTAAAACATACGTGACAACACTTTTCATTTTGATCCATGTCTAAAAAATTCTTACAATTTTAATCTTGTTGACGAGAAACAATTGCATTTTTCGACGTTATACTGCAATTAAATTTGATTCACATACTTAATAATATTTACTTCATTTTGACGAAAAGTTCTACATTTTGAACACTATTCATGACAATTTTTTTTGTTCGTCTTTACATAAAAAAAACTTTTAACATTGTTATAGTTTCAAAACGATGTAGATTGATTAGTAAATGTTTTTATATCGGGACTAAATTATATAATTTTTTTCATATAAAGATAAAAACAAAACAAAAAATCTAGAACCAAAAAATTGATATAACTGTAAAAGTTATGAATCCGATTTTTCATTGGTGGTAGTAAATCATTATGTTATAAATTGGCAATATAGATAAGCGAGGCGAAGGCCCCTTTTTCTAGATTGTGTGTAATTGTATGCTTTAAACCCTTTCAAGCAAAACCCCGCTTTCGCGAGGCAACAGAGAGCAATAGCATACCTTCGTTCATCTTCAATTCACTTGACGCTCTCTTGGAGGTAGCTAGTAACTGACTTCTATAGCAATAGTTTAGTTACTCACTCTTCCACTTTCGTTTCAAAGGAAGAAGAATCCCAATTCTCTCTCGTTGGGAATGAACCTTCTCTCTCTAACCTTGCCACTTCCCCTTTTTTGTTCATCTCTTTCTGTAACGAGACTTCCCTCATTTCCCTCTTCATACAAGTGCACATCTGGCGCAGGTTAGCATTGCCACCACATATTTCATATCATGCTATTGCTCACTCCCTTATCAGCTCTCAAAATTGTGTTTTATTTGTCCTTTCTCGTGTTTGTGGCTTTTGCCCACAGTTTTAAGGAGATGTGTCAAAGAGGAAAAGGAAGAGGAGCAGCTTCTAGAAGGGATGCCAAAGGAGTACTATGACGATGTATGTATGCACCTTTATCTGGGTATTTCATTTTTTTATTGTGAATTTCTTACTATTTCTTATTCAATTTTACTTGCATGCCCCTGATTGATTAGATTTTTAAGGGAATAAATAAATAGATAAATGCTGTTGCTTCATTCCCTAATAGTAACAACATTGGCAGTGGCAGCATATGTTTAGGGAAAAATGGAAAAATATACCTTCACTTCTTTATTACCTGATGCGATTCTGATTTTCAATTTTGTTTTTTGTTGGTTAACACTATTTTGGTCCTGAAAATATAAATTGTTGTCACATTAATCCCTGAAACTAAAGAAATTTAAAATAAATAAGTCCTAGGAGATAAATTAAGTCCCTAAATGAAACGACTTATTGACATTTAGTCCTTGAACATATATTAATTTTATCACTTGAATCACACAACCTTTTAGGTTTTGGACTAAAGTGATTAGCAGATTGCACTTTTAGGGTCTTTTTTTGAATTTTCTTACTTTCAGTGACTAATGTGACAAAATTATATACTTTCACGGACCCAAATGATGTGTTACCCCTTTTTTTGTTTGATAACTATAATACAGAAATGATTATTGTACAGTTTTCTTCTCGGTTGATGAATATGGAACATAAAAAGTGTTGTGGTGTGGAATGAGTGTGTATCTTGGCTTGTATGTATGCTATCTTGTAAAACCAAAATTGTTGGAAGGTTTTGTTTGGGCAGTTTTTATTTGGACAGTTTTTATTAACCTTCTCTAGGATAGGAATGGCAAGCCCAACAACGTGAGAAGACCAAGGAGTTGCATCGGCTACGGATACAGGAAGAAGAGGAGGAGGAAAGAAAGATTGGAGAGTATCGTGAAATTGGCATGCGGTTGAAGGAATACCCAGAAGACGACGTCATAAAAGCAAGGAAATTGGTTTCAAGCTTTCTCAGAGCTGCTGAAGAAGTAGAAGAGGTAATTTCTTGGTGCAACAATATACTTAATGTTGTTCAAATAAAAATGTCCTCGTGAGCTTGTTTGTATTTTCAATTTCTAAATTTACACCTGATTATATCTCAGTTTCTCATAAAAGTGATCTGCATGTTGTACGATGGATCACCTCGATTAAATGTTGGGTGACCAAGCTGGAGCTTAGAGTGCTTTTTTTTTGACCATATAGGGATCATCTTTCTCTTCCGGTGGGCATCTAGAAACTAATTGTATTGCAATCAGCATACTTGGTCACTAACTATAATTTGGAATCCAAGGGAGAAGTGACATGTGTAGAACAATAAAAAATCTGCAATTTTATCTGAAGGAAATTGTGATATAGTTCACATTAAAAAAAAAAATCTAAAGGAAAAGCAAGACGACAAAGAAAGGAAACTGATAGCTTGTGTATAGTGTTCTTTTCTTGCATAAAGTTTTCCTTTCGTTCTATGTGTATAGTGTCTAAGTTTATTTACTGATAGCTTGTGTATCATTTATGCATATAACTAAGAAAATAATAATATTATCAACATCAACAACAACATCTTTAACTCAAGTTAATTGGGGTCGGTGGTAGATAAACCCAATGATAGATACAAAGAAGTTAAAAAAAAAATGAGAATAAGGAGAAATAAGATAAGAGAAAAGAAAAAAAGGTGAAAGACGGAGGGGGAAAAATGAAGAGGAAATGAACTAAAAATGGACCATCTGGAATATAGAGATAATAACGGGTCTAACCCTCCACCAAACTTATAGCTTTTTTTCATTCCGTCCTAAGACACACCTTCTGCCAATCTATATCTCATTCCAGTAAGTCTTGTTTAATTACTTTTTCTCAGTTAAGTTTCGGTCTACCTCTACCTCTCTTTGTAATTAGTTCTTGGTAACAAACTCTTGTTCTTACAAGAGCATCCAAGAGTCGTCTTGTTACGTGCCCAAACCACTTCAATGTATGCTCCTTCATCTTTTCACTTACTGGTACTACTGTTACCTTTTGTCGAATATTTTTATTTTTTATTTTATCTATATTCGTATAATTACGCATCCACCTTAACATCTTCATTTCTGTTACCTCTATTTTATCCTCATGTTGCCTATTTGCTGGCTAACACTCAACTCCATATAACATTGCAAGTATTACAGCTGTTCTATAGAATTTTCCTTTTAGCTTAAGGGTGGCAATTTTTCGGTCACAAAAAAACCCATATGTACTCTGTCATTTCATCCACTCTGCTCTGATTCTATGATTTATATCCTTATCAATCTCTCCACCTTTTTGCAAAATTGATCCCAAGTATCTAAAAACATCTTTCTTGGGTACCTCTTTACCAAGTAGATGCACAAGGTATTGATCACCATCTCTTCCCAGCGAAAACTCATACTTCGTATACTTAGTCTTACTCTGACTTATCGTGAATCCTTTAGGCTCCAAAGTGTTTCTCCATAATTCAAGTTTTCTATTAACACCGTCTTTGGTCTCATCAATAAGTACAATGTTATCTGCAAAAAGCATACACCACGACACTTCCTCTTGAATATCTTTTGATAGTTCTTCCATCACTAAGACAAAGAGATAATGACTAAGAGTCGAACCTTGGTATACACCTATCGTAATAGGAAAATCCTTTGATGTTCCATTACAAGCTTTCACACATGTGGTAGCCCCATCATACATATCTTTGATTGCATTAATGTACTTTAATGATACTTTTTTCTTCTCAAGAGTCCACCATAGGACTTTTCTTGGGATCCTATTGTATGCTTTCTCAAGATTTATGAACACCATATGTAAATCTTTCTTTTTTTCTTAATACCTTTCCATTAATTGTCGCATTAAGAAAATGACTTTCATGATACATCTTCTTGGCATAAATCCTAATTGATTTACAAAAACATTGGTCTCCCTCCTCAAGCGTTGTTCAATAACTCTCTCTCACAACTTCATAGTATGAATCATGAGCTTAATGCCTCTATAGTTAGAACAATTTTGAATATCTCTTTTGTTCTTGTAAATAGGCACAATCATACTTTTCCTCCAAGTATTAGACATCTTATTTGTTTGAAGAATATTATTGAAAAGATTGATCAACCATTTGATTGCCACATCTCCCAGGCCTCTCCACACTTCAATAGAGACATCATCGGGTTCTAAAGCTTTATTATTCTTTATCCTCTCTAAAGCCTCCTTAACTTTATGTGTATTAATTATGCGCACAAATCTTCTATTCAAATCATCATAAGCGTCCTCCAAGTCCACTTCACTTTTATCGCCATCCCCATTAAAGAGTTTGTTAAAGTAGTTTAGCTATCTTTCATTTACATTTTCATCTCTTGCCAATAATAATATTATACATTAACATCAACAGCACCTTTAACCCAAGTTAATTGGGGTCGGTGGTAGATGAACTTAATGATAGATCGGAAATAAAACAAATAAAGAGAGAGGGAGAGGGGAAGAAAAAGTGAAAATAAGACAAAAGAGAGAAAAAATAAGCTAAAATAAAAGAGAGGTGAAAGGAGGATGAGAGAAATGAAGAGGAAAAGAACTAAAAAAAAAGGAACGATTGGAACATTGAAATACTAATGGGTTTAACCCTCCACCAAGCTTATAATTTTCTCCACTCCGTCCTAAGACATACTGTCCGGCAATCTACATCCCACTTCATTAGGTCTTGTTTAACTATCTTTCTCCAGGTAAGTTTCGGTCGACCTCTATCTCTCTTTGTGCCGAACTCTTAGTAACAAACTTTTGTTCTTATGGGAGCATCCAGTGATCGTCTCATAACGTGCTCAAACCACCTCAATCTATGCTGCCTCATCTTTTCACACACCGGTACCACTGCTATCTTTCGTTGAATATCTCTATTTCTTATCTTATCCATCTTTATATAACCACACATCCACCTTAACATCCTCATTTCTGTTACCCTTATTTTATGCTCACATTGCCTATGTGCTAACCAATATTTCGCTTCATATAACATTGTTGGTCCTACAGCTGTTCTATAAAATTTTCCTTTTAGCTTAAGAGGAATTTTGCGGTCACACAAAAACTCCGATGCACTCTGCCATTTCATCCACCATGCTCTGATTTTATGATTTACATCCTCATCAATCTCACCACCTTTTTGCAAAATCCAATAATAATATTATAAAGAAGATAATTTAATTCTAGATGGCTTAAGCCTTTTATTTTCTTCCTTTGATTGGTTTGTATATTTTTGCACAAGTGATTGTGTGTATTCAAAGATACTGATTGACTTTTTTTGTGATAGAGAATTGAGGAAGCTGCCGAGAAAGGAGAACTGACTGAACTTGTTTTAATGGTCATATGGAATCGCCTTGATCTTGCTCGGCGTGATGTAAGTTGTTATTTTAGCATCTGAAGTATTCTAGCTATATGTTTCAATTAGCTGTGCATAGGGTTTCATTTTGTGATGGAAAAGAAGTAGGCAAGTAGCATATATTTCCTACTCTTTTTCCATGACCTAACTATTAGATCGTAAATCTTTCATCTCAAGGATCTTTCAGGTAATCATTTGCATTGTGGAGGATTTTAAGTTTCAAATTATCAGATTTCTTACAGCATATACAAAGTGGTGTCTTTGTGAATTAGAACCATAATTAACACAGGTTAAGTTCAGAGAGGACGGGACGCCATTTTTGTAGTTAAATATACAAACATTTTGAAAATATTATCAATTTTTTTAAGATTAAAATTATAACTAAAAATTACTAGTCGGAAACAGTCTCTTTGCATATGTAAGGGTAAGGCTACGTATAATATCTCTCCCCCTTACTTACGCATAGCGTGGAGTCTCCGGACAATGGAATATGTAAGTTTTTTATTTATTGTGTTTGAATAATATTTTCTTCTTCCACATCACAAAAGAAAATTTATTGTAGGCAGTGAGTGAGGTACTCTTTTAAAGGCTGGAGGTTTGTGATACAGAAGGTTGTTAGCCAACTAGTGATGGGCACGGCATTGTTCTTGACTAGGAACTTATATCATGCCTCAATTTTTTGAAATGAAATGAAACTTGACAAAATTATAATTTTCGTAGGAAATTTCATTATTGTTTTAGAAATATAACTGAACAATGTAGTAGCCAGTTAACCCGAAGGAATCAAAGGTTTTTTAAGTATCATAATCCTTTAGTTTGGTTGGTGAAACTTGAAAGAGTGCATATATAACCTAATTGGTGTTTTGGACCCAGTGGATTTCTGTCCAACTAGGCAACTATTACTTTTCATTAGATTTGCAGTTTCATTTAAGTTGTAACCTGATCGGCGCCTTCCTTTATCATTTGGGACTTGGGAGGCTGAGGCTCTGTACCAATATTGGGATTAAGACATTTTTAATCCAAATAAATTATTATCTTGATAGACATATTAAGCAAAGTGTAATTTATTTATGTTGGCTGCTCTGTATTGTTCTGTGCTGGATCATTTTGAAGGAGATTGTGATAAGTGAATATTAGAGTTAATTCAATGCCTTTTTCTGAAAGAACTTGGTATAAAAAAAAATTCATCCTCTGGCTCTTACTATCTAGTTTTATACATTATTTTATCACCTCTTTACAGGAAGAAAAGGATGCCATTAGAAGTCTGGATCTGTTATACAGAAGGGTTGAGGTAAAAACTCGCCCAGTTTTTTCTTTCTTTAATTATTTTGCGGAGGCCATTCTGTTGTCATGTGCACCACCATTTGAAAGGTTTCGTTGCTTTTTATAGGACCTGGGGTATCAGTTATTCTAAAAACTAATGTGATTCTTAAAATTCTTTGTTGAATTTAATGCATAACTATATGATTATTGTTTGTATTCCATTTTTAAAAAATACCTTGGATAGACCTTTTCCTTTCCATATTATATTCACATAAACTTTCATATTGGCTACCATTTAGAACAAGAGGAGCATTAGGAATTAAAATACTATCTTCTATTGGTTAAACGAGAGAGGTTCATTAAATAAGATATAGGGCCCACAAAATTTTGTGATTTTCAATAAGTTTCAACCAATAGAGAAAGTGTGTTCCTAGCATTTTTGTTTAGAACAATTCTAGCATATTACTTTCTGCACAGTTTAACTTAACCTTAATACTCATTTTCAGAATTTTTTTCTTTTTCTTTTCTTCTAATTTTCTGTTCTTGATTATAGACTGAGATTTTGAAACGAGAGGCTACCCCTGCGATGAGATTGCTCAATGATCTTTTGGTTATGTACGACGGCTATGATTTTGAAGAGTGGCTAAAGAAATGTAAAAAGGTCATGATTGATACGTTTCCTCGGGAGGATCCATTCAGTATTCTTGTTCCACCAGGATTTGAGTCATTCAACATAGATAAGGTAAGCTGCACCTATAGATTACAGGGCTTAGACCTTAGTCAAGTGATGTCTTCTAGCTCCTTTAAGTTTGAGTTTCCCCCCTCCCTCTCATGATAATAACTGAAGCTGTAATTCCTATATAAATATGTGATTGAGTGGATTCTAAGATGCGGTTGGAAGTATCAATATCATCATACCACTTGGCGCTCAACTGAATCTGTATTTAAATAACTAGATGTTAGTCATTCACCATGTTAAAAATAGGTAGTTTATTCGATTTATAAATGATTAACAAAATTATGTTCACAGTAACAATTGAAATTTACCATTGATATTAATTGGTTAAGATTGATCCAAGTTTATTTGCTTATACATAAGTTCGGTTAAAACTAAAAGTGAGATGGTTCAGATTCCATCTAAACTATATTTTATAAGTTGGAAATCAGCTCTGTTTGAATCCCCTAACAATTTTTCGTTTACTATCTTGTGTGGTATCAGCATCACGGGCCATTGCGACCATCACTTGAAGTTGATGATACTCTTTTGAGGGTGGACTTTGTAAGGGAGGTGGATGAATTGCTGCAAGAGGTTCATTCTGAAGAGAGTGAAGTACAGAATGAACCAGGGTTTGATCCTGAATCTGTTGCAAATAGATTGAAACAACAGGAGAAGCAACAAGCAATACGCCAAGTAGAAGCTCTGCTGGATTTAGCCATTGGTTTGAAATGGTAACTATTTTGTCCTAGTTTGCACTTTGATTCATATTGCTCGAGTCATATGACAGTACATAGTTGCGAATAGGAATTGGCAAGCACTGCAATTGCAATCCAAATTAGCTTCATTTTATGGTATCCTTTTACCTTCTGAAGTACGTAAAATTATAGTACCAACCAAAAAAGAAAAACCAGAACATACAATGTAGGCATGGCAATTTTTGGTGATCTTGTTGTAAAGGTACAGGACTACAGGCGTGTTAGAAATTAAGCTTTTGTTTTTCCATATCATAACCTTAATGTACATTTGATGATCCCGTACTTCATAAATCAAAGACTTCGAAGTTAAAATTTGAAAATTTAGAACATCATGGATTACTTTCTTTTTTCTTTGAAAACTGAACTAAAATGAAAAACTGAAAATGTTGAATATAATGAAAAATCAAGGATATACTTTCTTTTTCTTTTTAGAAAGAAAGTATAAAGATATAAAAGTAACATCATTAATTACGTGATGATCGTGTTTTAAAAGGAAAATGCATGAAATAAAATCTGAACCCCACTTGATCAATGTTAATCGTTCATCATCAAGATCATGATGAACACAACCTTTCATCTCTTAGCTCCACAATAAACAAGTGCATAGGAGATCAACTCAATTGGACCCAATCCCTTCACGCTCTTCTCATCTCCTTTTCTTGGTTCTCTGATGGTCAACAAACATTCATCATTATCTTCACAGAACAAACATTCATCATTATCCTCACAGGCACAACCATTTTGCCATTGCACCGATGATGCATGCAACTCAACATCAAACTTGTGCACCCTTCCCAAGGACTCAAGGGTTTGGGATGGGCCCACGCAAGCCTTCATCATCTCAGAATTTGGGTTGGATTGTTCAAGCTCCTTCATCATGGGCCTTCTAGCCTCCATGTTTTTCACTAGGCATGGTAGCGGGACCTGAACTTGTGGGTACCCGTCCTAATAAGTCTCGATTTTTTAACGGGAAAAAACTGAGTTTATCGGATTTGGGTTTTCTCCGATAGCCAAAAGTGGGGGCAAGGGTGAGTATGAGATTACTGATACCCGTCCCGCATCCGCATCCGCCCCATAATAAATAATATTTAAAAAAATATAAAAAATATATATTATTTTGTAATTTTTTTGAATTGATTGGTTTTATTTTGTAATTTTTAAATTATGATCCCATATTTTGAATGTACTTTTGTTATTGTTTTTTTGTTATGTAATTAGCATTTTCATCTGATTTTTTTAATAAAAAAGATATTTATTCTAAATCAAGCTATCCATAATTGGACAAGGCAATCTAGAAATTTATTCTAGATTGCATGATCCATAACATTTGGCATTTTAAGATCATGCAATCCAAAATACATTTATGGATTGCCTTGTCCAATTACGGATTGATTGCTCTGGCATAATGTAAATCAATTCAGAAATTTGTTTTGAATTGACTAATACATAACATTACAATAAATTATGGATCAGTCAATCCAGAACAAATTTTCATATTAATTTACATTATTCTGGATCAATCTATTTGTAGTTGTAATTAACGAATTGAAATGAAATTAGAGTATCAATTAAAATAGTTTGAATATAAACTTATCACTGTATTGCTTTTACTTTCCTCCATTGACAAAAGATCTTTAAATCTTATCATTGAATTCTTTAAATCCTATCTAAAATCTTATTTTCATTTTATCTTTATTATTCTTTAAACCCTAATTTTAAATCATCTTCACCATATATTCATTATATAGTACTGTGTTTTCATCAACAACATAAAATATTTTGTATTTTCCTCCATGTGACACTATGTTTCGAGGTACGTTTATAAATAACTTCATCTATTATACACATTAATTGTAAAACAAAGCTTTTGATGATGAGTTTTTTCCTTTAAGTGTGTTCATTCATTTTCTAATCCAAGTCTACATCAACGATTCAGGACTCAAACCTCAATGACTCTTAAGTACTTTGATTTAATTTCAGAAATACATTTCTGGAAAGCAAAAAGGATGTACATCTTTAAGGGAAAAGGGTATAATGAATAGTTGGGAGGTAGAAAGGGGGGGTACTTAGCAAAAATGGGATATTTAAATAGCAAGAGCCTTCAAACACATCCGTCCAATCTAATAGAAAGTTTACAATGCCCAAGAAAGCCCAAAAAAATTTTCAATCGAGGGAGAACGGGTCGCGGCATGGAATATTTTGGAAAGATGAAGTCACGTGCACGGCAGTATATCTAAAAAATAATGACCACATAGCATATCTCTTCTTGCCATCTCATTATTTCCAATTTTCCAACCCACAAGTTTAGTTAATAAGAAAAGAACTCATATCCTAAAAAAAAATGTAAGTTTAATTTCAGCTGTAAAATTATGATGATGAATAATATATAAGTATTTTTATAAATACTTGTTGAACTTTTATACGTATTCTAACTTTGGTGAGTCTGTAGATTCAATTGATCAAAACTTCTGTTTATAAAAAAAAACACTCAACACGGAGCGCACGTTAGCCTGCTTCACCCCAGACCAGAAAGCCCATACCTTGTATCTAGCTTCCACCTAGGCACCTAGCCAAACTCTTTTTCATTTCTCTCTGTCCGAAAACAAAACCAAAATACCACTTGCGTCCCCAAAATCCCTTCTTCTCTCTCCCAATTAGGGTTTGCGTTTTCACACTCTCTCCGACACACCCTCTCTCTCTCGCGTTTCAATGCCTGCCAAATCCGTCTCCAAATTCCAAACAGTGCCAAGCCGTTCTATTTTCAAGCGAATTCGGCGTTCGATTCAGTTCATATCACTTCTTCCCCTTATTTTACTATAGGGCTCCTCCCATGGCGCCGAGCCGCAGAAGGGGCGTCAGTAAGGCGGCGGCGGCGGCGGCCGCCGCTTGCCGCCAGTTCCAAGTCGGCGATCTTGTGCTTGCCAAAGTCAAGGGGTTCCCTGCATGGCCTGCCACGGTATGTGTTTTTTTCTATTTTACAAATTCTTGTGGAAGTTTGTGTTTTTCTCTTCATTGTGCTGTTTTAATTGTGCTTTTGATGTGTATCTGGGTTGCATGTTGGGTGGGGTGACAATTTTCGGGGATGGTTGTGGATCCGTACTTGAATTTCATGCCTTTTACGTTTTTGCTGGTTGATGGTTTTAGAAGATGGATGTGCCTGGCGTTCTGACCTTAAAGTCTTAAACTTGCTTTGTTATACATGGATTTTACACGCTTCTTGACTTGTCTTGCTCCGATGAGTATGTTGTAGATGCGTTTAGTGCATAACTGGAATGGATTTTACAGGTTTTCAGAATTTAGTTGTGAATTCTTAATTCTGTATTACTTCTGATGGAGAAAGTGAGTTTTTATTTCTTTGGTCGGTGGGGGGCAGAAGATAGAAACTAGTGACCATAGGCATATCTGAAACCATCTGGAGCTTTGACTTTCCTCTCTCTCCTCCTCGTAGGAAAAAAACTGTTGAATAGTTTGTGGCTCTGTTTGGTGCATAATCATTTAAGGAATTTTTTTTATTTTCATTGGGTGTGAATGACGTGATTTTTATGCCATTTTCACCTTGTTTTTCCTTTTTTTACCTCTCCATTTGGCACGTATATATAGAATCTGAATGAAGTCGTTGTTCCTGAGACAGAAGATCTCCTTTCTGCAACCCGGTCTCCTGAGAGTCAGAAACATTAAGTTTCTTTATGTTTTTTCCCCTTCTTGTTTGTAGTAGTGAACTAGTTATTTAATGATTTTTCAAGTTCTGTGCTGGTGGCAGGTAAGTGAGCCGGAGAAGTGGGGTTACTCTACTGATCGGAAGAAAGTGCATGTTCACTTCTTTGGAACCCAACAAATGTAAGTATTCAAAGTAATGTTTCATTTGATTGCTCGAATGCTAGTAGTTGCTTGCTGTGTCAATTGATTTGTATAGCACAACACCACTTTAGAAATCAACTACACATGTTCAAATTTCATAATCAAGGTAATTGAATCTTAGCTCTCGTTTGGTGACTGGGATAGGAAAGGATGGATAAGATAAGAGGACAGAATAATCTGCTATGATTTGTGCACACTGCACACTGCACACAGCACACCAAATAATCTAATAGATAGCAATATAAATTGTATGCAAATGAATTTTTTTATGAAAATGATGGTTGCGGTGGGGATAGTGATAATGGAGGTGGTGACAGTAATGGGCCAGGGGGGGCAGCAATGGTAATGATGATGGTTGTGGCAGTGATGGTGGCAATTATCAACAATGTTCGTGGCAATGACAATAGTTGCAGCAATGGTGATGATGGCAATAACAATATTGGTAACTGTAGTGATGCTAGCGGTGACAGTGGTGGTGGTAGTAATGGTATGTGATGGTAGTGTGGTGTGGTGGTGGTGGAGTGGTGATAATTGCAAGTGGTTGTGGTGGTGGTAGTGATTGTGGCATGTGTAGACAGTGGCACTATTAGCCTATTAGCAATGGTGAATGGGTAGCAATGGTAATGGTAGTGTGGCGGCAATGGTGATAGTGGCAACAGGGGTTGAAGCAGTAGTGGCAAATGGCAATGATGGTGATGGTTGCAGCCACGACAACAATTATGGTAGTGTTGGTGGTGGTGGAATAAAGAAATTGTGTAAGTGTGAGGTGAGGGAAAGGGGAAGATTTTCTCTCTCCTGTCCTATTTGTTCTTAACCTAGCTCCTGTTGTTGAAACTTACAAACTATGAATAGGATGTGATTATCAAACAGGACAAACTTAATGTATGATCAACTCACCATATAATTGATTAAAATATGATATGATAGCTTGGCCCATCCCATCATCTTTATGTGACCACCAAATGGGCCCTTTGTTTGTGTTACATGTCAGATATCCACAATATTCATGATGGTGTATGGATATCATGCTAACTAGTAACTAGTAAGGTTTGATTGTGGTCTTCTTGTTTATATCTCAATGAATGATATTCTCCAGATAGTTGTTATTTAATAGTTTCCCTTCATTACCAACATTGTTCCCTAGAACTAGGCAGGTGTTATATATTATGGTATTTATCTCTAACTCTAACTTCCTTTCTTTTATCCACTATTTGATTATTTGAGAGTATATTGTCTATTTCAATATTGTTTTAGGAAGGTAAGAGTGGATGATTTAAATCATTGTAGGCCACTTATAAGGATAACGCTGTTGAGATGTTTACTTTCAGCTTGCTTGATGTTATATGAGAGTCAGTGTGAGACTAGAGTTGCAAATATTACTAGGACATGGTATTTATATTCATGTGTGATTTCTTCAATCTCCATTTTAGCTTATTAATTGTTGTTGCATTTATATGCATTAAAGTGATAAAATATGAAGGTTAAGGGAGTTCTTATCTCAGTTGTTCTTCATTGTTAGGTGTTTATTTGTTATTTCCATAAAGATGGGCATTCACTGCACCACAAGTGCCAACCAACCTTTGGTTTGCAATTTTGACATAGCTTCATTCTCTATTTCCTCTAGTTATTTGTTAATGATGAACGTGTTATTGTTTTGAGTAATTTGAATTTTAAGTATCAGTTATGTGTGTTACAAATTCATGAAGTTTATATATGATGTCTGCTATCTTTGATATGACTTTGCCTTCCGCTATGCCACATTAACTTATGTGAATGCCCATCTTTTTGGAAATAACAAAAGGGATAAATATGATTATAGTCTCTATAATTTTGCTTTTTCTTGTTTTTAGTCCCTGAAGTTTCATATTGTTTAATTTAGTCCCTGTACTTTATTAAAAACATGTTTTTAGTCCCTTCGCACATATTCTTCACAGATGGCGTTACTTGTTGGGGAATGAGTTATTGTTGATTCTCGCTTTCCATAACAAATTTTCCCCACATGCACATTCCTTTCCTCCTGGTTGTGAAGAACAAGCTTTGGATTTCGAACCACAACTCCTTTATACAGATATCGATGAGGAACCATGCAAATTCATAGATCTGCATCACGGACTGTTGAAGAATGAAGTTGGAAACAAAGACAGGAATGGAGTATGTGTGAAAGGACTAAAAACAAGAAAAAGTGAAATTATAGGGACTAAAAACATATTTTTTCCTAACAAATAAACAACTACCAATGAAGAACAACTAAGATAAGAACCCAAGTATACAAGAGTAGTAAATTTTCTATTACCTAATAGCAGGGGTTAGACCAAGGTAGGTAATGGCAGAAAGAAATACAATTCAGCCACCGAAAATAACCATGTCATCATCACTGTTATTGACTTCATGTTATTAGTTATGATTTAAGTTAATGATGATTGTTTCTTTAAGCTATGACTTTAGATAGAAGTAGTGTTTTAGGTCATAGTTTGGAAAACAATACTAGCTGGTTAAACCAAAAATCACTCTCCTTATATAAACTTCTTGATTGATATCTATTAGTAGTTGGTTAGGTTTCTTTTATTGAGGGAGTTAGGTTAGTTGGGCGGGCTGAGACTGTAGAGTAAAGCATATGAGGGGAGGTTGAGGGAGAAACCATCTCATCATTTGAGAAAGGTTTATACTCTTGGAGAGTGGGGAGAGTCCTGGAATATCTCAGCAAATAACTCATTTTGTATCTTCTACCCTAGTCTAAGACTACTACCACATTGGCATAACAATTGGGATTTAGGGTTATCCATAAAATTTCTTTCTTGCTTTAGATTCCGAACCAGTTCTGTCTCTGCTTTGGTAAGAAACTGGTCAAAAATTGGCAAACCATTATTTAACCAAGAAAACTTGTCAACCTTGACCAATTAAAAAGTTAGAATAATCCTATCTTTTTCTGTAACTTCCCAATCTTTCATGCTCTGTCTAAGATGGCCTATTTAACCACCTCTCTCTCTCTTTCTCATAACAGCAACAAACAGTTTCCATTCAAGGCCAAGTGTCTTGTAACTTATTGATGGTCCATATCATAGCTTCCTATACCTGATATGTGCTTGCAAAACTTACCAAGTCTGTGATGTGGGACTTGTTAACAGATGTGGTATTGGAGTGGTATTAAATTCTTCCCTGGACCAAATATGGGATCTTTGAAATGAGCCGTAGTGTATGATGCAATCAAACCCATAATATGAATGTGTGTTTGTGTATATCCTAGCGGGATAAGGCTGTTGTTGTGTGTGTACATATTTTAGTATATTTTGAAAAAATTATATTAGGTCGATTTGAATCTATATGAATGAGGTAGCACATGATTTTGGATTCATATGAAATTTTGTATATATGATCTATGTGAAATGAACTTTCAATCCAACAGTGGGTTTTAAGAAAATATTATCCAATTGAAAGTTATTGAATGTTGTAATAGTTGATCAAAGTTACACCAGTGTAATTTGATCCCTCCTCATATATATATATATATATATATATAACTAACCTGCAGTACTCCCATGACCTGTTCAATGACCTGCTTACAATGTTTACTAGTTTCAAAAAATACTACCCCCCGTTTCACCAAAAATGCTTTGTTCCTAATACTACCCAATTAAGTACAATTTCACTCTTAGGTCCTCATGAGTTTGCAGATGACAGTTCCAAACATAACAATGATTTGAAAATGAATTATTTAATAAAGTATTTGACTTCAAAGTCTGAAATCTCAAATTTTATTTTAGCATGTATAATCTGACTTTCCTGCAAGAAGACTGAAGAAAATATAAATACTAGTTTGTGTGACTTGTGATCTGAAATAATGCTAAACTGTTAACATATTGGATCGCATGTCAGAGTGCAAGTATTTTAAATGCCCCAAATATTTTGGTATCTAGTTTGTCTATTGCTTCTTTTTATCTAAAATTGCTTTTCTTCTGTTGCGAAAGGTGGCCTCTAGATTTTGTTAGTTGTTTTCTGTTGATCTCATTCTTGACCTTGGATTTAGCTCCTCTTTAAGTAAGAAGGTATGGATGAGTTAGGATGCATCCATTCTTGATTTGAATTTAAGTTTTCCTAAACTTAATCTACTTTTTTGAATTGAAGGCCCTATGTAAGACTTGTGTTGCAATGTGGAATGTTTGGTAGTTTGAGCACTGATGAAGTATGACTTTTTTTGGGTAAATATAAGTTGTGGCTTTATTTTGAAGCTTTTGTACTCCCTCTTGGCATTTTTTTTGTTCCCTTGCACATGACATCTTATATCTATTTAGCTTACCAGTTGTGTTAGTTTTTAAATTACATTTTGTTTTGTAGAGCTTTCTGCAATCCTGCTGACGTGGAAGCATTTACTGAGGAGAAAAAACAGTCTATTCTTGGAAAACGTCACGGGAAGGGTGCTGAATTTGGTCGTGCTATTAAGGAGATAATTGAAGTTTTTGAGAAATTAAAACAAGAGACTCAGCTTGATGAAACTGGCTCTGATGGTGATGTTGCTAATGCAGATGTTTCAAATCCTGTTAACTCATCTGCCAAGTATCAGACGGATGCTCTTGAGTTGGCACACACATTACCAATGAATTCTTTAAATTCTATTATCAACAAACATGAGGTGGTATGTGCAGCTGAGGATGACTCAGCCGCTGTACATAAAGATGAATCTCATAATAAGGAGGCATTGTTAGGGGAGCCTGCTGATAAGATGGCTGTGGTAAAATCTCCCAAGCCAGTTACTTACTCTTCTCGAAAAAGATCTATGGGTGA
This sequence comes from Glycine latifolia, assembly GCA_013407115.1. Lineage (NCBI taxonomy): Eukaryota > Viridiplantae > Streptophyta > Magnoliopsida > Fabales > Fabaceae > Glycine > Glycine latifolia. The sequence continues at coordinate 2,584,874 of CM023950.1, forward strand.
CTTGTGTCTGCAGGGCTGTGTAACACATAGACATACCTCAGTACGAAGGGCTAGAAATTCATCACGTGCCCAAAACTGTGTGTTGCCTTGTAATGACAGTGGAAAGAGTGCTGGTAACCCATCAACTACTGCAGCTCAGAGTGTACGTACACAATGGAATAGAAATGTCAGGAAATCACCTGATCTTTCTGGCTGTGATAATTTTGAGTCATCCACTTTTGTCTCGAATGGTAGCATGGATGACAACAGTTCTGATATTATCACAACTGATTCTGATACATTTAGCTTGAATGAGGGTAGTACAATGGATTCAAATTTTAAACTGGAACTATCTGAAGCTATTGAATGTCCAGAAGTTGAGTTGAACAAAGGGCTCGATCTTGAAATAAAACCTGTAGTGAATAAGAAAAAAAGAAAACCCAATAGAAAGAGGGTAGCTAATGATGCTTCTAAGCCAATCAGTAGGCTAGAGGAAGAGACTGGTGTGCAGAATGCCAGCCAAAGCTCACAGAATATGTGTGGAAATTCAAAAGAAAGATGCTTTGAACAAGATGGAGATGAACACTTGCCCCTTGTGAAACGAGCAAGAGTCAGAATGGGTAAATCATCCGATGAGGCAGAACTTCATAACACTCTCCAATGTCTAGAAAAAAATTGTAAGGAAAATACTAACTCCGTGCAGCAGATGATCACATCCTCAAATTGTGAGAATAATAGCCCTGCTGATGGAGACTCATCTGTGCTGAATGGAGCTTTAGATAATGTTTCTCCAAAAATTTCAGGTCCATGTTCCAACACTCAGATTTGTAATACTATCTTAGATCAAACCTTCAGTTCTGTGGATGTTGAAGCTGCTTTACCTCCATCTAAACGCCTCCATCGTGCTTTAGAAGCTATGTCAGCTAATGCTGCTGAAGGTCAAGCCCATTTGGAAGCATCATCCTCCATGATGACATCAAGTGGTATGTGCTGTATATCTGATGTCAAGAGATGTCTGAGTATGGCTATTAATAATCAAGAAAGTAATTGCTTAGAAGTGCAAAAGTTGGATACTTACAACAATGATTCTTCTCATATCAAAGTGTATGGTTTCTCAATCAGTTCAAATCCAATGAGTTTTACAGAGAATAAATCACCTATCCAAGTGGGTAAGCATTTGACCAAGATAGAACAACATGAAAGTGACAAGGATGTTCTCCCAGGTGCTACAGATCAAGTTGGTGAAGAGCTTAGTGATCATACGGTTTGTCAGACAGCTAAAGCAGATTTAAAAATTCAGTCAAGTGGACAAATTTCTTCTAATCTTGATTCAAAATGTTGTGATGTTGGAAGCTTTCAAGATTCACCAGATCCATCATTACTGGCAAATTGTGAATATAACATTAGAACTGTGAATAATTCCAATACAGCATCTGATGCATCAGAACATAATGGAATAAGCCTTGACCCTGTAATTTGTGTGAACAAAAATGATGCTTTTTCACCTCATAATGTCGATGTGCCTCAGAATGAGGGTGATGTATGTGAGGATACAGAGTGCTTGAAGCCAGCAGTTGTTGAGATTGGCACATCAAATGATATGTAAGCTTTTTTATGGCATGTTATAGTTCTTAGCCTTTTGACTCTTCTATTCAAATCCTCAAAGCAAAGAAGAAAAAAGAATTAAGGAAATTATTTATAGTCTAGTACCACTAAAGCTTGTTTTCTGTTCTGTTGTGACATCTTGTTATTGAATTTGCTTATTTGGTAGGACGATACATCGTGTAAGTAGTTTTTTATTTTTTATTGTAAACTAATGATAGTGAACATGAAAGAGATAAATTGTCAAATAAACGTTAGTTATTCATTTCTTTCAACTCAAGAAAGTTTATGTCTATTCTTTAATTTCAGGCGGGATATTGTGAAAGAGGTAAAATGTAAAGGTCCCGTGCAGGATATGAATTCTTTCTCAACATCTGATGACTGTTTGGGTGAAAAAGGTGTTTTGGACATTCAGTCAAGTCCTTCCTTGACAGATGGGGGAGATTGCGTTCCACAAAGTTCGCCTCCTACTACGTCTGTTTGCAATGTTTCGACATCCGACAGTAGTAATATCCTTCACAATGGAAGTTGTAGCCCTGATGTACATTTACACCAGAAACAAACTGTATCTGGTCCTGTCGATGGTAGTAAAGATGGGGATGTGGCAACTCAACAATCAAGATGTATGGGTAAGTCAACTGAAGCAGGACGTGCTGCTTTGTTGTACTTTGAAGCGATGCTTGGGACATTGACAAGGACAAAGGAAAGTATTGGTCGAGCGACACGCATAGCTATTGACTGTGCAAAGTTTGGTATTGCAGATAAGGTAATGTGATTATTTAAAATAAAAAAGCCCCCATCCTCTATTCTGAAAATGTTTGTTGTAAACACTCTTCGATTTAGATTAGTTCTACACTTCTACTTGTATCCTGTTAATTGCATCTATCTATTTATGATACGAATTGGACTAACACAGTATCAATTAATAGAGAAAACAACTTAGCAATGGAGAATAAGATGTGTATTATTTATGAAATGAAGGGATTACAGTGGATACCGCCATGAAGTTAAACTCATACAGAGGTCGAATGCTCTTTGTCCATAAGGACCATAACAAACTCAATGATTCCCTTCCCTGCCCTCCTTCTCCATCTACATCCCAATATAACAAACCCATCTCACAATTGGCTCTCTCCTCTCTCTCTACAGCATAACCATTGTTTCCCTGCCCATTCTTATTTTTTTTAACATACACTTTCTCCAGGACATGGGCTTGGGCAGCTGATGTGCTAACTATCCATTTGTAGCTATATTCTCATTTAGGGTCCTAACAATTTAGGATTTTATTTTTCAAGTGTTTCGGACCACTGAGCTAATGCAATATGAATCTGTCAAGTTCATGCATTATTGCCAAAAAGAAACAATACATCTTGAAACCTGCTATAAAAACAATTCTTGTTTATATGCATTGTGTTGTAATACTTCTGGACATTTATGGAACTTAAATTCCTTTAATTGACTTTGCAGTTATCCCCTATGCAAAATTGTTGAATTTTACTTACAAAATATCTATTGTTGATGCCATTTGCAATTTTGGGGGTCTTGGGCTGTGTTCCAGGTCGTGGAAATTCTTGCCCATTGTCTGGAAATGGAGTCTAGTGTGCATCGGAGGGTGGATTTGTTTTTTCTTGTTGACTCTATTGCACAGTTTTCTCGTGGTTTAAAAGGTGACATGTTTATTGCTTCGTTACACTTGAATCTTACTAATTGAGAAGAAAGAAAATGCCAACCCGGACAGTTGATAATTAATTTGAAAATAAAATTGTCTGATTTTGCAGGTGATATATGTGGAGTATATTCATCTGCTATCCAAGCAGTCCTTCCACGGCTATTATCTGCTGCTGCTCCTCCCGGAAATACTGGCCAGGAAAACCGTAGGCAGTGTCTCAAGGCACGTTAATGAAGTTATACCAAATGCTCTTTTCTTACATTTCTGTTTTGGATCATCAATATTTTGTTAACCTTATGCTTTGAATTTGTATAGGTTTTAAGGCTGTGGTTGGAGAGAAGAATCCTACCAGAATCCATTATTCGGCATCATATCCGGGAATTGGATTTATATAGCAGTTCAGGTGGTATCTACTTGCGGCGATCTATGAGAACAGACAGGGCTTTGGATGACCCTGTTAGAGAAATGGAGGGCATGCTTGTTGATGAATATGGAAGGTTTGAATTCGTTCGTAGAGAATGTTGACTTATTTATTTGCGCACTTCTGGTCTGTGTTTACTTATTGTTTATTTGATTTTGTAGCAACTCAACTTTTCAGCTGCCTGGATTCTGCATGCCCCAAATGCTTAAAGATGAAGATGATGGTGAAGGGAGTGATTCTGATGGCGGGAATTTTGAGGCTGTCACACCGGAGCATACTTCTGAAATATATGAAATAACTTCCTCAATTGAAAAGCACAGACATATCTTGGAAGATGTTGATGGTGAACTTGAAATGGAAGATGTGGCTCCCTCGAATGAAGTTGAAATGAATTCAGTTTGTAATGTTGATAGAGAAAATGCCAAGCAGTGTGAGAAGAATCTGCCTCTGTCCTTTGCTCTTCTACATCAGGATGTGTGTTCATCTTCCCCACCCCCACCATCATTCCTTCCTCCTCCACCACCACCACCTCTGCCTCCTCCTCCACCCCCACCTTCTATGCCACACCACATGCCATCTACCTCTGATCCATATAACACTGTAGTTAATTCAAAAGGTTGTACTGTTTCACAGGTATGTTCCAAAACTTTTGTTTATGATTTTCAGCACCAAGTAGCAAATAACTCATGGTTTACTTTGTCCTTCCGTTCTACTCGAGCTCATTTGCAGACTCTGAAAGACAACCACCACCCACTTCACTCTGTGGCTCAGCCCATGGCTGCACCAAGGCATGGCCAACCTATCAGTGATGCAGTGCACCATCAAGTCCCTGAATACAGAGAAATGCAGATGCACATGCCAGAATCTTCTTGCTCTTTCAACAGTTTTCCTTTACCACCTCCAGAGAATTTTCGACAGACTGATGGTGTTACTATGCATAATAAAGGATACTCTATACGGCCACCTCAACATGTGCCATGCAATCAGTTTTCTTTTGTTAATGGGGAACAGCATGTGAAACATCGAAGAGAGGTTCCACCACCCCCTCCTTACTCCAGTAGACAACACTTTGTGCAGAACATGGAGAGAGAGAACTTCTATAATAATCACGAGAGATTAAGACCACCTCCTTATGATTACCAAGAGAGATGGAATGGTCCTGCACCTTATCCCGGTATGATTAGCGTAGCTGGCAATTCTTATGATATTAGTCATGTGTATTCATATTAATCAACCATGCCCTGGTTTGCCGTCATGTAGTGTGAAATCAATTTTCTTTCTTTGGTAGGTCCTTGGTATCAGGAAAAAGGTGTGCCTCCCCCTTATGGTTGTCATCCATGTGAATCAAGTAGAATACCAGATCATGGGTGGAGATTTCCTTCTCAGTCTATGAATCAGAGGAACTCAATGCCATTTAGACCACCCTTTGAAGAAGCAATTCCAGTTTCAAACAGAGGTGCTTTCCCTCTTCCCCCACATTTTTTCTTCTAGTTTTTAATTGGATGGTGTTTTTGCCCCATTGAATTCTCCAAATATTTGTATTTCAGGTCCGAGCTTTTGGCGGCCTAGGTGATCAGAAAATACCCAGAAACCATGGCTGGTAAATTTCTACTTTTCCTCTAAACTCTAGTAGTTGTCCTTCAACTATTAGCATTGAAGTTGGTACTCATGTTTCCCTTGTGGATTGCTAGGTATAGCCCACTTTTTGGGCTGGGCTCTGGCATTGTTTCTTGTTTAGGAAAATGTGATTTATGGTCCTTCATTCTGTACATGCAAGAATCTATGGAGGGGGTTCGGCGGAATGTGCACAGGACATGTGAATGATCTGCTAGGTTTTGTACATATGTATTTTAGCCTCTTCTGCAGAATGCAGGGCAGGAAGTGTAATTGTAGAGTTGTTGGAGAGGGTAACCTATTTAGGTTGTCATGTGTCAAATTTTTTTGCTCCAAATTTTATAATTTATTTCATGGAAGCCCTTATAGAAGTTAGATGAATATATATATACAAATTTTCGGGGGATGTTTCTTGAAATTGTTCTCTTGATATATGGAAAAACTTCCCTCTAGTATTTTCTTTGTCAACTCTGATTCACTGTTTAAATGCATTGTTTAAACGGCGAGTGCAAGGTCTTAGTGGCCATTAACTATTGGGTTGCTTGGGGGCCCATGCATAAAAACGTGCTGGTCTATGGCGTGTTCAACCGTGATGCCGGTGTATGGCTGGCTGTCTTAATTCTGAATTTCCAGTTATAACGTGTAATGCCACTAATGTTCCTTTGTACTTTGGATAATCGTCTCTTCAATGCCAAATTAATAAATAAAAAAAGGAAGAAGAAAACTTTGATTTTTTTGTTGCTACGTACAGATATATCTCAATAACATGTACTATACGAGAATGAAGACACTAATCAACATTGATTAGAGAATGTGATTATTTATTCTTTGTTTTTTTAAAGGAAAGAGAATGTGAATTCTTAGAGAACTAAAATTATTTTAATTTTTTATTGATAACAATTTGGATTTATGTAAAAAAGATGTAGCACGAAAGTCAATTTTTTGATGTGATATTAATGGAAAGGTATAAAAAAAGAATAAAGATTTATATATGGTGTTCATAGATATTAAAAAAACACATGATAGAGTCTCAAAAAAAATTTTATAGTAGAAAAAAAAAGTACCACTAAAATATGTAAATACAATCAAATATATTATGATGAGACTACTACATCTGTTAAAGTTTGTAATGAAATATCAAATTATTTTTTTATAACCGTAGTTTGTAGGTGTACATCAATGTTTGATTATTAGTTTTTTATTTCTTTGTCTTAGTAATGGATGAACTAATAAGATATTCAACAAGAAGTAACATGTTGTATGCATATGAAAAAAACATACATGTTACTTTCTCATGTAATACAAAATGTTAGCTTAATTAAATATAAAAATTATTATTTAAATATGTAAAAATGTGATTTTTTTTATTAACTTATAATTCTTATTAATGATGCATTGAATTATATTGTTAAGATGGTATGAGTATTTTTTTTCAGATTAATAATATAAATTGCCAGCTATTATGATTGATGTGGTCAAACAATTAAACTATTGGATAGTTGAAATCAACATAATAGTTCATATCACAACTTTTATATATTATAAGCAGATTTAGGAAAATTAATAATGCAGACTAATTAGCTCTATAGTATTCTTTGTTGCTGGGAACATTTAGCAAACAAACCATCATAAATTAGAAAATTTTGATGATATACATAATTTCAAATATTTTTTTCTCTTCTAATCCATACTTTTAGTTTATATTAAATTATGCATATCCTGTTTATGATTTCTAATATTTTTTCTTAATTTTTTAAAATAACTTTTATTTTACCCAAATTTAAATATACTCTTAAGTTAACACTCCGATAAGTTGGTAATATTCTAGCTTATATAGTGGTCTTTAGTTTTTATTTATTTATTTTGTAGTGTAAATAAAGTGCTATATCTTGTTTAGTATTTTTGAACTAAATTTCTTTCTTCCCAGTACAAGGTCATGCAAGCCATGTTATGATTCCAGGGTGTAAGCTGATTAGTCAATGGCTTAAAAAACATTGAAGTGCGTAACATTGATTCATTGACGAGATGAACGTATTGGTTGTAACCGTGCTAGGAAAAGGACGCACTATTAAAATATTGGTACGTGTAGATTTAGTATCTGGAGTTATGTTAATCAATAGAATAAAAAATATTGCAAAGGAATTTTTGCTCACTTCATTATCAAAGAGAAGAGATTTCGTGCCAGCAAGTTGTTGAATCAGAATCGAGAATGAGAACACTATAAATGCTTCAACTCTTAAATGTGCAAGGCATAAGCATAAAACAGACTTGCGTGTAGATCAGGAAAAAAGAGAAGAGCAAAAGTGGTAGGAAGAGTCTTGACATCTTGAACGCAGACAGGAAATGGGTGCTTCACAATCAATCTCAGAAAATTCCATCCATGAATTCACAGTCAAGGTACAGATAGTTACAGTCTCAACGTGAAATAAAATCTAAAATCACCAGTGAAACTCATTAAATAAGAAATAAGATCGATAAAATTGTAGTTTTTAATAGTAAAATCTAAAAAGTGTGTTAGAAATTATAATGATAGCATTTCTCTTATCATTATTATCTGAAAAAATATGTTAATATTTATTGAATGTGGTTGGCACAGGATGCCAGGGACAAAGATGTGAACCTCAATGCCTACAGGGGGAAAGTTCTTCTTGTAATCAATGTCGCTTCAAAATGGTAGTTTTCATTTTCTAACTCAACTTTCTTCTAGAGTTTCCTAATTCCTTTCTTAATGACCAAAAGAAAGGGAAGAGAAAAAAAAATGGTCTTCCATTCTCCTTCTTTGGCTAATTGAATTCACGCACTTGAAAAAAAAAACAGTGGATTTGCGGATGCCAATTACAGCCAGTTAACTCAGATTTACTCCACATACAAGAGCAGGGGTATGCTATTCATTTTGAACTTAATTAGATTGGTGGGCCAAAAAGGAATTTGATCATAGTTGAAAAATATCTTCTTTTTTTTTTTTTTGGTGATGTTAGGACTTGAGATATTGGCATTTCCATGCAACCAATTTTTGAAGAAAGAGCCAGGGACTAGCCAGGAGGCACAAGAATTTGCATGCACAAGATATAAGGCTGAGTATCCCATTTTTGGGAAGGTATGTTGCTTTTTTGTTTGTGTAGGATCCCTTACTGACTTTATGATATGTAGTACTTCTATTTTTCCATGAGATTTACATTAATGGGTATTTTATAGAAAAATGAATGAAAGGAAATAACAGTGATTTATTGGTTTAGTTTTTCTCATTGAATGCAACTTGGTCCATAATCCAGATATTTAAGAGGATGGGGATGTTATGCCGCGAAAGGACAAATTAGTGATATCTCTGCTGGACAACACTATATTATAGGATTTCTTTAAAAAAAAGTATTATGGAAAGTTATTAAATCATAATTAGGATATATATCCAATTAATTATCCACAACTAACAGAAAGAAATAATATATACTTAGGTATTCTTGTACCACTAAAAATGTGTTTAGAAAACTGTTTAACGAAAAAATTTGACTTTTTAAGACACAAAATATGAAATTAACATGAGATAAATTTTTCCATAAAGACTAATTACATTTGATCAAACTCCTACTTAAACACACTCTGAATAGTTAAGAGTCTTGACTAATCTTTCTATATATTGTGTATTCACAAATTTTAATTTATAAGAGAGATAATGACATTTGATTATATGTCATATAAAAATTAATTGATATTATAATACTTTCAAATTACCGAATAATTTCAAATAACATATTAACATGTGACAAGTTCCAACTCAAATTGAGTGGTACACTACACAATTAGAGAAATATCTTATTCTAAGGATATCTGATTATAACATTAAACATTCTGTTGAATATGTCTTGTACTCACCTGTTTGATCCAACCCTGCAATTGTATTCGAAATTGAACCGACCGACACGCACACATGAGCCAATAATGTTCGATGTTTGTCGGAAGATTAGAAGATATCGTCCATGTGACAGTAACGAATAACAATTATGAAAAAAGAAAAAAGAAAAAGAACATCGTTCATTGTCTTTTCCGTTTAAACTAAACAGAGGGTAAACAAATATCTAGTTTTTTGGCTGTGAACACTAAACAACGTGAACAGTACTCCACTGAATTTAGCAATTTTTTGTGATTTTTTATAATGCTTGTTATGGGTAATCATAATCATATCTCCCTAATAAAATACCATTGACACAATAACATTCCAATTGCATCATCAAATAATTGGTGAAAACATCTTGTAGCTTAATAATTTTATTATGAGGAATGTTAATATCATGTTAAAAAAGTGTGTGAGAGAATATAATTTATATCACATTATGATAAGTAGAAGTACCACGTGGGGCAGCAGTTTTACCCGTAACTTTTTAATCACCTATCTATTTTTTTTATACATTTATCACTTCCTATCTAATAAACATTGGTTTAATTATTAACCATACCTTACCCTTTATATTTATTTTTAATTATATGTAGATACGTGTGAATGGATCAGATACTGCACCAGTCTTCAAATTCCTGAAAACGCAGAAATCTGGAGTTATGGGGTCAAGAATCAAATGGAATTTCACGAAGTTTTTAGTCGATGAGGAAGGCCGTGTCATCCAGCGTTATAGTCCAACCACCAAGCCATTAGCCATTGAAGTACTCTCTCTCTCTCTCTCTAAGAGAAATTGATTAAGAAAAAAAATATAATATGTAAAATTATTAATATACTCAATCATTACTTTTTGAAATTTTTTGGATAAATAATTTATGTAAGGAAAAAATTGGCTGACAAAAATATATTAAATTATCATCTAATTATAAATTATTATTAATATTAAATTTATTGATTATTCAATAAGAATATGCTAATTGTTATAATAATTATCTTAAGAGTAATATCAATTATGATTTTTAATTAATTGTGTATATTTTTATATATTAATACATAAAAATTAAACTCTATTTTTTACTAGTTCTTTAATATCAATAAAACACTTGTCATACCAAAATGTGCTTAATATCCTTGAGACTTGAATGTATAAAAAAATTATAGAGACTTCGAAATTAATTATTCACAAGTTGTTGTGTTGTCGTCTTTGACAGAGTGACATCAAGAAGGCATTGCGGGTGGCTTGAAAATCGACTGTACAATTACTTCAAGCCATTGTTCGTGTTGAAGATATCTGAAACCAAAAAGAAGTAAAAGAAAAGATTATGTGATTGATGTTTATTCTATTGATTATTTAACGCATATTTATGTCCATGGTTTTATTTGTGATGTTGTATGAAATTTATTTTCAGCCCCTCGATATCAATTATTCTGTTAAAGTTGATTCCAAGGAAATTGATTATTCAATTTGTTTTTGTCAAGTAAACTTAAGTCACTATGGGCATGTTTTGTTGGGGAGGTGCTATCTCTTAGTAGTTGCATGTCAACAAAAACTTGTGGGAAAAAGTGCTTCATTTTATTTTTTTAAATAATTTTTTTATTCTAATCACATCATAGTATGAATATGAATTATTTTGGCTGGAGAATGCAGTATTTTTTTTATTATAAAGATTGTGGGGTATATATCTTTCTCTTTTTTTTGTGTGTGTGAAGCTTAGTTTACTTGTTAAGCCATTTATGTATTTGTTTTAGCATTTTTTTTAAAAAAACTTAGGTAATTTTATATCCCTCCATTATTTTACACAAGAAAAACTAATAAATATACAAAAGAGAATAATAATTTTATAAAAAAAATCTTATTAAATAGATGAAAGATAATAATAATAATATTAATATTAAATTAAAAAATTAAAGTAACATTAATTATGAGTATTTGTGAAAAAGAAATTAATGTTACATTAAAAAAGTCAGATGCAACATTTATTTGGAGAGGAGGAGAATAAATTTAAGTTAAATTCTATATTTTGTTTTCAATTATACCCTTACATCTAATGGAGTAATTAAAAAAATAAATTAATAATTTTAACTTCTCAAAAGTATTTATATACTCAGGTGTACATTTTAGAGAGTGAGAGAGAGATGGAGTCAAAGACATGATTCTCGTAATGATTGAAATACTTATGAGGCGTAGGTACGATTTCTTTATCAACAATTCTCATGAAACCGATGTATAATTACTAAGTAATCATTCAAACATACATGCAACATATCGTTATCTTTACGAAATAATATTCCTTCTCCCTTATTTAATTTTGTTTTATTTTCTAGAGACGGAAGGCATCTTAGCCGAAAATGAAAATTCCCTTGAAATCTACAGCCAAAAATTAAGCTGTGAAGGGATGGGTATGTGCAATTATTTTCTTTTCTTTTCTTGAGTCTAGAGAGAATCTTTTAGTCTTTGTATCAAGACAATCTAATTGTGACTTGTGAGAGGTGAGTGATCAAATTTCAAACTTTAGACCAGCGTTTTAGTTTTCACCCGGCAAATGGGGTACACAATCACACGGCTGCACCACAAATATCTTATCCTTTCAATTTGTTTTAGTCATCCACACTCAAGGACATGAAAGGTTTGTTTGCACAACTTCTGCTACTATTTTTTTTCCCTCTCTCTCTCTTTACATCACTACTTTTGGTCCATTCTACAAGTTTTTCAAATTTTTTTCATGACCTGTCCAAATTATCTACTGCATTAATTGTCTTTTTTTGTACAAAAATATTCTTAAGTTGAGATGCATCAATGATTAAGTGGAAAGAAATAAGAGAATGGAATCTCAATATTTTTATTTTTTTAAAGATAATTCTAAAAAAATATAAATTGTTGAAATTTTTTATGTTACCAACTCATTAACTAAATTTCTCAATCAAAGTAGTTAAAATTATGGTATATATAAGATTAGAAGTAATAATTCAAATATGGAAAATGTTGCATGCATGTACATTTGTACAATATTTTTATAGTAAATGGAAGGAAAGAAGAGAGAAAAAAAAAATAGATCTAACAAATAATGTAATGAAAAATAAAAATAGAAAAAAAAAAGATGAACATGAGACATGAAATAAAATAAATGTATAATAGTAATAACCCTTAAGATATTAACAAAAATAAAACTAATGCATGACAATGTAAGTAATGAATGATTAATTAATTAATAATTATTTTTATTTAGAATAAAATCTTCTTATCTTTTAGGTCAAGAACAAGAAAACCTGCTTCAGAAAAGAGTGTTGCCCGTGGGCCAGGTCCCGTGACAGAAAGCTCATAGCCAGAGGGGTTCATCTTTATACACCATTCAAATATCTAATACACCCAGCGTGCACAGTACTTTTCCGAAAATGCCCTCGCATTATTAAAGGTTTTTACACATACGGATTCACAATTCGTAATAACTTTACGGATTGGACAATCCGTATGGACCTTACGGATTGGGCAATCCGTATGGTCCGTTAATAAATTTTTTTCGAAGTATATGATTGGGC